>JACYFF010031955.1:58498531-58537283 GCA_017589665.1 Selenicereus undatus
GTTTAAGGTGGCTTTGGTATGTTGGTTTGTTGAGGGATTGATGATATCGAGCATTTGCTTTGGTTCCCTCTTATTTGGGTTGTGTATATATCTATACTAGGTTGTGAGTTCACAATTGGTGGTCCTATGCCTTTTAATAATTGTAATTTTTGTTTCATTTCCCGTAAAAGAAAAAAAAAAGAAAAAAAAAGTAGAAGAAGAAAAAAAACATAAGAACAAAAAAATCATGTTGCCAAAACAAAGAAAAAAAAAAGCAAGAAAACATAAAAAAAAACCCTAAGTTGATTGGCATTGGAAATGTAAAAAGCTTGTGTTTCTTCTTTGTCAACTAATTTCCTATGTGAATCCTTGGGATATGTTCATTATGTTGTTGGGTTTGGAGTGATGGTGAACTTATTAGTTTCTAGGTGCTTTGTTGATTGCTCCCTAGTCACTTGGCTAAGCAGCTCTCCATTGCCCAAATGCATTTGTCCACTCCTTTCTCTTAACCCTTATAGCCCACATTACAACCCATATAAAGTCCTCTTGATTGTCTCATGCACATTGCATTTTAATGGTGGAGAATTTGAGAGTCTTGAAAAGCATATGTTAAATTGCATCTTTGGAATGAGTCTTGAGTGAATCTATGTTATATTTTAAACACATGAGTGGGAGTGATTCACATTTCCCAAAAGTGAGGTTCTAGCCGTCTATTTGGCTCTATTCAAATCTCATGTGCTTGCATGACATGCTTTGTGGTTCTTTGGGGGTGATCAAGTTTGATATCGAGCTTGTGGTCTTATACTTCTTCGAAAACCTTCTCCTCCTAATTTTGAAATGTATTGTGCACTATTTGGGGTTGTCATTGATTATTGTTCTTACTTATGATATGCTATGGCTTGCCTACTTCAAGGAAGTTATCACTGTTTTGAGTCCTAAGAAGCATTTCCCTTTGTCAGTTTTATTTAGTGTTTACTTGAGGACAAGCAAAGGTTTAAGCATGGGGGAGTTTGATAAGTGCTTAACGTATTTATTATTTTAGGATTATTTTCCTCCATTTTTAGGGAAAATTATGTACTTTGTGTGATAATTTATACTGCTTTTCTCATTTTACGCTCCAGCATGGTTCTTTTCTGTGTTTTACAGGATTTTGGACCTTTTTGCCCTTAATTTGACCCATAAATGCATATGATTTTGACTCTTCACGGGTACCCCTAAGTTGCTATGGCCGTGGAAGGGAGACATCAGAAGAATGCCGAGGCAGTGGACACCATGGTCTGCCCGTGGTGAAGGCCACAGTCCGTGGTGGACCTTTTTGTCGCGAGGCTGATTGTTTTCTTATGACTTTTCAACTTCTAAGCAGTTTTTAGTGTCATTTATTTGCGTGACTGTTTGGCTACCAGTAGCTTTGCTATAAAAGGGGGCTCTCACCCTCATTTCAGCACACATCCCATTCCATTCCTTTTCCTCTCTTCAAGTAGATTAGGATTTTAGAGAGAGTTGAGAGCAAGTAGAAGAAGAAGATTCGCGAGGAAGCGAGATCAGGTTTGCAACGATGATTCAAGCACGCATTTTGGCTGAGCAAATCCTTCTCTCTTCTCTTTAGATTTATCATTTTAGAGTAGTTATATGTTTAATTTAATCATATGTGAGTAATTTAATTTTTGTCTAGGGATTTAGTAGTTTATGAAAGTATAGTTAGATCATGTTTTAATCTATAGAATTGTGTTTACTTCATGATTGGTTTGATTTCGTTTTATCAAGTGATTATCATGTTGTGAGTGGATTTTTGGCGCTGTTGCTAGGGACTAGCTTCGAGTATTGGGTTTTTCCTGATAGGTTTGACTGAGCATTTTATTTTTCTTTGGAAAATAAAAACCTATAAAAAACAATTTTGAAAATTAATAAAAAAAAAATGAAAAAAACAATGGCAATTTTCCATTTCCCCCAATTTGAGCATGAACTATTTTGGAGGTAACGCTGGAATGTCTTTCTCGCTCAATATGGTTATTGTGTTGGTAAATGGGAAATTTTAGACATTACTGATGAGAGTGCAAATAGTGAAGCCCGTATTCTTTTAGGGTGTAGGGATTTTCATAGTAAAAATGTTGATGATGCATGCTATTTACTTGAGTGGATTGCTTGGGATTCATTTGAATTTGAGAAGGCTAGTTGTATTTCCAGATATTCATTTCCTGATCGTTGTGCATTTTATTCTAGATGTTATTATGCCCCTTTTTGGTGTGATTTGTGTAGCTCTTCTGACCATGAAGCTAATTCGTGTCCTTATTATGCATGTTATGCCCAACCTGACTTTGTATCACCCTGGGACAATACTGAAGTTGTCTTGACCGTACATGATTCATCCTTTCTTTTAGCTCAACGCAGAGGGCTCAAGGTGGGTGAGCCTTTTGGGTTTGATGCTAGGTTTGATGTTTCTGATCCAGGTTTTAAGTCCGAAGATATTTTAGATGAGGTGCATGATCTAGATAAGACTCCTTTGGAGGGGTTACGTGATGTGTTTATACATAAGGAGTCTCCTATACATGGTTTTGATGATAGTGTTATCCCTAATCCCCTGAATATTACATTGACATGCCCATTGAAAACCCTATGATTTTTGATGCTAATGTTGATTTGGGTTATGAGGTTAAGATGTTCAATATGCTTGGTGGGAATGCTAATAATTTTGTGTCCTTAGGTTACTTTAGTGGGTTTAATGCCTCTCTTGATCCATATTACATGTACCTAGAGGACTTGCTTAGGAAAATCACATGGGCTACATGCTTTAATCCTTCATATGATTTTTCTATGGGCTTTGGCAAGGTTAAGAGGATACTTTTACTCTTTGGTGTGATTTTGGTTATTACTTCTTACCTTTTATTTTATGAATTGTGGTGCCAAGAGTTTGATAAGCTCCTGCCTGTGTTGACAACATCTGATTTAATGAGTCGAGTCTTGACATCGTGATGGAGTTGCTGATACTCCATGAGCCCTAGTTATTACGAGGTCGCATAGCTTAGGTGCACTCTACACCTAACCTGGTGAGATCGTTATGTTTGTTTCCTTTCCCTTTTTTTACTTTCTTTACTTTGAATGATAATACTTTATCTAAGCATGGGGAAAGGGTAGCTTCATGTTTTTCATTTTTGTTTTCGGTTTGCATACTTGTTAGGACATGAGGTTTTAGATTCCTTTTTGTTTGCATTAGTGTGTTGCCTTTAGATTTGCATATAGGATTGCATATATGGATGGTGTGGATAACCTCCAATGATGCTTTTGTTTAGGCAAAATAGCTTTCATGAGCTTAAGTAGCTTTTGATGTGTAATCCCTTTTCGTGCTAAAATTTGTGAAGGTTTTGTGAATATTTCTTGTTTTGACCATTTTCTTGATTGAGAACTATTTTATCCCTTGGACTCCTTAGCACTAATGTTTGTACATGGAGTCATTTTATGAGATTAATTGAGACTTTGGTAGATATCTTGTGAGTTTTTGAGTCTTATTTGGACTAATCATTATATTTAGTCTCATGTTTCTTTCATGTGCGTGACTCTTCCATGTTGCATCTCTGGAACTTGCCTAACTCTTGTTCAAAACCACATTCGCTTGTGCATAGTTGAGGATATGAAAGAGGAATTTTTTTTTGACCATTTTAGCCACATAGCCAAACAGCCTACCCTTGTGTTAGATGTTTTTCCCCCTTTGCTAGCCCATTTGAGCTTATATCCGTGTTTGCTGTGATCCGTTCATATTAGCCCTTGGTCAAAGACATATTTCTACCTTTAAGCCAAGTCTATGAGCATCATTTCATCTATGTAATGGGTGATTTTGGGGATAGTTGAGTTTAAGGTGGCTTTGGTATGTTGGTTTGTTGAGGGATTGATGATATTGAGCATTTGCTTTGGTTCCCTCTTATTTGGGTTGTGTATATATCTATACTAGGTTGTGAGTTCACAGTTGGTAGTCCTATGCCTTTCAATAATTACAGTTTTAATTTCATTTCCCATAAAAGAAAAAAAAAGAAAAAAAGAAAAAAAAGTAGAAGAAGAAAAAAAAACAAGAACAAAAAAATCATGTTGCCAAAACAAAGAAAAAAAAGCAAGAAAACACAAAAAAAAAAAACCTAAGTTGATTGGCATTGGAAATGTAAAAAGCTTGTGTTTCTTCTTTGTCAACTAATTTCCTACGTGAATCCTTGGGATATGTTCATTATGTTGTTGGGTTTGCAGTGATGGTGAACTTATTAGTTTCTAGGTTCTTTGTTGATTGGTCCCTAGTCACTTGGCTAAGCAGCTCTACATTGCCCAAATGCATTTGTCCACTCCTTTCTCTTAACCCTTCTAGCACACATTACAACCCATATAAAGTCCTCTTGATTGTCTCATGCACATTGCATTTTAATGGTGGAGAATTTGAGAGTCTTGAAAAGCATATGTTAAATTGCATCTTTGGAATGAGTCTTGAGTGAACCTATGTTATATTTTAAACACATGAGTGGGAGTGATTCACATTTCCCAAAAGTGAGGTTCTAGCCGTCTATTTGGCTCTATTCAAATCTCATGTGCTTGCATGACATGCTTTGTGGTTCTTTGGGGGTGATCAAGTTTGATATTGAGCTTGTGGTCTTATACTTCTTCGAAAACCTTCTCCTCCTAATTTTGAATGTATTGTGCACTATTTGGGGTTGTCATTGATTATCGTTCTTACTTATGTTATGCTATGGCTTGCCTACTTCAAGGAAGTTATCACCATTTTGAGTCCTAAGAAGCATTTCCCTTTGTCAGTTTTATTTAGTGTTTACTTGAGGACAAGCAAAGGTTTAAGCATGGGGGAGTTTGATATCGAGCTTGTGGTCTTATACTAGTTTCTAGGTGCTTTGTTGATTGCTCCCTAGTCACTAGGCTAAGTAGCTCTACATTACCCAAATGCATTTGTCAACTCCTTTCCCTTTACCCTTCTAGCCCACATTACAACTCATATAAAGTCTTATTGATTGTGTTGTGCACAACGCATTTTAGTGGTGGAGAATTTGAGAGTCTTGGCAAGCATATAGTAGATTGCATATTTGGAATGAGTCTTGAGTGAACCTATGTTATATTTTAAACAAATGAGCGGGAGTGATTCACATTTTCCAAAAGTGAGGTCCTACTAGGCCATTTGGCTCTATTCAAATCTCATGTGCTTGCATGACATGCTTTGTGGTTCTTTTGGGGTGATCAAGTTTGATATCGAGCTTGTGGTCTTATACTTCTTCGAAAACCTTCTCCTCCTAATTTTGAAATGTATTGTGCACAATTTTGGGGTTGCCATTGATTATCATTCTTGCTTATGATATGCTATGGCTTGCCTACTTCAAGGAGGCTATTACCATTTTGAGTCCTAAGAAGCATTTCCCTTTGTTGGTTTTATTTAGTGTTTACTTGAGGACAAGCAAAGGTTTAAGCATTGGGGAGTTTGATAAGTGCTTAACGTATATATTATTTTAGGGTAATTTTCCTCAATTTTTCGGGAAAATTATGTGCTTTATGTGATAATTTATACTCCTTTTCCCATTTTGCGCTCGGGTATGGTTCTTTTCTACGTTTTACAGGATTATAGACCTTTTTGCCCTTGATTTGCCCCATAAATGAGTATAATTTTGACTCTCTGCGGATACCCCTAAGTTGCTATGCCCGTGGAAGGGAGACAGAACAGAAGAATTCTGAGGAAGTAGACACCACTGTCTGCCGGTGGTGAAGGCCACAGTCCGTGGTGGACCTCTTTCCCACGAGGCTAATTGTTTTATCACGACTTCCAAGCAGTTTTTAATGTCATTTATTCGCGTGACAGTTCCGCTACTAGTAGCTTTGCTATAAAAGGGGGCTCTCACCCTCATTTCAACACACATCCCATTCCATTCCTTTTCCTCTCTTCAAGTAGATTGGGATTTTCGAGAGTTGAGAGCAGATAGAAGAAGAAGATTCGCGAGGAAGCAGGATCAAGTTTGCAACGACGGTTCAAGCGCGCATTTTGGCTGAGCAATTGTTCTCTCTTCTCTTCCCTTTTCTTCTTGGCTTTATCATTTTAGAGTAGTTAGATGTTTAATTTAATCATGTGTGAGTAGTTTGATTATTGTCTAGGGATTTAGTAGTTTATGAAAGTATAGTTGGATCATGTTTTAATCTATAGAATTGTGTGTACTTCATGATTGGTTTAATTTCGTTCTATCAAGTGATTATCATGTTGTGAGTGGATTTTTGGCCAAAGTTTGCTTGCACGTTTGAAACAATCCGGTGAAAAATTGAAAGGTGACATTTGATAGTCAGACTGCTTGACAAAACCTGACATAACTTCGTCTCGAAAGAGAGATTTATATGTTAGGAGGACATGGAAAGTAATCGAAGATGTTTAACTTGGATTAAGACAAATTAGTTCGAAAGAACGACTTTGGCTTAGTTTAGGCAAATTTGGTTGAGTTCGAAAAAATAGACTAAATATTTGGAGAGATTACAACTCCTCGAAATTAATCGATTAGAGAAAAGTACGTGTTCATCATTTTGATCCAATCAACTTTCATAACTACATGAATTCCTAGGCGTTTTCATCTTAATTGATTTAAAATTAGTGAATTAGAAGTTGTTAAATGTTTGAACCAGAAATATGCTATTTTTAAGGTACTTTTTCACCAGTTTTATGCTCGTTTCAATTATATTTTTTAGGTTTTTAATTGATTTTATTTTATTTTGCAGATTTTTAATAAATGTTGAAAAAGGGCTGAAAATGGCAGAAAATGCCAGAAATGTGGGGAAAATGACGGGAATTCAAAAACCGGTCCAAAATTCCAAGAAAACCGACCCAGGAAGCAAAGAAAAAAGAAAAAAAACCCAAACCGGTCCAGATTAAATCGAACCGGCCGGTTCAGAGAAAACCCGGTTCGCGTGAACTGGTTCAGCTTAAAACCCCCTCCCCTTCTTTTTTCTTCATTTCGTCTTCTTCGATTCCCAGAAACTCAACCCAGAACCCTGCCCCCTCAACCCAGAAATCTTCCTCATCGCCATGCCCACACTCTTTCTACCTCGTCATCTCCTTCTCCCTCCCTTATCCCTTTCCAAAACCAGCCCACCGTATTCCCCAAACCCCGAAACCCAAAACCACCCCAACCCACGGTTTTACTTCCCATCTTCGAAACCCCATCCCACCACCCGTAATTCGCGCCCCAAACGCCAGCCGATATACCCTTGCTGTCCCCTTCATCCACCATCCACGTACCCACCTTCGCTGTTCACCATCTCAGCCATCCACGACACCATCACCACATCGAAGGGTTGAAGACCGTCGAAGGTTCAGGTATAAAGGGATGCTGCGACGCCATTGAAGCTTGAAGTAGGTATTTTAGGTAGATTTTAGGAGTAAGATTAGGTTTAAATTTCAGTTTTAGGGTTTAGATTTCATTTTCATTTTTGATTTTACTTCCAATTTCAGAATTAGGGTTTCATGGATTTTGGTTTGCCTAGCTTCGAATCTATGTAATTATGCTATAATTTCGAGTTTTTCCAGTAGCAATTCACAATACTAGTTCGATTTTGGAAAAACCAAATGTTAGTTTGTCCAATTTCATTCGATTCCCTTTTCCCTTGCGTTTGGTTCGTTCGAATGGTTGCTTTTGAGTTCGATGATTGTTGTTGGGGTCAATTTGGGCATGCCGTCTGGCTAGGTTGCGTTCTGCGTTGCCTAGTTTTGGGTCGTGTCTGCTCTGGTGAGGCCTTGCTCTCTGATTCTCTGATTTCTCTTTCTTTTGTTTTAGAACGTTGCTGAACAATGAATGGCTTAATCTGATTGTTGCTGATTATTGTTCTGTGATTGCTGCTGGTTTGGATGTGCGCTGCTTTCGAATTTTTCCCCCTCCTGGTTGTTTGTAGCATGGTTCGTTTGGCTGGATTGTCGAGGTTGTTCTTCTGGGAATTTGATTGTTCGTAATTAGGTTTCGTAGGTGGTTGATTATCATAAATTTGCTATTCTTCAAAGTTTAATTATGCAGTTCGTTTCTGAGTTTGATTTAGTTTTGAATTTTGGACGTTAAAGTTGATTTAGTATAATTAATTGGTTTAGTAGTTTAGATGTTTTAGGGTTTTAGTACTATTTAAATAATTCCACCCAGTGTAGTTATTTAGTTAAATAGTTTGATTTAAATGACCATAATTTCCAACATCTTCCCTGAGGACTGACCCTTAAGTACTATGACTGACAATCGAGTATTTGAGGTTTCTTTTCTTTAATTTAATTTTCCACCCCCCCTCAAAAACCACTCAACAATTTTTGGCACCGTTGCCAGGGATGACGGTGAGGTTTGGTCATTGTTTTTGTTTTGTTTACTTCTTAATAGTTGTGAATTGCTTAATTAGTTATTTTGATTTGTTTTAGTTGATTTCGTTATTGATTTGTTTTAGTTGATTTCGTTATTTTTGTATTAATTGTTATTGAGTTTAATCGTTTTGTTTTCAAAAAAACCAAAAATCCAAAAACATTTGAAAAACCTTCAAAAATCCAAAAAAATGAAAAATGCTTAAAAATTCAAAAACATTTGAAAATTTTGAAAACCACAAAAAAAATTAGAAATTTCAAAAACTCAAAAAAAAATTGAAAAATTGAAAATCCAAAAAAATTAAAAATTTTAAAATTTAAAAATGCCAGTTTTTAGTTTCGCGCAATTTGAGCATGAACCTTTTTGGAGCTATTTATCAAGGCTTAATGATTATCGTGCTCAGCTGAATCGTGATTTTGAAAAATGGAAAATTTGTGAGGTCATTGTTTTGGGTCTAAATTCTGAATTTCGTGGTCATGTTGAGTCTATTTATCCGGGGGGTTTATTAGGATTGTTATCTAAAACTCAAGATGAAGTTTGAGATTTCTTTGAAAGATTAGCTTGGGATACTTACGAGTTTGAACAAGATAAAAATAATTTTGGATACCCAACTTCCGATGAGTATGTTTTTCCTGCTAATCCTTCCCCCAAGATCATTTTCTAAACTCATATGACTCATCTTATTCTTATATGCCTCTTATGCTGTGTGATTATTGTGAATATCCTTATCATGATGCTTCTGCCTTGTCCTTATCGTGAATATGTTGATGCTATCTATGCAAGTTTTGAAAAGAAACTTAATGATATGACTGATCAAATGATAGAGACTATGAAATTGAGATTTGCTGAATATTCTCAATGTTTTAACCAGAATAGGGAACTTTCTAGTGAGATTGATTCTAGTTTACGATCTCCTAAACCTGATATTGATCTCTGTGATATTTTTGAACCTTCTTATTCTACTAGGCCTGATTTGAATGAAAACATGTGTTTGCCTAGCTTAGAACAAGAAAGTGACCTCCCTAAGTCTCTAGCAATTGATCTTGCACCCTGCACTAGCTCACCTGAAAATGTCACTGATGAACAATCTGATTCTGATAGTGAGTTAGAAATTAGCATCATACCTGCAGTAGAGTTTCATAATTTGGATGATTCGAAAGATGTTTCACAGGAGTTACATGATGAGATACCGGAACTCACTATGTTTGAATTAGATGATAATATTCTACATGTAGAGCATGAATCTTTTTCTTGTGAGTTCGAGACCCATGGAAGTTCTAATGATGGTTTTTGTGCTGATTATGAGTCATTTTCTTTTGATTCCATCCAAACTAACTTCCTTTTTGCATCTGGCAAGTCTGAATCTGTTGAGCCTGAGATCATTGTTACTAAGAATTTTACTTTAGACCAGACTCTTGTGCCTTTTGATATTAACAGACTTGTAAAATGTGCATCCTCCATTTGGCCTAAATTACTCGTTCATGCTAATATAGTTTCTAGGCCAATGACCTTACCACTGGCTCCAATTAGGTATGTCTGCCTATTTTCTGATTGGGCCTAACAGTTTGATAAGTTGAAACGGGCCCTTACTTGTGCTGAATTGACATGGTGGATGTACTCTTTATGGTTCCAACTCTTTGCTTCTTTCTGTTTCCATCTTCTTGAGAGTTGGTCTTCGTTATATGATAAGCTGCTACGTGCTTTAATGGGTTTTGATTTGAATAACAGCTTGTGATTTGTAGTGGAGTGACTGATGCTCCATGGACCTCATCTGAGTGAGGCATAGCTTAGGTGTACTTCAACACCTGACCTGGTATGATCGTCCCACTCTCTTCTCTTTCATTTTCTTTTCCATTTCTTTTCTTTCCTTTTTTGTTCTTAGTTGTAAATATTTAGGTTTGTGAATACGTGTGTTGCTTTGGTTTTAGTTTCGATTTTGGCTTTTTTTTGTGATTTCGTTTTTCTTGGATTTTGTAAATGTATGTGTGTTTTGTTTTGTTTTGGTTTTGGTTTTGTTTTTGGTCGTGTTTTAGTTGTATATATTTTAGGTTTTACGATTGTTTAGTTTATGTGCTTGCTTTTTAGCACCTGAATTCTCCCAATGAGGACATTGTGAAGTTTTGGTGTGGGAGTGAGGTGCCATTTTTTTTGAAAATTTTTGATGATTTTTGTTGTTTTTGGGGATGTGTGTACCTTTTCTGATTGGTTTGAATCCCCTGTGCTTTAGTTGTTATTTTGTATATAAATAGGATGTGCATGATAAGTCTCCAACCTCGAATGTGATATTCTAAGCCCTGATTCTAACTCCAGTTGTTCATTAGAGGTTGTGAAATCCAGTCCTTGTTTATTCCTTCATCATTATCTTTAGGACTTAGATTTCCATGAATGATTCTCCCACTAGCTTATGGCATGATTACTTTGAAAAAAAATTGAAAAAAATTGTATTATAAATAAAAAAAGAATGAAATTTGGAATGACAAGTATCCCTTTGAGGCATGCGCCACTGGGACCCTTTGAGGCATGTGCTACTGGGTGTTACCCTTTGAGGCAATATTGCTACTGGGAAAGCTTGCTTCCAAAGTCAGTATGATAATAATGTATTTATGTCAACCAAGTGGGATTAAGTCTAATTCTGGTAAATCTGAGTCCTGTGGATGATGATACACTTGCACACAAACACAGGGATGGATACTAAATCTTGATGTTCAATGTGGTGAAACAGTTAGTGTTTTGATGTCATTTAGAGGTAGAGGGCTTTGAAGTACATTTTATGTATATACAGGTCAATAATTGAGCACATGGGTGATTTGGCTGATTAGAGTGTGTGCATATGTTTCCCAAGTTTTGTACATATCTGTTTTGAGAAAACCCAAAAAGATTTTCTTTTATTTTTTGAATAATTTTGTGGGTATTTTCATTTGGAAACCCTCACGAGACCTCACTCGTCCACTTGGGAGTCCAAGGGGTTTAATGGGCTTGTTGCATATGCTAAACGCAACCGTGATTCCTACGACAGTGAGTTAGGATTTTCTTTTCCTCATTTTTCATTTTCTTTTAGTTAGTTGAGTTTATTTTACACGAGGACGAGCAAAATCTTGGTGTGGGAGTATTTGTTTGAACCAGAAATGTGCTATTTTTAAGGTACTTTTTCATTGGTTTTATGCTCGTTTTAATTATATTTTTTAGGTTTTTAATTGATTTTATTTTATTTTGCAGATTTTTAATAAATGTGGAAAAAGGGCTGAAAATGGCAGAAAATGCGAGAAATGTGGGGAAAATGATGGGAATTAAAAAACCGGTCCAAAATTCCAAGAAAACCGGCCCAGGCAGTAAAGAAAAAAGAAAAAAAAACCAAACCGGTCCAGATTAAACCGGACCGGCCGGTTCAGAGAAAACCTGGTTCGCGTGAACTGGTTCAGCTTAAAACCCCCTCCCCTTCTTTTTTCTTCATTTCGTCTTCTTCGATTCCCAGAAGCTCAACCCAGAACCCTGCCCCCTCAACCCAGAAATCTTCCTCATCGCCATGCCCACTCTCTTTCTACCTCGTCATCTCTCCCTCCCTCCCTTATCCCTTTCCAAAACCAGCTCACCGTATTCCCCAAACCCCGAAACCCAAAACCACGCCAACCCACGGTTTTACTTCCCATCTTCGAAACCCCATCCCACCACCCGTAATTCACGCCCCAAACGCCAGCCGATATACCCTTGTTGTCCCCTTCATCCACCATCCACGTACCCACCTTCGCTGTTCACCATCTCGGCCATCCACGACACCATCACCACATCGAAGGGTGGAAGACCGTCAAAGGTTCGGGTATAAAGGGATGCTGCGACGCCATTGAAGCTTGAAGTAGGTATTTTAGGTAGATTTTAGGAGTAGGATTAGGTTTAAATTTCAGTTTTAGGGTTTAGATTTCAGTTTCATTTTCGATTTTACTTCCAATTTCAGAATTAGGGTTTCATGGATTTTGGTTTGCCTAGCTTCGAATCTATGTAATTATGCTATAATTTCGAGTTTTTCCAGTAGCAATTCACAATACTAGTTCGATTTTGGAAAAACCAAATGTTAGTTTGTCCAATTTCATTCGATTCCCTTTTCCCTTGCGTTTGGTTCGTTCAAATGGTTGCTTTTGAGTTCGATGATTGCTGTTGGGGTCAATTTGGGCATGCCGTTTGGCTAGGTTGCGTTCTGCGTTGCCTAGTTTTGGGTCGTGTCTGCTCTGGTGAGGCCCTGCTCTCTGATTCTCTGAGTTTTCTTTCTTTTGTTTTAGAACATTGCTGAACAACGAATAGCTTAATCTGATTGTTGCTGATTATTGTTCTGTGATTGTTACTGGTTTGGTTGTGCGCTGCTTTCGAATTTTTCCCCTCCTGGTTGTTTGTAGCATAGTTCGTTTGGCTGGATTGTTGAGGTTGTTCTTCTGGGAATTTGATTGTTGGTAATTAGGTTTCGTAGGTGGTTGATTATCATAAATTTGCTATGCTTCAAAGTTCAATTATGCAGTTCATTTTTGAGTTTGATTTAGTTTTGAATTTTTGACGTTAAAGTTGATTTAGTATAATTAATCGGTTTAGTAGTTTAGATGTTTTAGGGTTTCAGTATTATTTAAATAATTCCACCTAGTGTAGTTATTTAGTTAAATAGTTTGTTTTAAAATTTCAAACGTCTTTCCTGAGGACCGACCCTTAAGTACTATGACTGACAATCGAGTATTTGAGGTTTCTTTTGTTTAATTTAATTTTCCACCCCTCTCAAAAACCACTCAACATTAAATTAAAGCCCCTTGAATTAGTTATAGTTGTTTTCTTATATTTGTATTTTTACCAATCTAAAGTTTTGATTCGCTAGGCATTTCTTAAGAGAATGCAGCCCAATAGATCAACTTAGTCTCTATGGGATCAACCTTGATTTGCTACAACGTCACCGTGCACTTGTGGCCCTATCACAAAGCAGTACTTGAACAAATAAGGATCATCCCAAACAAAGAACTTCGCAAGCTGGAAGTGCCTGTCTCTGTCATTCTTAGTCCAATCCTCGGGGATCCTTTCATCAACTAAGTAATTAACAATGTTAGCATACAAAGGATTATGGTGGACAGCATATAACTGCTCATCGAGGAAGCACTCAGAAACATTAGACTCACTCTCTCCATTATAGAGAATCCTAGGCAGAAGATCAGCTACAAGGTTCTCAGAACCTTTCTTATCCCTGATTTCACAGTCAAATTCTTGCAAAAGCAATATCCATCTAACATGTCTAGGCTTAGCATCCTTCTTAAAAAGAAGGTGCTTAAGAGTATAGTGGTCAGTATAGACAATCAAATAAGACCCAATCAGATAAGGTCTAAACTTCTCAAAACCAAAGATCACAACCAAGAATTCCTTCTCAGTATCAGTGTGGTTCAGCTGGGCATCATTCAAAGTGTGACTAGCATAATAAATCACATGGGGCTTCTTATCAACACGTCGTCCTAAACCAACCCTAATAGCATTATCAGAAGCGTTACACATCAACTCAAATGGTTCTCCCTAGATGCGAGGATGAAGAACAGGAGTAGAGGTTAAGGCTTCCTTAAGGCTAGAAAATGCCTCAAGACACTCATCAGAAAAGTGAAATGACACATCTTTAGCTAGCAGGTTGGTCAAGGGCTTCGCTATCTAACTAAAGTCCTTAATGAAGCGACGATAGAAGCCAGCATGTCCAGGGAAGGGCTTCGCTATCTTACTAAAGTCCTTAATGAAGCGACGATAGAAGCCAGCATGTCACCTCTTTCACACAAGTGGGAGGGGGAAGATTAATAATTAGATCAGTCTTAACCTTGTCTACCTAAATTCCATCTATAGAAATAATGTGACCTAATACTATCCCCTTTTTAACCATGAAGTGACATTTCTCCCAGTTCGAAGTCAAGTTTTTCTCTTTACACCTTTCCAAAACTTTTCTCAGATTAAACAGACAATCATCAAAGGAAGACCTAAATATAGAGAAGTCATCCATGAAAATTTCCATGCACTGCTCAACTAGATATGACAAAATAGAAATCATACATCTCTGAAAGGTAGCAGGGGCATTGCACAGTCCAAACGACATACGTCTAAAGGCATATGTCCCAAATGGACAGGTGAAAGTAGTCTTCTCTTGATCCTCAGGGGTAATAGATATCTAGGTATAGTCGGAATATCCATCTAAAAAGCAATAGAAAAAATGTCCAGCCAACCTCTATAACATCTGGTCCATGAAAGGAACGGAAAAATGGTCTTTTCTAGTGGCAACATTCAATTTTCTATAATATATACAAACACGCCACCCAAATTGAACTCGAGTAGGGACTAACTCATTCTTGTCATTCATTTTATCATGGTAATCCCAGTCTTCTTAAGAACAACTTGAACGACGCTAACCCACTCACTATAAAAAATGGGATAGATAATCCCATGGTTCAACCACTTCAGTACTTCCTTCCTCACTACTTCCTGAAGAGTCGGGTTCAAGCACCTTTGACGATCACGATAAGGCTTAGGATTGTCCGGTAAATGAATTTTGTGTTGCACAACAGAAGGCAATTAGTTTGTCCTCTTGGTCCTGATCTAAGTCAGAAGCAATGATGACAAGTACGGATTCATCGGATCCTAGAAATTCATACTTGAGAGAATCAAAAAGAGTTTTCAACTCAAGAGTAGGAGGGGAAACAGATTCAGAAGCAGCAGTGAGCAAACAATTAGCAGTAGAGCACAAGTCATCAAACTCAAGAACATCGTATCCAGGTTCATCATTCACAAAAAATGACTCATACTCAGTAGCAAATGCATCATCAAAAGCATCATCAAGTATAGAATCCTCTACCTAGTGAAGAGTAGAGAACTCCATATCATCAAATTTAGAAGGTTGTTTTTGCAAGTTAAAGATGTTTAGCTCTAAGGTCATGTTGTCAAAAGACAGTCTCATTGTACCATTCCTACAATTAATGAGGACAATGGTAGTGGCCAAGAAAGGACGCCCTAGAATCACTGGGACTTGACTAGCTAAATTAGAGACCATCTTAGTCTCAATCACAACGAAGTCCACTCGGTAAATAAATTCACCCACTCTGTTCAGTACATCCTCAACTATACCGCTAGGTAGCCTAGTCAATTTATCAGCCAATTGAATAACCATCTTGATAGGTTTCAGCTCACCTAACCCTTACCTCTTATACTTCGTGAAGGGTATCAAGTTGACACTGGCCCCTAAATTAAGCAAAGCTCTATGAATAAGCCGGTCGCCTATGATTATAGAAATATTAGGGTAGCTGGGGTCCTTATACTTCACTAGGATCTGGTGAGAAAGAATAGAACTAGCGTTAGAGGCTAATAAAGCCTTTCTAGGGACATTAGTAGCTTTCTTGGTCGTACACAGATCCTTTAAGAACCTAGTATATGGAGGCATCTGCTGAATAACATCGAGTAAAGGAATGTTGATTTTGACTTGAGAGAAGGTCTCTCTCATCTTCTCAACATGAGCTTGGTCTTTCATTTTAAGGCTATGAAGAAAAAGAGGTAAAGGCATATGGACTTTCTCAGAAGAAGAAGAAGAAGAAGGAGAAGAGCCTGTAGAAGGTGAAAGGTTAACTGAATCAGAGAAGTCTTTCTCTTAGAGCTCATCTTTCTTAGACAGTGACTTAGAAGGAAGGTGAGTATCAGAATCATTGGGGACACCATTAGTGGGGACACCATTAGTAGCATCCCCTGGCTCACTTGATGAACCATTTTCTAGAGGTAAAGAAGAAGAAGAAGAAGAATTTTGGAAAAATTGGTGAGGATACCTGTAGGGTTTATTAGGGTTTCTCGCTTGGTTATCAATCTCTCGACCAGAGTGGCGAGATATGACAGCATTCACTTTCCTCACCAACTCACTAGGATTCCCAGAAGAAGAGGAGGCGTGACCCTAAGGGTTCACCTCAGGTTGACTCGAAAAAGTACCTAGCTCTTTAGAAGATTATGCTAACTAGGAAAACTGTTCAGTCATCATTCTCATCATTCTTTCCATGTTAGCATTAATCATTCTCTCCACATTGTTGTTAATTCTCATCTCTATTTTATCATTGTCAGTGTAAAAAAGAGGAGGTTGAACTTGATCTACAGGAGGCGGAGGTCGAGGTGCATTAAGCACACCTAGAAAAGCTGGTCTCTGAAAGGAACTAAAGGGATGAGAGATGGGTTGGGAGTTATTTCCAGGAAACACTCCAGGCTGGGAGTTTGGAACCGCAATATTTGGTCCATTCTATAAGAAAAGTTAGGGTGATTTCTCCACCCTGGATTGTAAAAAGGGGAGAAAGGGTTGTTCTTAGGTCTCTAGAAGGCCATATTCGCTTGCTCTTATCCAGTTGCTAATTGGTGAGGAAAATATGGACAAACACTCAAAGAATGGTCTAGGGCCGGGCAATGAGAACAAGACACTGAAGAAGTCTGGGATAGCTGGGTCATTTGGGGAGACAATCCCTTCAACATGTTTTTCAAAATAGCAATCTTAGACTCCAAGTGACTTGCATTAGAGACAGAATATAACTCACCCATTGCAAACCTAGAACTCAAGCTGTCATCACAAGCGGTTTCTCACTGCATAGTTTTCTTAGCTAAGTCCTCTAAAAACTCCCAAGTAGTTGCGACGCTCTTAGAAAGAAAGCCACCCTGACATATGGACTCTACCATAGTTCTAGTTTGTTGGTCAAGTCCTTCATATACAATCTGGCATAAACGTACTTGATCTGGACCATGGTGGGGACACTGGGCTAACAAAATTTTAGACCTATCATATCTAGTTGTACAAATTGATTGATTTCATCAGCTTAACAGTCTTGGCATTAGGAAAATATTTTCTTAAGAACAATCTCACAAAATCATTCCAAGAAGTTACAGAATCAGCAGCCAAGCCATACATCCAACGTTTAGCAAAATCTTTCAAAGAAAAGAAATCAATTTCATTCGCACAACATCAATGGGAATATTAGGGAAATGCATCATAGAACAAACTTCTTCGAAGTCCCTCAAAAATAAATAAGCATCCTATAAACCTATAAATTTAGGGAGCATCTGGTTATAGTGAAGTCTTAATTTGAAGGTCATATTGGGTCTAAGGTCAGATACAGTGAAACAAGATGGCAAAGCAGTCCTAGGAAGATAGAAAATCTCGCTTAAAGATCTTTCTTATGCCATTTGTTCTAATTCAAGCTTCGGTTCCGGTTTGGGCTGTAAGTCACGGTCGGGTTCACTCCTAAAAATTCGATGATTTTTAGGATTTCTAACTCAACCATTCATATAAATCCTACACGCTCACCAAAAGTTCCATTTTTATTCTTTTCTTTTTCTAATTTTTTTTGAATTTTTTTCTCTCTTATCTTTTAAAACACAAGACAAGAAAGTGAATCAAAACTAAAAAACAATACACAAATAGGAAATGAGCAAATCTAAACAAAAAGACAAACACAAAGAGAATAAAACTACGCCTAAACAACCTAACTCTAAAAATAAAAATAAAATAGAAAATAAAACTCCTAAAATCAGAGATAAATACATAGTAAATTCAACATAATCACAAAGGACATAAATATATTTTTTCTCGAATTTTTTCTATCCCCAAGTTGTGCAGAAAATTGCAAATAGATTATTAAGTCCAAAAATTCAAAGAAAAATCCAGATAGTCCCAAAACTTCCAGAAAAATTTACACAAACTCTAAAAATTATGATGAATCTAGAAAAAACTGTCAAAACAGAAAAGATCACACCAGATGTGCTACAGAAGATTCAAATAGAATGTGAAATTGGTGAAAATTCTGCACTGTTTTGACTTTTTTTGGGGATAAGTTCTACCTCATTTCTGCTTGCTACACATAAACTAAATTGATTAGTACTATTTTTTCAGCAACAAATAACCTCTAAAAATGAAAATTAAACTAATCTAAAAAAAATTCAAAAATCAGAATCTAAATATGGACTAAATTCAAAATAAAAAATAAACTAAACTAAATTACTAAAGCTAAATAACGACTCAACTAAAACAAAAAATCACAACTATAAAACTAAAATGAAAACGACTCGAATACTAAACTACGACTCGATGCAACCAAATTTCACAAATCCATATCCGGCATAGGTGCTAAAAACTTGTTGTATTTTTCAGCAAGTATACGGTTATCGTTACAGGAATTATGGATGTCGTCCTTAGGGATGATAGCAAAATTAGGTTACCAAAATTCTAGACTAAGTTAAAACTCGATACTAAGTTAACCAACTCAAATTAGCCAACTCCAAGGTCAAGTTATTCAACAAATAATAGACTAAATGAATGTGACTAATTCACGAAATTAGGATCAGTACTCGAACTTGTAAGGAATCAAAAAGCACCAAACTGCAAATAATTTTAATTCATCAACACTCAGTTGTAATTTTTCCTCATGCTTGGAATCCATTCACCATAGCAGAAGCAAAGGACGACAATCAAGCATTTGAAATGAACCACCCTGAATTCAGGATCTAATTGTTAAAACCAGGGACCATGCTTAAAAATAGAGCATAGGGAAGTAAGAACATGAGAATTATTGAAGCAGATGGAAATGGAGTAACTTGGTATCCGCTAGCACCCAATTATGGAAGATTGTTTTCCAATCAACATTCCAATCCAATAGCTAATGCTTAGTTCTAGAATATGATACAAATGATATCAATAAATCGAATACTTAAGTTGGTAAATCTATAATGGCTTGAATCAGAACTCCTGCCCCCTCATCCCTCTATTTCGTCCACGATTTGGACCCTCCAAAAACGTCACTCCCACCCTCTTCGGTTGCCTCATTCACTTGTTGTAACTGTTGGATTTGTGAGGGTGATGATGATGGATAATGAAGGAAGAGAGGGAGAAAGAGGAAGAAACGGTTGAAAGGAAGGCGAAGAAGTAGAGTAAGCATGTCTTGTTTCTGGACACAAAACTGATAAAGAAGATGAGAAAAGGGGATGGGTAACGACCGAATGTGACAATAAAGCAATGAATGTGATGAATGATGAAAGAGGTGAGAGAGAGAGAGATAAACGCCATGGCTATTGATGATGGAGCAAGATGAAAGGACGAACGATTCGCAGCCCCCTGTTTTTCGTCCTCTGTTTGTCGTGGAATGAGAAAGAAGAAGAAGGAGAGGGGATGGGGTTACTACTGTCACGTGAAACTTGCGTGGCCACTTAATTGGAAGTAGGCTGGGCTGGGGGGGAAACAAGGATGAAAGGAACTGGGCTAGGTCCACCAAGGGAGAAAGGATTAGGAAAAAGAGACATAAAAGATTGGGGAGGGGTGTGCCTGGGCTTTGGGTTTGGGTCGAGGAAGACTGGGTTGGAACTGTCTTTTTTTTTTTTATTTAAATTTTGCTTCATTGTTTCTTCTTCATTCCCAATTGAGTCAAGCTTGATTTGGAGCCAACAATTTATTCCTTTCCAATGTTACCTTCAATTCCTACACAATAAACAAAACAACATCAAAATCCTAATTTAATAACTTATTTTGAGCAATTGTTAGATAATAAAAGGATATGAAATATCGTAATTTTAGGTTGAACACCACTTTTCAAATTTCATTCTCATGCCCATTTCACTTGGTTTTCCAACCCAAATAAGCTTCTATACATAATTAAAGTTGTTAAATTCACTAAACTTTGTAATTTCTTTGCAATATCCATAATTATGCAGAAACTCCTGATAATATTTCCAAATGTTAAGATTTCTTTCTTCCCTCATATTATTGTTTGAAGGTCTACTTTAGAAAATCCATATCTTTCACCCCCGACCTCCAATTGAGCTATAAAACCCCAATATAAAATGATTAAGAAGTCACACAACACTTTTATTCATAGTGCAAAACCTAATTACCACCACACGAGCTCTAAAATTGAGCTTAAATAAAACCGTGCACAACTTGAATGTATTTTGCGCAGTGTCCATAAATTGATCATAACTTTGTCCACAAAACTTGGAATTAAGTAATTCTAGAGACCATTGAAAGATAACTCTTTGAGCTATGGATCCACCAAAAATCATAATTGTTTGATGTTCCAAACAATACCAGTTTTGTCGTAAAGAGACTCCAGTTTGCTGTCTGTTCACATCCCTATTGTCCATGTTTTCCAACCTTTTCTTTGCATAATTCCCCTCTAAATTCCCTCTCTAAAACCACTGAATAGTGGTTTGTTCTTTATCATCACCTTACAAAGCCATGTTACTCAAATTTATTTCACAATCATCTTCACCTAGTTTTCAATTCATCTCTTGACAAAAACACTTAGAACACACCCCCAATCTCACATACTTGCATAAATGTACAAAATCACCTCCTTTAATCCAATGATGAAATTTCCCTAATTCACTCCTTTTTGCAAAAATCACCCCAATGCATTATCCAAGTTAAATAACACATCCAAACTTCATTTTTCATCCAATTATACACAATCAACATATTTGAAGCTAAAGATTAGTTAATCCATGCATGATCACTAAAACCCTAACTTATGGCCAAGTTTTTCTTGCACTTAAGTAGATCTAAAATCATCATAAATGGATTTAATAAGATCACCCACAACATTAAATTCATTTTTTGTAGCAAGATGACAATAATTAGATAAACAACTCAGGCTCACATCTTGTTGATTCAAGTCCACTTGTTGAAGTTAAAACTCAACTCCACAATATCCAACATATCCAACGACAATAAAATTTGCATGCTAACATTTGTTTTGATCATAAGAACATAAATCATATATAACTAAAACAATCACAATACAAAAAATACATCAAAGTAGAGTTAGAGTTTTTACTCACTTTGAGCTTAAAGGAGAGATGGAAGAGGCAACTGATGATGGTTGGAGCTAAAGGGGTGGTGGTTGTGGTGTTGGGCAGTAGGACTGGTGGCCAGTGGCTGCCTGGTTGGCGGGAGAAGGTGGCTAGGCACTAGCTCAGCTCGGGTAATGACAACAATGACGGGGAGGGGAAGGAAGGAAGAGAAGAAGAAGATAACTTGGCTTTCTCTTTGGCTAGATATTTTTTTTTCTGATTATCTGCCTACTTGGCTGATCTTATACATCCATAAGATTGTTTTTTGCTAAGCATGATTTATTACAAATTATGATAATTAATTCAGTTTAATTGCACCAATCTTTTGGGCCTTGTATTGGGCTCAAACGAATTGGGCCCGGAAAGTAAAAACACTTCATTGAAATAAATTCTTTGCGTAGCTCGAAATCAAATTTTTTCTGATGCTATGAAAAATAATTTAATCTTTTAAACGATATTTATCTGGGCCTACTATCGGTTCACTTAGAATTTTACTATAATTAAAACCCAAATTGTAAAGTGAGGGCCCACATGAATTTTTCCGAATCTGAATGATTAAATGCGATAATAAATGCTAGAAAATTAATAATATGGCTTAATTAAATAAATGAGTATGATTTAGGGTTGAGCTATTATAGTCCCAAAAACAGATAATGTAGGATTCAATAATTTACTTCATGAAGTTTAGTATGGTCTTATAGGACAAAAAGGCTTATTTACTTGCAAGGATTAATCAGGTCTTTATCTTTACATCCATTGGGAAGGTAACAAAGTGATTGATTGGACAATAATGCATGGGGTTTCTTGTTTTTCTCGTGCTACTAGTTCCTATCATGAACTATTTACCACTCAGTAAGGATAATCAAACAAAATCTTGGAGAAGTTTTGTTTAAAATTTCTCATTTCATATCCTTTTTATTTTTCCAAAATGTGGTTTTAATCTCAAAAGAGGACACCAAGAGGGATGATATCCTTATATATTTCCTAATGTCCACCTTAGAAATGCCCTACTAACGGACCGCTCAGCGCAAGAAGGTTTTGAGTAGTAGAAATGCACCATGAAACCTATTAGTTTTGAGAATGCTCAACGTATGCAAATTATAAGCAGAAGATTTTGCATCAGGAAACATGTCACATAATGAGAGTTCCCAACTTGTGCAAATGGCAAAGAGAAAACTTTTCCTTAGATGAATTGAGCTCTTTTTAAATTTAGCACTACATCATCTCAATTTTTGCATGTTTCCCACAAGGACATCAACTAGCGAGTGATCATGATGTCTACTTTAGGCATTGCAGTGATTACCAAGATTGTTGGCTAAATGAATACTTAACAAATGCACCTTGCATAGGGCTGAGCACAATCGGGTACCCGGTCAATTTTTGCGTAACTGGTACCGGTACCGGTTGGACCGGGTCCAAAACTTTGAGAACTGGTCCCAGTCCTGGTTGGACCGGTTCCAGAATTTCTGGACCCGGTCCCAGAACCGGTTGGAACCGGTTCCACAACTGGGTACCCGGTACCTATCTTGGGCATGTTTAATTTCATTTTTAATCAATTTTTTTTTGGTCAAAAAAGCAAACCAGATTTGAGACAACTAGTGGGCAAAATTAAACTTCAAAGCCAAGGCTGCTTGAACATATTTTCTTTTATATATATATATTTTTTAATTTCAGCATATTGAACCGGGTAGCCGGGTACGGGGACCGGTTCCGGTTCCAAATTTTTAGGACCCAGTACCGGAACCGGTTGTAACCGGGTCCTGAATTTTGGAACCGGTCCCGGTGTCGGTCTAACCGGGTCCGGATCCAGAACCGCTGGGTCCAGACCGGGTCCGGGTCTGGGTCCGAGGAACCGGTTTTTTTGCTCAGCCCTAACCTTGCATACTCTGTGGTGTTCAATCAATGCTCTAGCATATTGAAGCATTCTAGGCTATAAGATAGTTTGCACATGGACTGCTTTCGATAAATATAGGAAAAACAGTGAGAAAATATAGACGAAACATTATATGCTGGTTATATGACTTATGGCATTTGGACACGAGTTTTACACTGAAAATTCTTAAAATTACACCGGTAACACTTTTTTAGGCACGCCTTCAATAACCTTAGATGAGTGCTATTAGCATAGCACATATGAACTTTGTCATGGAACTTAAACTTCTTGTCTATTTCTCAAAAATTGAGCATACAAACTTCATAGACAAACACTAACAAATGTGTACCTCATTTAAGAAAGCAAGTTCATTACATTTTCCTCTGAAGTAGATCTTTGTGACATCAGATTATATTGCAATACAGTTTCTCAACCATCCAAACACTAATTAACGATATGCCTCTAATTTGCAAGATTTACAACATATACTTTAAGTTCCAATCTCTGCAGAATAGTACATTGGATGTGATTTACATTAGCTATACACATATAGTTTGAATATAAAGAGACTGCCTATGGAGAGATGAGGAACTAACAAGATTTATTGCCAGTAAATTGGCTAATGTCATCTAGATCCATATGCAAGTGCCAGGAAATTCAAATAGGAGAAAAGGAAAAATAGCTAACCAAGTCGCGAATGCTACGACCATCGAAGTTCAAACTAAATACAATGGTTCTTCAAATAACAATCCAAATAATTGCTAGATAGAATGTGGACATTTATAAAAGCTGGCTACTACAATCAATAGAGTACAGTTCTTAAAACTAGACTTCTTGAAAAGATCTTGTCGAGAATTTAGGACAAATTAACCTAACGGGGTGAGTCGGATGATTAATAAAAAGTTTAAAGTTAAAACTGTGACTCTGATAGAAAACAAGATATGTAGAAGCTAAAGTGTTAGAGACTAAGTAGAAATGTAAAGAGCTTAGAGAGTTTAAGAATGTGGACAATTAAAGGAGACATAACAATTTGTTTGTTCACGAAGTTCACCTATCAAACCACTAAGTCTCCGCCTACGGCTCCCCCTTAAGATTTTAACCACTTTTATCTCTCTCACGAATGCACTTGGCAAGTGCCCTTATTAGCTCCTTGTCTATGGTGAAAGTTTATGAAACTCTCTAACAAACTTGATAACTCGTCACAATAACCTTCATTAACTCTTTGACTATGTGTTAGAGCTTTCTCAAAATCTCTAGCTAACTTAACATAAGTTCTAACTAGTTCCTTTACAATCTTGCCAAAGATGTTTATTCACTCTTGGGCTTTTCACATCTTGACTGCACCCGCTCTGTGGTTCACAACGACCTTATTATTTACAACTAAGCACAAGATGATTCCCTTAACTGTATTGACACTTTGTAGGGACTACAAATATTGAAATAATTTTATTAAAAAACAAGAAGTAGACGATGAAACTTTACCTATGAAATACATTAATTTTGGAAGCAAAGCACCTCAACGAGGATTTGAGAAATAGAGATGGAAGCAAAGAATTAAGCAATTGAAGTTGTTCTCCGGTTTATGTTGATAGGTGTTGCGCGTTTTTTTGTCTTTTTTTTAATCTTGTTTTGGTGGTTTTTTGGGGGGCTGGGGAGAGGTTCATAAAAGTATTGAACTATTTGTTAATGCGCTTTTCTATGCTCTTTATTTGCAACCTTGTAAGTCGTAACCAGGTTAAAATCAAGAGTGGCAGGCACGATGATGGCCACTCTCATAAAGCTTCGACTTTAAGTGTCTCATCCACTTCAGAAATTGCACAAGAGGTTCATTAGCAAAACATGCATGATAATGTCATCAACAAGGAACAATATAAGAACTTAGTGCTCATGTGAATAGAAATTGCATAAGATAGTAGTTGTTTGTAACTAACTTTATCATATAGAAATAGTAATTTAAAGCATCGCTTCCCCTCGTGCACATCATAATCACACAATGTTTGCATTGTGGCAAAGGAGCGATAAGAACACACACACACACACACACACACAAAGAAAAAAAGGTAGGAAGGGAAAAAGGAAAAAAGACAAAATTTTGCACATAAGGGATAGAACAATGATAACAGGTCAATCATCGATTGTACCCAAACTATACCTTTCAGTGATACCATGCAAGGCCTGAGGAGTATTAATCACTCCTCATCTAACAATCACACCTTCAATGTAGAGGCAGATAAAGCTATTAGGAGCATATCATATTCTTATACATACATCTTAGAAAAATACTGGTTAAGAGAACATAAATATGAATACAATACTAATGCATAATGCCCTCTTTAGCTTTTCATATGCCTTAGAGTAACAAGCAGAATAATGAGGCAGGATCGATAGAACAATACTCCTAGGCATGTCCTCTAGTTAAAAGTAGTAAGGGTAAATAGAGGATTATACCCTCAATAGTTATCTAAGGACCTATCAAGCTTATATTCCCATGAAGTTTTTTTTATCATAATATCTACAATGCCCAAATAAATTATTACATAATCATCCACAAGCTTAACAAGGGAGTACTTAAGGGAAGGTTAGGGTGCTGAATAAGCAAGAGAGGTTGAGACTAACTCAAGAGAGGTTGGAGACACAAGGCTGATAGGCTCAAGAATGTGAGTCAGACCTCTATCATAGTCTTGTCAAATTGATTAACATACACATTCAACTCATCAAAACTAGACTCAACCCTATAATTTGCACTGTCCTCAGCCTCTCTAAAGGTGGTACAGAAAAACAGGGATTAGGGATGGTCAAACTGGGGGTGCATGTGTAACCATAGGCAACAAAACGTTTTCCTCAAAGTCACGTACGTGATAGTCAACATAAACTATAGGCCTCAAAAGGGAAGAAGTCCTAAAGTCACCTATAGGATATGCCTCAGACATGGAAAAAGCTACAGTAAGGTTAGTCTCGCACAAGTCAAGCACATCACACTCCTTTTGGTTTTACACCAATTTTAAAAATTAGTTTAACATACTACCCATAGTGAATTAAATGCAGTTTCTATGCTATTCTCAATTTTAAATTTCAATACCAACATAGTGGAGCATGAGTCAGTGCCATGGTCAAATGAAAGGCAATAGTCACAAATAGGAGGAATATATTTTGGGATGCAACAAAGAGGGGGCACTGAGACTCACAAATTGTTCTTCATAAAAATATCTACCATGAAAAGCAGACTGGGAAAGGATATCCTGCACACACAAATATTCTTTTCAAACTCATAAGTGTCCCTAACCATCCACTCAAGCAAGTCCATAGCGTCATCAATATTTTTCAAAAGAAACCCAAAATATTCTAAAAGAGTTCAAGTCTTATCATTCACCCCTCACTAATTAAACTTAAATTTTCCCACTTCCCAACAGTGACTGCATTAAGCAATAAAACAACTTAAGCGGACAAAATACCTCTAGAAAACTTCATGCTCATGTTAGGGGAAATAGGAAATGGCCATCTCTTTTTTTCAAATATTTTTTATTTTTATGGGTTTTTAATTTTTTCTATAATGAAACACAATGATAAGATTATAATCTACAGACAAAAATCATGTAACTAATCTAGTGATAAAGTAAAAATCACAATAAATAAATAAAAAGAAAAATAGTGACTTAAACTCAAACCACCATCCCCGACAACGACGTTAAAAACTTTTACAATCCTAAAATGATGTATAAAAATCTTGCAAGTGTACGATTGTCAGCCGTAATTTTTGAGGGTTAATTCTACGAGGACATGGTTGAATCTAGACCACTACAGCTAAAAAGTAACTCATACTAATTAAATTGAAAGCAAGAAATTGGCAAAATAGAATAATTCAACTAGCAAAAATTGAAGCTAATCCAAATATGATTGAATTTAGCAACTACTAACATGCAAATTAGTAGAATGATTCAGAAAGTAGTGAACTCGAGTCAAACGGAGGGAGAAGAGAAAGAGGAAAGGATTGCCAACAAAACGCAAATAGAAACTGAAAGCTGAATCAAATAGATAAATCAAAACTCAAACTCGAACTAAATCTAAGTACTTAAATAAAATATTTTGAGAGAGAATTAAACTAAACTAATCTACTTCTAAAATCCAAAACTAAAACCTAAGCTAAGATTATGAAGAATTGATTCATCAATTGTGGTACCCATGACCTTATTTTATAGTGGTGATAGCCTTCCTTCACTTTTCAAATTTTATTTGGAGTAGGCTTCTTGTTCTCCACTCTTGACCAATATTAGGAAATGATGTATATTTTCAAGTTTATCATTTTCATTCTTTCAACTCAACTTCATGGGAGGTAAGCTCCATACAAATTCATGCATGGCAAGGCCCTTCTTTGGTTCCGCTTTTTGAATTTTATGACAAAAGACACTTTATGGAGTTTTATTTGAACTTCAAAGTACCTTATCTAAAGGGGTTTTCCAAATGGGGATCAAGAGTACCATCCATTTCAAAGCTTAAAAATAGCTCAAGCTAGTTCTACTTTCTGTCCGGTTTTGTGCGGCATGTATTCCAAGATTTTCATGCACTTAGAATGCTGCAATATAGCTTTTTAGAAAGCTAATAAAGTCTAATTTTGGGTCATGAAATTTATTTCAAGCTAAGTTAAGCCGTAGTTGTCAAAATAAGGTATAGAAGCCAAAGTGCCAGTGTTGGCAGAACGTTCAGTTTATTTGCTCAGTTTTGTGGTAATTATTACCTCAGCTTGGATGCTTCATTTTGGGTGTATGAGTAGTCATATGAAATCTTAGGAATTCTATTTTGTGGTCATGTAATTAAATTCAGCACAAGTCAAGAGTTGGTAGGAAGAAAAGACCATTGTTCTCATGCTGCCAGTTTCAACACTAGAAAAGAGCACCTCAATTCAAGCAATTGGTTCTATCTCCTCACAATGGCTTTTGATTTGGTTCAAGTTGGAGGATAAAATAGACATCCCAAAGTTTAATGGGAATTTTGAATAATCCATTTTGAGCAAGTACATAGAAATTTATAGCTTTTAGAAGTTCAAGGTTCTGTAGGTCAGCCCAGCAGCACATTAGGTTCAATTTTAATGGCTTGTAGCAAGATGAAGGGAAAGTGTGGGTTGCTGAAAATTGACCCCAACACAAAGCTGAAGGTGTCCTATTTTCAAAGAATCAAGAATCACTCAAATTGGACATCAGTTGGTCCCTCAAAGGCATAAAACATCTCTGAAGGTCAAAACTATCAATGGTTCCCTGCACATACCCGGTTTTACAAGCTTGATTACCCAAGCTTAATGTGGACTTAAGAGGCTGAAAATCTACTTTTTGGAACCCTTAATATTCTAGCTTTAATAACATATAAAGATTTCTAGGTTAGGTCACCAGGTAATAAGTCAATTGGAGCCATTTTCCAGATGCTGCAGAAACTATCCTAGCTTGCATATGCTGTACCTTTTGGCCTATATCTCCCCAAAGGTAGTCCCAAATTGCTTCAAAATTGAGCCGCGTGAAAGCGGACGTCCTAAGCTTTCCAGAAAGGTCTATTTCACTTGATTTGAGTGAGAAACCTAGGAGATATAGCTGTTTGAAGTTAACCTTTGTAAACTGAAAAGTTGCTGACAAAATGCAAAAAGCACTTTTCAGCTTTTGTCTTTTGCTTTATGGTCTCCCCTTGCTTTTGGACGTGTAAGACCCCTTGTTCCCCCTTTCTTGCAACTTGTTAAAGGTTCTCCACTATATAAGGGAGGCCTTGGGTTGTAAAGAAACAACTTGGATGAATGAATTTGAACTTTGAGTTGTGAAAACTCTCTCCACTCTCTCTCAAAATTCCTAGTGTTATATCTTGGGTGTTTGGCAACCTCAAGTGGGTCTCTAGGTCTTCTTAACTCAACTATGATTCATTTCTGTAACTTAGTTGAAGGAAGAAGATTATCCAAGTGTGCAAACCAAGGTGGGTCTTTATTTAGGTAATTACATGACCACAAAATAGACTTCCGAAGCTTTCATATGGCTACTCATACACCCAAAATGAAGCATCCAAGCTAGGGTAATAATTACCACAAAACTAAGCAAATAAACTGGGCGTTCTGCCAACACTGACACTTTGGCTTCTATGCCTTGTTCTGACAACTACGACTTCACTTAGCTTGAAATAAATTACATGACCCAAAATTAGACTTTATTAGCTTTCTAAAAAGCTATATTGCAGCATTCTAAGTGCATGAAAATCTTGGAATACATGCTACACAAAACCGGACAGAAAGTAGAACTAGCTTGAGCTATTTTTAAGCTTCGAAATGGATGGTACTCTTGATCCCCATTTGGAAAACCCCTTTGGATAAGGCAGTTTGAAGTTCAAATAAAACTCCATAAAGTGTCTTTTTTCATGAAATTCGAAAAGTGGAACCAAAGAAGGGCCTTGTCATGCATGAATTTGTATGGAGCTTACCTCATATGAAGTTGAGTTGAAAGAACGAAAATGATAACGTTGAAAATATACATAAGGAAAGTCACCATAATAAGAAAGTTTCTTAGAATCCACATGATTTGCAATATTGTCTTGGCTACAACTTTCCAAACTTAGCTCCAAATAATCTTGTGTGCCAAGCAAGTGACTTCAATATTTCATCAAATCATAATTCCTTGCACAAACATACAAAATCCATGATTATAGGTGCTTAAATGGTCGCTTTGGGGGCCAAACAAGTTGCAAGACAAATTGATGAACCCTCAAAATAAATAGCCACTGAACTTTCTAAAAAATACATTTTTCCGCCAAACTTTTTTGTTTTCCAACGTACCATTTATCTCTTAATTATTGTACAATATGCCACTGTGGACCTTGATATACTGGCTATAGCTAGCAATTAAAATGCAATTTTGACTTTTTTTTACGGAGAAATGAAATATGGTTCTTAAAATAAATGCTAAAAGGAGAATGATTGTCTTTCAGATCAAAGCCCTCACTTCCCTCACTTCGTCACTAAGAAAAAACATTAAGCCCTATCTTTCTCTCTTAATTCAAAAAGAAACCCTAATCTCCATTGCAATTGGAGTCGAGCTTCGTCATCATTAGCAGAGGAAAGCTCCAAAATTGGTTTCGAAATTGGTTACATGTTGATGGGAAGACCTAGTTAAAAACAACATAATCATTAGGTATGGTCTGGGGTTTGAAAGTTTCATCAAATTTGAGAAAGGATGATTTTTTGTTTGTGACTTTACTTCATTGTGTTAACGTTGGTAGTTATTTTCATAAAAGTAATTTAACACTAAATGAACTGTGTGAGCTTGAAGATTTGTATAAGAATGTATGACTAACTTCCTGTTCTGGAAAGTGGTCGCATGTTGATTTATTTTTATTTAATTAGGAAGAAATGTTGCTATGTTGAGTATATTTGGAATGCCTCATGTTTTGGTGGTTATCCAGATTAAATTCCTTAATACAATGGTGTAAAGATTGAATTTTTCATTATTTTTAGCGTGTTAGGCCTAATTCTACGTTCTTCACAATGCTAAGTGTGGTTGTTAAATTATTTTTTATTTTTTGTGTAACACATATGATCATGCCAGGAGTCATACTTCTAATTTAGATTCAGAGGGTGAGGATCATCAAAAACATAGAAAAAGAAAAAGGAAGCAAAAATTCCTTATGCATAGGGGGTCAGCAATCATTGAAGGGATATGAACTAGATGTGTTCATGCCATTTAAAAAACAAAAAAAATTATTGAATGCTATTGAGGATTACATAATTTTTAGAGGGTTTAATTTAAGAACTGTGAAGAGTGACCTAGGAAAACTTCAATATTATTGTAAAGAAGAGAATTAATTGTTAGTGGATCGTATGGTCGTCAAAATTAAAGGGTGGTGACACACTTTAAATCAAAATAATGAATAGACCACATAGCTACGTTCCTTTTGCTTTTAAGTAAGGGGAGATGAGGATGTCTACCAATTAGCTTGCTAAAGAATACATAGAGATATTTAGGTTGACGCCTATTATGAGGGTGAGGGATTTTAGAGATTTGGTGGAGAAAGATAGGACCTATGAGCCTATAACATGTATATGTCGAAGGCTAAGGAACAAGGCCTTAACAACACTTGTTGGGGACTACAAGTCTCAATTTGGGTTGTTTAAGGAATAAGTGCATCTACATCTAATTGGGTTGTTGGAAGGGTGCACGCAAGTACTATCAATTGATGTATGCTTTATCAAAGGGCCATTGAATGACCATGTTATGGTGGCAGTTGGTAGGGATGCAAATAATGAGATGTATCCATTAGCATGAGACAGAGGGAAAATTGTGACAATGGGACTTAGTTTTATAGCCTACTAGTTGACCTTCAAATGGGAGATGGAAAAGATTAGATTATAATATCTAATCAATAAAAGGTTAGTGTTTATAATAATTTTTTTATTTTGTTTAAAGTTTAAAAAAGATGTTAATTGTGCAGTTTATGTTTTTTTCCCATCACATGTGACTGTTTGGAACACACGTGTTGTATGCTTATTCTATAGGGCCTTGTTGATGTAATCAAGGTGCTTCTGTTAGCAGCTATGCATACACTATGTGCTAAGTATGTTTACGCAAACCTAAGGAAAACGGAGGGGTCATTTAATGTAACAGAGATATGTTTTTGAGGCTAGAAAAAACCTCGAATGAGGTTCATTTTAATAGGTTAAGGAAAGAACCTGCAAGATTTTGACCCTACAGATTAGGAATTGCTAAAAAGGGAGGATCATAAGTGCTTGTATTACATGTTCTTTAAGACTAATTGCAAGTGTGACTTTGTACACAATAATATAGTTGAAATAGTTAATGGGAACATACTAGAGGCTAGATACAAGCCCGCTAAAGCAATAGTACCTGAAATTTATCACTTAGTGATGACTAGGAAAAATGGACTTCCACTTTAGATAAGCTTATATGTCCCAATATATTGATAAAAGTTGAAAAATATAAGGACGAAGCTAGGTTTTCAAGGGCAATCAGGGTTGAAAATGGTTATTATAGTGTGGTTAACCGGGCATAGTCTTTCATTGCGCATATAAACTCCAGCACATGCAGTTGCTAGGCTTCATAGTTGAGTGGGATGCCATGCCCTTACTTTCCTATCAATAGGGAAAACATACGGGAAATAACACAAGGGGAACCAACTTCTACCCTAAAGTTTAAGGTGAAGAGGAAGGTTAACCATCTTTTCAAGAAGAGGCCTGAAGAAGAAGAAAAGGATCATAGCATCTATGGCAGAAACCCAAGAAGAGGAGGGTCTGTGAATTGTGCAATTTGTGGCCAGCTTTGGTATAATAAGAAGAGACGCCTTGAGGAGGTATATTTTTGAAGACTTATAACATTTCAAATACTAACAGAATTGCTTTTTATGTTGTTGCAAGATAGAATTCCTACTATTAGAACTCTTCTACTTAGCCAGTTGAAGGTGCTGAAAGGGATGGCGCAAGGGCTGCTCATCTTCCAATTGAAGGTGTTGAGTCTTTTCAAGGGAATGGTGCAAGGCTGCTAGTCACTCAATTGAAGGTGCTAAAGCTATCCAAGGGGATGACGCAAGGGCTCCTACTTAGCGAAGTGGAAGAGCTTAATCAAAGAAGAGATCCAAGTTGAAGTTGATAATGCCTTTTTAGTTGAACTATGTTCACACCCTCATTCATTAGCACTAATTTTTGATGTTCTATTGCAATGAAAGTCATAAAAATTCAACTTGGAGAAGATGTCCTTACTAATTCAAGTGTTGCTCTTGAAATGCCCCTGTGCACCTCTCTCAGTCAGCATTCAACCAATTTTGATAATTGCCACCACCTATGCTCACTCAGAAATTCTCACTTGCACAAACTATTCAAGCCCAATAGGAAATTGGCTATATGTAGCTTGTAAGTCAACTATAATATTTTAATATGCCACATGCAAGCAAGAAGAAAAAGAAATAGAAATAAGGAACTTTACCTGTGAAAGAGACACAATTCAAGGTGGGGGTTATGCTTTCGAAGAGCACTACGACACCAATGCCTTGTACTGAACCATCACAGTATGTATCCAAAACTAAGAAAGATAAGAAGATCTCATCTTCCACTCCCCACCAACCATCAAGGAGAATAGGGAGAATAAGGAGGCCGTTATTCCCTAGAAATACCTTTGTTGTCCATGATAAGGGGTGGTGTCTAGCTTTGAGGGACTACTTTTTTTGGTGTTTTCACTGACGATGTTTTTTTGGGTTGGTTGTACATGAATGTAAATGTCTAGTGGTTTATGAATATATGTACATGGATGTACATGATAGATAGGTTTATATGTTAGGTATACATGTTTATCTTGTATGCACTTCTGCTAAGGGTGGTTTGGTTTATATTCAATTTCATTGCAAATTCTAATTATGCAACACCCTTGTTTTCTAGCAATGTTATATTTCAATGAAGCTTTTAAATTTTTATTCCATTTTTATTTATAGTTATATGTGAAATACAAGATTAAAAAGAAGTATGCTTGTAAACTCGTGTCCACATTCCAACTTATGACTTCATATTTAAATTTGCAACTTCATGTAACGAAGAAAGTGTTCCATTACACTTCATTTTTAAACCGACAACTTACAAAATACAGCTTTTCTAAACAACTTCAATTACTTTCACATTTTCATCAAAATCCTAATTACCCCACCCCTTGCTAACTGTTAACAAAAAACATATTGCATCAAGTTCTTCTACTGTAATTAATAATTAACCCAAAATGCACCTTATCCCAACCACCACCATCTCCCTCATCACAGACCTATGTAGCTCCATCTTTGGTACACTGTTTTTCTCCTCAACAACTTGTTTTGCTTTCTAGGTTAATCTCTTTCTTGTTTTAGCTTCTCATTTTCTGTCACTTCCGCATCAAGCTCTTCATTTCTCACAATCAAAGCCACCACCATTAATCTGACTCAGTCACATAGAGAGTCATTAACCCATGCAAAGTGGTCACAATCTCATGGCATATCAAATCGCTTGCACCTAGCAAATCTCCTAATTGTTAAATTCACGATTTAATTCGGGGTTTAAGGTCGATTTCGATGCATCAAGACTTGACCTTTATTTGTTTAGCTAAACCCTCTTAATTAAGCCTTAATCTAAGCTTGACAATATTGACTTTTCTACCTTAATTTTCAGCCAAGTAATTTACATATAAAAGGGCAAAATTTTCATTTTAATTCATTCTCCACCAAGTGCTAGAGACTATCTATCTCTTCCCTCTTCTCCTTCTCTCTCTACACGGCTGGACAGCTGCAAAAACCACCATCTTAGCCACCTTTCAACCACCAAAAATTCACAAATCATCCCCCACTCACCACCCCCAAACACCTCTTTCACTTCCTCAAGCATCAAGGATCATTTTGACCTCTTTTGCTAGCACAAAGTGAGTGTTCTTTCACCTCTATGCTAATTTTGTTTTTGATCTTTGATCTTGTTGGTTTTTGTTCTTTATTTTGGTTGTTTTAATGATGGATTATACTGTTTTTGTGGTATTAAGAATCACCTTGTTGAGGGTTTATGGGGGAGTTGATTTTGGATGAAGTTAGGGTTAGGGTTTCATCTTTGGTATGCAAGCTTCTTGTTCAAGTGATATTTATGGCTTGTTTTCTCCTTGTTTTTGCTTATCTTTTAATGTATTGAAGTTTATTATGGTTTTCATGATATGTTGGAAAGATGAGATGGGGTTCAAGTTGACCCAAAGTTAGGGTTTTATCCATGAATGCATGGTTTGGACCAAATTTGTGTTAAACTTGAGGTATGTGTTTATGTGCCTAGAAAGTAAGCCTTGTTGGATATATATATGAAGTAAATTTGAATGTGGTGATCTTGTATGATGTTGGGATGTACCATAGTGTGCTTACATGCTCTTAAGAAAGAGGTTTAGTTGAGGTTTGGTGTGAAAAGTGAGAGAACAACCCAAGACAGTGAGGCTGGAGTTTTCAGTGAAACAGAACGAACTTTGGATCAAAACTGGTAATAATCGGCCCAACCAAAAGTTCTGATTTTTCGTGAGTAGATAGGTCTGGATGTTAGCTTTAAGAGGAATTTTTAATTGCATTAATCTGAGTTCTGTGGAGGAAGTTATGGCCATTTTACTGAACCTGGGCAGAATGAATTTTTCAGCACTGAAATCTGACATGTTGGTGTTCTGACCCCATTTTATGGAACCTGTCGTAGTAATCTGGTTATGTGTCCTTCAAGAAAGTTTTAGAGTACCTCTTAAGCTTTACATATTGGGGTTTTGCGTCTCAATTTGAGGTCGGGAGTTTAAGTTTTGCTTTATTCTTTCTATACCTCGTCATAAGCTCTTACCCCTTAAACTCGCCATCGTGCCTTAACCCTACATTTTAACTTCAGCATCTTAGTTTAACCCATCAACTAGTTTGTACAAATCCTTTAAAGCCTATTTCCTTTTTATTTAAATGCATCCATTATAAAAATAATTTCATTCTAACCTCATATGTCTATAATGATTTTTGAACAAAATCAAGGCCTAAACGCTCATTCTCTCCATTTTAGTGCATCTATTTATTCTATGATCTAGCTTTTAAAAATCCCAGGTACGTTCATTGACTGTATCTGTAGAAATCAACACGTATTTATCGAAATTATAATGTTTTGGTAAGTACATCAATGAATCAATTGAACCAATGATTTATCACATAGTTAGTGACCCCATCACTTATCAGTTACAGGGCATTGCCCTTCAGTTACTCGCGCGGCTTCAGGTCAGGTCTTCCGGTCGGCTTGGCAGGTGTACACCTATACATAGATCGTAACAGTTACTAAGGGGTGCACTAACAGATAATAATTAGCAATTTAGCTTTATATAAATCTCATTCCCTATTGTAAAATACAAATGAATTGCAAAGCGGGCCCTCATAATTTCTTTTCCCATTGAATCTTTATCAGTACAGGGATGCATGTACTGAGCTTTGGCTCATAGTTTGAAATGTTTTTATGTTTTGTTTTAGGAAAATGCTCAGTAAACCGCTCCCAGGCGGGCAGGCAGGCTGAAGGTGATAAATAAATCAGGACCGTCCATATGATTGGCGGATAGAAGTGCTAAGATGTTTTCATGCCTTTTTGTGGTGCATTTTGATGTTCCAGCTGTATATTTGAACTGCAACATGTTTTGGGGTTACAACTGTATTTTTAAACTGAGTTATGTATGTTGTTAAAACCTTGATGTAACCCGGAGAAGTTAGAATCATTCCTGTATGTAATTAAATGGTTTGAATGGACGTGTTTGCCCTTTGAAGATAAACTTTGATTTTATGGATAAATTTCCATATTCAAGCGAAGCCTTGTCCTTGCGGACGGCGGTAACGCCCATTCATGGATTTCTTGGTGCTATGCTTAGGTAGGTAAATGCAGCCATGATTTATGTATTATTAGGGCATTACACTCGGTCTACTAGAATTCCAACATTATTCGAATGCAAATAAAAATTTATTCTCAACATCTATGTGGCCTCGCTTATATGCCATCCCCATGCAGCACATAAGTACTTGAAAACAAAACATTTCAAACAGTGAGATGAAGCTCATTAATGTCTACCCCTAACTGGAAAACACCTACTTAAATTTATTTCAAACATTTAGCGTTGGGAAGGTACATTCAAATAGTTTTAAAATGATTCTAAGCCAGTTCAAGATCTGTAAACTTCCACATTAGCCATTAGTCGAAGTCAAACACGTCAATTTCACTGGCGAGTGGCCCTACCATAGGGTCTCTTGGACTTCTGCCGAATACCCTAATGGTTTGCTAGAATCTATCTTGGTACATGGCCATTTACAATGGCATGTACCCGAAAACCTACCCTAGGAGACTAATTTGTGTCAATATCAACGTAAACCTACCCTGATTTTAGGAGACACCCTCTCACAAACTCACCTTAGTCTGTCACTTTAGGATTAGTATATTATAAATAATATGTTTTTTTTCCCAAAAGCCTAACCCATGTCAAACAATCTTCTATTACTTAACAAGACCACTTAAAACATGAGCTGCTCAAATAAAACATTCAATCATAACATGATGTTCCACATTCATAAAATCATAGAATCGCCAATTGCAATTCACAGTTTACATATAAGGTCCCCTTGGCATACAACGTCATATAACAATTCATAAATATCCAAAATCATTTCAAAAGAGAAACCAAGGAGAGTTAGGGCATAGACATTACCTCAAAGAACTGTAGGTGCCTAGCTTGAGCTTGAACTAGAGTATTGGGCCTAAATGATAAAATTAAAGCATCACAACATGGACTAACCCAAGTGAATTCTTACACCCTAAACTATTCTTTTTTCAACCTAAGAGTGAAGCATGCCACTAGGACCACTTGAATAGGACCAACATCCCTAGATTCTGATTTTGATGAACCCATATCACTTTTTAAAACTCAAATACCTAAGAAAAACAATTAACGCAACTTAAACCTATTAGGGCTTTAGGGTAGTTTCAGGGTAGGATTTTGTTCTAAATTGTAGAAGCCATATTTCCACCTACAAACGTCATATGGACGTGTTTAAGTACATTCTAGAAAGACGTTGTCTAGTACAACTTTTATTTCAACCATATTCGTAAAAATCTACAAAAACCACCTCAGAACATCACATCTTTCCACACTATTCTTTTCAGTCCAAATTTGTGCAGTCTCGAGAGAAAATTTATTACTCCCATGCTTAACCCCAAAATTCATAATTTAAAATTCCTATAAAAATATACTTATAGATATACATGTATGCATGTTTTCATGATTTTTGAGATAGCACATAAAAGTTGTTTAATAGATAAACTTGGTGCATTGTAGGGAAGTATGCGGTACTGACTAACCCTAGATCCAATGCATGAAATCATATGTTACAGATTACGAAACTCACCTAAATCAATCCAAAACTACTCCTAAACACCAATACCAACCATAAAATTGCTAAAACCTATCCAAGCCCACTTCCAAGAGACGATTTGAGGAGAAAGTTTTTTGCTTCCCTTGAATATGAAAGTGGGAGGTGAGATGCTTGTTTGTATGCTTTCAAATCACCAAAATATCTGATTATATTTCAATCATGAAAGGGAAGTATTCAGAGTCTAGAAATTGAGTGAATTTAATGTAAAAATCCATTCTTTAAGATCATAAATGTTTTAAAATTAAACAACCCAAAAACTAAACTTCATCACCCAAAAAAAATCAACGAGTAAGGAAGGTCGCGTGATCTTGGAGGGCATCACGGTGGGCGGTGGCAACGGCCTGGTGGTGGTAATGGCGGCTGACTGCTGCTAGAGAGGTGGCGCTGGCTAAAAGAGGAGAGGGGTACAGGTGCTAGAGTTGTGGGTTGAGAGAGATGTGTGAGATGAAGGTTGAATTGGGGGAGGGGGCGTCTTCTGGTATAGGCTGTTGATTTTTTCTTTTTTTGTGCATGAGTATGTCATGGCTAACGCTCAAGAGGCGTAAGAAGGTTATCTAGCCAGAGTTTGAAAATTTTAAATATTAGAAGATATATATATATATATATATATATATATATATATATCTATATACATATATACAAAAATATATATATACACACACATATATATATACACATATATATAAATATATATATATATATATATGTGTGTGTGTGTGTCTGTGTGTGTGTGTGTGTGTGTGTGTGTGTGTGTGTGTGTGTGTGTGTGTGTAAATGT
>JACYFF010031955.1:58537683-58560711 GCA_017589665.1 Selenicereus undatus
ATATGAATATATATATATATATATATATATATATATATATATATATATATATATATATGTGTGTGTGTGTGTGTGTGTGTGTGTGTGTGTGTGTGTGTGTGTGTGTGTGTGTGTGTGTGTGTGTGTGTGTGTGTGTGTACTTATACATACATACATACATACATACATACATACATACATACATACATACATATATATATATGTATATGAATATATGTACGTGTGTGTGTGTATATATATATATATACACACACACACACACGTACATATATTCATATATGTATATTTATGTATGTTTATGTATATATATATATATATATATGTAAATCCAACCATAAAATATCTTCCTATTAAAATCTTCAAAAATTGAACTTTTGAGAGAAAGCTCGAATTAATTAAATCTGAATTTCTCAAACTAAATTTATATTTCGAAATCCAAAATTTTGTTGATTAAATTATTAATATTAATTTAAAATTGAAATTAATAATTTTTGATGGAGAGCTTGGATTGGGCCCAGTTGTGAAAGATGGGTCTGGTATGAAATTCTAATTAATGAAGGTCTGTTCTGAAAGATTTCCTACGACGAAGCGACTGAGGATCATCTTAACCCTTTTTCGGGGATTATAAATATAAAATTTTGGGGTTTTATAGATAGTGAAGGAAAGAGCCAGTAGTATCATAAAAGGAGATCTTTGGTCATACAATTCATTAATCAATTCTTCCGAATCTTAGTCTAGGTTTTTGTTAAGGTTTTAGGAGTAGATTACTTTAGTTTAATTCTCTATCTCAAAACCTTTGATTCAACTACTTTACATACAAGTCAGTTTAAAGTCTTGATTATTCAGTTTAGTTTTCTTTTAGTTCCTACTTTCAGTTCAATATGTTCCTGATAACTTCTTCCACTTTCTTGTTTCATTGTCTTGATTCAAGTTTACTATTTTCTAAATCCTTATGCAAATTTTTGTTATTAGTAGTTTAACTAGTGGATTCATTCATATTTATCTTAAATCTATTTTTCAGAGGTTGAATGATTTTTGTTTTCCTATTCGTCCCCCTCGATTTAATTTGTAATGATCTAGATTCAACCTTGCCCTTGTGGAACAGAACACCTCAAGTACTCTGGCTGATAACTGCACACTTCCATGTAACTATACCTTATTTTTAGGATCGTACCAAGTTTTTAGCGCTGTTGCTGGGGACAATGTTAAAATCAGGTTACCATTTTTATTTTTGATTTGATTATTTTCATACTTATTAGTAGATTAGTTTCATAATTTTTGTTATTATCCTAAAATCTTGTTGTCAAGTTTTCTTGTTTTGTTGTGATTCTTATTAAAAAAATTAGAAACCCATAAAACTCAAAAAAAGATAAAAAAAATAAAGGTTCCTATTTTCCACTTCCACCAACACGAGTGTGAATTGTTTTGGATGTATTTTGATCTGTTGAACAATGCTAATTCTCAATCTGGTTATAATGTATAGAAGTGGGAAATCTTGAATGTGATTAATGAGGGGCTAGATGGTGGGACTCGAATGGAATACTTCAAGTTTCTTTCCAAAAATTTTGATAAAGCTATGGAGTTACTCAAGTGGATGGCTAAGGTGATTATGAGTTCCAAAAAGATTAGTTGTGCTTCCAGGATGTCCTAATTTCTCAATCCCTGTGCCTTCCAAGCTAAAGCTTTTTATAACAAGAAATTTACGATTCCTTGTTCCCCTCCCTCTTCCATTCCTGAATGCAAGTGACATCTGCAATGCTTTAAAACATAATTCTAACTAATGTCTCCAATATGTTTGATAAATCTAAGAAATTACATTTAGTTCAATGGAGCATACAATGGGCAATATATTTAATCAATTTTCAGAATTGGTTTAGAGACAGAGACAGAACAAATGCAATATGTAGACGTCTAAAAATGACAATCGTATTTTTAATTGCCCAATGATGAAGAAAACTATCCCAACTATAAATCTGAAGGGTCGTGAAGTGATTAATAAAAAAATTAGGATTCCAACCAAGAGAAACGATGTGAGTTAGAAAGGCCACTGGACCTGGAAGCTAGGTGGTTTCCTTCTTTTTTCCACAAAGTCCAAGTTGGTCAGTAAGTTTTTAATTTGGAAGCAATTAACCTGACACGTCCATTTAAAACAAACTCCATGTAGAATTGGTAAAGTTATTTAGATTAAGTATAACATGACTAGGAGTTGGTATCCATTTTCTAGGATGAGCCAATATAATTATCTCCTATAAAAGGGGTGACCCAAAAGGTTAAGGACATCAAGTTGATTTGAGAGATCAGTCGCACATTAGAAATGACAAGAGTACTTGAGAGATCGTAAGGAGATTTTTCCCAGTGTGGTCGAGTCCTAAGTCTCTCCTCCAGTATTAAGGTGTAATCACATCATTAGGTTCCCTAAGTAATCAAGTGGATTGTCCCAAGGGCAGAGCTTTTACCTTTTCTACCTTATCTATTTAGTTTCTTCTTATTTTACTTTTATAATCAATAAAGATGTAATCTTTAGGTAGTTCTTGCCTACTGTAAATTATTTACTTTGTTTGTTTGCCATGGCTAGACTAAAGGTTATACCTTTGTATGATTTGATATGACATAATACTAATGCTTTTACATGATTTTGTGATAGCGTAATTAGAATTTTGGATTTTTTATATTGAATAGTAGAGATCGTCAGTGATGACAGGCAATGATATAACATATCCCATCATATCATTGTACCTTTGCCCCCAAATCTAGAACCTCGGTTCGAGACTAAGAAGGGGATTGCTTAGGGGGGCTTTTCGAAAAGCTCTTTGGAGTAAAATCAATTTGTCCCTTCCGTATTATTCGCTTTGAAAAGTGATGTGGTTTGTAAGTTTTCCTAAAAACTCACTAGCAACTCTATTAATTGGATAATTGTAGTTGCTTTTGTTTTTTTAATCCTTTTGCTTATTGCCTATTTTTTCTTTTCTTATTTTTATTTTTAGCAGAATATTTTTTAGGACAGTGAGACTGTCTGGACTAGAAACGGGGCCTTCCTCTGGCCTAGGATACCGGTCGAGTTCATGAATTAGACACGCTGCTTGTTCTTGGATTAGGTAGTAATCACTGTTAGGTATCAGAATTGGATAGTTGGGCCTAATCTTGGCCCAATAATTAGCCGATTCTTGGATTAGGGTCGAGGACCAGTTTCCTGATCTAGCCCAATAAGTTTGTTAACTTCTGATTTTACAAAAATATATATATATAATTAACGATTAGTTTCAAAATAAATAAAAAATAACAAAACACCCTAGCAAAGAGGTAGTTGAATTTTCGTGGGGGATCGCACCCTTGGGGAGGTGGATCCTTAGATTGGCAACTCCACTTTGGACGATTTTCCTTAAGTGGAAGAGATTTGAAATTTAATATAGAAAATTATTTTAATTACGCTTGCATTAGGCATCTTACATTAGAAATGGCTCCCCTACGTAGGATATATAACGACACCTCTAGGTAGCGATCCAATTATTTCCCCTCGAGAGATTAGATGGCTACTCAATTTGTCCACTAGACTCAACTGAGCATAAAATTGATCCAACCACATATGACCCGCTTTTCGGTCCAATCGATTTAGGGAAGCAACCGAAACGTCCCAATCTTGCCACGCACCCCGTGGATGACATCCGCAGCACGAGAAGACGATTCTAAACCAAGTCTTGCATTAGGATTGGAATCCATATGCATGCTTGAATGTATTGTTGTATGATTTAACTTTTTACTTGAAAGATCTATGCATTGATACTTTAGGTACAGCCTGTGTTAGGAAAGGTCGGATTTAGTGGCTAGGGTTATAAACCAAGTCGGCTTCAAAGGGCTCTGAACGGTTCTTGACCTCAAACTCGACTAGGCTATAACCCTAGTCTAGGGAATGAAAGTCATAAAAAGAGACCCAGCCATGCTCAGATAAGCATGACTGGGTATTCCCAAAAAAAAAAGTGAATCTGCATCATAGTGGAAGTCTATGATTGTTTTAGAAATACTCAACTAAGATTATTGTCAGTTTGGAATTAGGAATAGGAGTTAGTCTCCTAGGCTAATGGTGAAACCAGCTAGTGACCTAAGAGGGCGTATGCCTGTAGTCGGTCTGTTTGGATTTAGGATAAAAAGATTAGAAGCTAGTAAACCAACTCTGAGAGCACAACAAGGAACCCAGTTAGTTTTCTTAGGAGTCTGATTGCACTACAATTAGGTCTAGACTTAGGATAGAAAGATTAGAAGTTAGCAAACTACTGCTAGGGCCTAACAGGGATATCGACCGATACCTTCAGTTAGGTTCAATTCAGTTTTTGCTAGTGTGAGTCAACATGCAGTCAGTATACTAGGCTCTCAATCTTAGGATTTTTGTAGTGCATAAATTAGCATATTGTGAGACCTTATTTCCTAGGGAAAGCATTTAGATGAGTCATCCCTGAGCACTTTCCCTTATTTATTAGGATAGGAAAGACTAAGAAGGTATATCACGAAGTCCAACAACGGGGAGACTTCTATCTAAGAGCATCCTGCAGAAACTCCATTGGTCAGGTAAAGGTTTGAGTCAAAGGGAAATCATATGCCTATTCCAATAGCAAGGAACAACGAGATCATCCAACTCATGAAGTTAATTGAGAAGATGTAAGCCAAGATAGAGGAGAGTGATAAAAAGGTGGAATCAATCATTGTTGCACTTCAAAAAGCCTTAACAAAGAGTACCAAGTGGAAAATAGTGTGCAAACTCTTGCCCTACAAGACGTAAATAATGAAGAAAAGGGAGAGGCTGAGATTAGGAAGGAAAGGGAGCTAGATAATAGAGAGGAGCTACTTGAGGAATCTCCTATGTTTCATAACTATTTTAATGATCACGTGGGGTTCACTTCAATCCCAAAAGGGAAGCTGCCCTAAAATTGACTATGGTTGATATCAAATTCCATGGGACTGAAAATTCACATCACCTCATAAGCAATTTCATTAGTGCCATGACTCTAAAGGGGATAGATAAGGACATCCTAAACCTCATATTCCCTTGGACCTTTGACAAGGATGTCATGAGATAGTGCAACACCATTGACCCATGAAAGGTCACAAATTGGGATGATTTGTACAAAGAATTTTTACACCAATATTCATGATCAAGGATCTAGAACTACTTAAGCAAGAAGAAAAAGAAGGGTCCACTAACTACTTAGCTAGAGGGAGAGCAAAGGCTGCCCACATGATTGACCGACCATCTAAAGTCGATCAGGTTAAGTTATTTATAAGAAACTTTCAACTCTGATACAAGCAGCATATGCGGTTTATGCCATTGAGAACCTCACTGTATCAAGAAATGTTGGCATGCTACTAGAAGAAAAATTATCCAAGGAGGCACCTGCCAACAAAGGTAGCAACTCGAAAAGCAATTGCCAAAATAAGTAAAAGAAGGCCAGCAGCTACAAAGATGTACACACGGTGAGCCGTATTACTAAATATATCCCTATATGAACTACCCACACTTAATTTTTTGAGCGACTCCTTTACAAAGGAAGATACACCTTCTCGAAATTAAGCCAAAAATTGAATTCCTTAGGCAGTCCAAAAACTTTGATCCGACCAAGTACTGCAAGTATCACTGGTCGTGAGGACATGATACTAAAGACTGTTTGACTTTCAAGAATAGGCTGGAGGAGATGTTCAAGTATATAGCAACTCTCATTGCCTAAAGAAGCCTAGAAGGCCAAAAATGATGAAAATCCATGTGGGAATCACGAGAACATCTTTGCTGTTAATAACCGACAAGAAGAATGAGGGCCATCCATGCTTGTACAAAACATTTATGGCCCAAAACCAAGGTTAAGCAAGTCTACACCAAACCCATAAGTGTTCGACCTATGGGAAAGTGATGAAGACAACGTCTATGAAGCACAAGGAGGCAGCCTGCTCGCTGAAGCAAGTGGCGATGACTTCTGGGGGAAAGATGAAAAGAATACTTATGGGTAGAGGAAGGCCAAGCAACAGTCCAATTCCTTATGAGATCCGAGCAACATCAAGCTAAGGAGGGCCCATAACAGGCCCTTGAGAAAGAGAAGGTAACACTACCCCAAGAAGAGGATCCGATAATAAAACAGTTGAAAAAGCGCGAAGCAAATGTGAGTATCTGGCTGCTCACATTAGCTTCTAAAAAACATAGACAACTCCTTATAGAGGTGCTCAATAAAATTACGGCATCTCCTGAAGCTAACCGAGAGGAAATAATAGCCTGAATTACAACTGGTAAAGGCACTATAACCTTTAGTAGTGAAGATCTCCCTTCGAGAGGCGCATCATACAACAATGCTCTCTATCTCCCTGTCTATGCCTTCAGAAGTGTGTACCTCTGGCCCAGGTCGATAATGGCTCGGTAGTAAATGTCTATCCTTAGAGAACAACCAAAAAAGTTAGGGATTGAGGAAGAACAACTCTCAGCAGCATTCACCCACTTAAGAGCATATGACAATTCAAAGAGGATGGGGTTGGGTACTATTCTCCTTCACATTAATATGGGCCATGTTAAAAGGAACGTAGAATTTTGAGTCCTCGACATACCAGCTACCTTCAACCTTCTCTTAGGAAGGCCATGTCTTCATAAATATCAAGTAGTCCCTTCCACTTTACATCGGAAGGTGAAGATATTGGTAAAAAATGAGGGGATGGTCGTTGAGGGTAACATTCTATGCACTACGATCACAAACAAAGGGCCAGCACTGCAAATAGTACACAATCAGGATGACGAGGAACTCTACAATTTTTAGATGGTGGCAGTATTGGAAATGGACAAAGCCCCTTTTGACTTTGACCCTTATTCCAATTTGCATGTGAATGCCATCCTAAAGAAATGGGGATATTTCTCAGGAATGAAAATAGGATGGAGAGCATGAGGCTGGACTACCTTTTCCTTGGTTGAAAGAGACGATTATAAGTCCATATTAGGAGATCACCCCACTCCAAAAGAGGTAACCAAGCTAGGCAAAAAGGCCGGGTCGGAAGGCTACTATTAGGAAGAGGTACCCAAAGCACTACACTATCAGGTCTTATCCTCACATCCTCAATAGGCAGTTCTAGCATGAAGGAGACAACTTTCCCTTTTATAGCTTTCCTGAACCTTGCTACATAAAGGAAAAGGAATTCCTAGTGCCAGGGCTAAAGCTATTCAACAAGTCCCATTTGCTAGAGGAGGAAGTGTTCACTACTGCAAAAGATGACCAGTCCACACAAGAGTGGGTTAAGTTAGCTGAAAGTAATTTCTTTAGGATTCTATTCAGTCAAGGCTACAGGAAGAGGGAAGACCCTATTGCCGTTCTTTCTCTTGTCATATCTAATAGTGGATTCCATCCTACCAACTTCATCATTGAGCTAAAAATGAAGGCTGCAAGTAATTAACTTAGACAACTGAAGAGGAAGGAAAAGTGTTTACCATAGCTACAGCGGGTAGTTTAGGGGGGTCTAAGATTAAGTGTAAGAGTGAGTCTTTAGTTTGTGTTCCTTCAAATTTTGCATCGGATGTACCCATATTCAATTTAAATGAGATGAACACTTTTGCTCACGACTAATCTCATTCCTCTCCTTTTGAATGCTTTGGTTCTTATAATGAATAAAAAGAGATAACACCCAAAGAATTAACTAAAGTAGTGGAAGATCATTAAAACCAGACTTCCATAAATGAGGACACAATACTAATCAACTTAGGGCCTCGTAACAAGCCCCGAGAACTTAAAATAGGAAAATTGCTAACCCCCGAGGAGTAAGAAAGTTTGTACTTCACTCTTGCGTGAATTTATAGATGTCTTCGAATGATCCGAGAAAGACATGCTGGGTATTAACTGAGATACCGCTGAGCATACAATTCCTCTCTATCCAGACGCAAAACCAATAAAGCAGAGGCTTCATAGGATGAAACCATAATGTGCATTCAAAATAAAGGAGGAGGTACAAAAACAAGTAGATGTAACATTCATTAAGGTTACACACTACCCTCAATGGGTGGAAAACATTGTGCTAATCCTAACGAAGGATGGAAGAGTGAAAATGTGTTCACATTTTTGGGATCTCAATAAGGCAAGTTCAAAAGACGATTTCCCACCGTCACATACATATGTTTTAGTTGATATTATGACTGGTCATTCTCTCCTTTCCTTTATGGATGGATATGTTGCTCACAACCAAGTTAAGCTGGTGGTAGAAAACATTATACACTACCTTTATCACCCCCTTGGGGGACCTACTGTTATATTGTAATGCCATTTGGGTTAAAGAATACCGAGGCTACCTACCAAAGGACAGCTACAACCTTGCTACTTGACCTAATGCACAAAGAGGCTGAGGTACATGTGGACGATATGATCATAAATCTAGCAAAGGGATAGGCATGTTCCGACTCTTCAGAAGTTCTTTACCAGGCCTAGAAATAATAACATGTATTTGAACCCACAGAAGTGCACATTCATACTCACCTCAGGGAAGTTGTTGGGGTACATCGTCAGCCTCTAAGTAGGGATGTGAGTTCCACCTGAACCTGCAAAACTTGGCCCGAACCCCCTTCATTCGTAGCAAGTACGGGTAAATGTATACTAAAGGAACGGTTGTATCTGACTTCTTGGCAAACTGACTGGCTGAGGATCAATGAATGAAACCTTTTGATTTGCCCGATGAGGAAGTCCTCTAAGTAGAAGAAGACTTATGGACAATGTACTTTAATGGGGCTTCAAATCATAAAGGATGCGAGGTAGGCATCCTGTTGGTATCACCAGAAAGGGCACATACACCAATCCCAGTTAAACTAGACTTTGAGGTTAACAATAAAGTAGCAGAGTATGAAGCCTGTATCATTGGGTTACACACTACTATAGAGATAGGAGTCAAGAAGCTACAAGTATATAGGACTCCAACTTGATAATTAACCGTATATCCTATAAGTGGAAGGTTAGAAGCAAAGCCTTGGCACCATGCCAAGCTTACTTAATGGGTCTTGCCAAGCATTTTACCTACACCACATACACATATTCCCTCAAGAGGATACCCAATTAATGGATGCCTTAGCAAAACTGGTTTCAATGGTTAACATCCCAAGAGGCGTCCATTCTACGCTATTAACAGTAGAGAGGAGGAACAGGCATGTTCAATGTTACACCACTGAAGTATACATCGTTGACCTCACTGCTTGGTACTATGACATTTATCGATACCTATCGAAGAAAGAATATCCATCAAGATCCTCCCTGAAATCCAAGTGACCATTAAGGTTGTTGGCCTCCCAATAGTTCCAAGATAAAGGAAAACATACAAGAAAACATATACGGGCATAAATATGCTCTATGTAACCCATGATGAATCTCGTAAGATCATAAACAAAGTTCACAGTGAGGAATGTGGACCATAAATGAATGGTAGATTGTTAGCTAAGGCCCTATTTGGTGAGAGAAATTGGAATGGAATGAAATCAGGACTTGAATCCTGGAGGGTTGGGTATGGAACTTAAATCCTGAACCCAGTTGTTTGGTGAAAACTAGAATGGAATCAAGTCCCAATCCTTGCTGTTTGGTGAGCAGTTTTGGAATAGAATCAACTCTGTTTTTATTTTAAAACTAATATTTTAGCAAAATTTGAGGTACTTCACTCCAAAAATCATCCAACACAAACTCCAAAACATGAACTGCAACCTTGAGAAATAACAATGGTGCATCACAAAACATAAAAAAAATTCAGAAACTAATTTGAGATCTATAATCATAAATTGAAGCCCATGAACTCTAATTCCACATCTGAAATAATAATCAATGGGTAGTTCTTGAATTGAAACCAAAAATAAATTAAAAAAATTCGCAAACGGGAGGGGTGGTGAGGGTCAGTGTAACGGGCGACGAGGAGCGGCGTCTTTGGTTGCCGGGGGCAGATTGTGAGGGTCGATGACGAAGGGCGGAGGGCGGCGACCGCGGTGGTGGTGGAGTAGCGTCTGTTCTCTGTCGAATGACCTGCTGTCGGAGGTGGACGAGAACGACAGATGGAGGAATGACGATGGCTGCCCATTGGCCGACTGTCAGTGGTGGCGGAGGTCGCCGGTCAGTGGTGGCACAGGTCGCCGGTCAGTGGTGGCGCAGTAGCAGGAGAAACGAAGCTCTAGGGTTTGTGTGGAGATGAGGAGGAACCATGGTGGAGGAAAATGCTGAAGGCGTGAAGCACGAACGCAACAGGTAGAATGCAACCAATTTTCCTTTTTTTTTAAAAATAAAACTGATCCTTGAGGCTTGGGAACTTGATACCTCTCATAAATGGGAGGGTTCAAGTTCTTGAGAGTTGGAGGGGAACTTGAAACCTGGGGGTATCAAGTTCCTTTCCTTTAAAACACTCACCAAACAATAAGGAAAGGAACTTGAACCCTCAGGTTTCGAGTTCCATTCCAGTTTGGCTCACCAAACAGGGCCTAAGAGGGTCTAGAGAATGGGGTATCACTAGTCCACAATGGAGGGGGATTGCCACGCTTATGTAAGAAGGTCCACAAATGCCAAGTATATGCTAACTTGTAACATCAACCTCCTCTCCTTTTGAGATTGACTTCCCCATAGCCCTTTTCAGTATAGGGAACCAACATGATCCACAAAACTACGCCAAAAGGAACTGGCGGGCATTAATATGTGCATGTAGCAATTGAATTCTTCACAAAATGGGTAGAAGCGACTTCGTACGCGAAAATCACTTGTAAGATTTTTCTGTGTTCAATTGTTAATGCCTTGTTTGACATTGTAACAAACACTATCATTTTTGTAGCCCCTCTTATTCGTCTTACATTTGAATCAATCTTATATTTTTATTTTTACTTTCTGCACATGGTCGATATGCCCATTCTAGCATCGTCAAAATCCCTTGAATTTATCTTGAACTAGTTCACTTCTACTCAATCTGTTTATTAAAAGTCATCATTTGGAATGTACAGGGAGCAAAAAAAAGTACAACTCCAACTAGAGGTAGGGATTATTAATAGAACAATCAAACCTGACATTTTATTCCTGACGGAGGCAATGGTTAATGAACACAATACTCAACGTATAGTTAAATCTCTAGGATTTCATAACTAATTCCGAAGATTCTCTTAAGATGTCGTTGAAGGTGAAGTAGGACGAAAAACCGGGTTTATCTCACAGCATGTGAGCAACACCAGACATCCTCTTCTCCAAGGTCCGACCTGCAAAAAGGGCACCCCCGGGTTGTGGACCGGGGAATGCCCCTCTAATGGTCAAGTCAGTCCAAGGTCCCAGGCAATGCAGAGAGAGATATAATATGAAGTCAACAGAGAGTCAAATTGCCAACCCCTTTCCTGATGTGGGTATGTGACTATTTATAGTTCCCTCGGAAAAGGGGTAAAATAGTAATCTTACCTAGGCTACTCCGTATGGGCCGCCAGTTTGGCCAAGAAGGGTCCTGGGTAGAGCCCCTTGGATCTCGCTCGGGGCCCATTTTCTAGAGTGTGGGACTGGTCTATGGGTCAACTGGGATGGGCCCAATTGGGGAAATCTTATTTCCCCAATTATTTGGCCCCTCACATTTCTCCTGCACGCCGAGCTAGGCAAGTAGTCATGTGAAATGTGAAAAACTGCCCATGGTCGGTATACAGCTAGTGGGCTTCGAAAATTGGGCCTCCGTTACGGACGACCCTGTGGCCACTAATCATAAATGCGCATGTTTCAAGGCTTGGACGACGATTTTGGAAAACTGCCTCCTTTGCAGAAATAAAATGCGACTGCCGACGATGGGGTGCTCCATCCTTCATTTTCCAGTATCGATCTTTATTTAGCGTTCCTTCCATGGCTTTTCCTCGTTTCCTTCGCACCAGAGAGATGGCTGAATACGTTGCCTACCACTTTGAGTGGGACCGACACGGGGTTGCCTTTCCTCCGTCACCTCTTCCAAAGGATTTACAGGCCCTGTGCCCAAGCTGTGAGGTTTCCGTGGTCAAGGAAGCTGCTAGGCGCTTCGAACTTCCGAAGCTACCCAGAGTGATCTTTTACGCAATGCTTCTGAATGAAGCCGAGAGGCTGAGGGTCTTACATGGGTGAACGCTCCGGATAATGGAGTCGGCCCTCACCAAGCTCCGTTGGAGTACCTTTAAGTCATGGGTGTGGCTGAACGGGGACCGAATTTTTAAAGCCCGGTTCCAGGTAAAAGCTGAGCCAGAGGAAGAGAGCTCGAGGCCTGGGCAACAGGAAGAGAACTCGAAGGCCTAGTAGAAGGATGAAAGCTCGGCCATTGAGGGGGCAGCCTACCCTTTAGATGATGACAAGCAGGAGTGAGGCCATCAAGTCGTGCCCTAACCACGCATCCTATTCCTTTGTTCTTTTGTCTCTCTTTTATTTTTTTGTATCGTCTCAATTGTCAGTAATAAGATGACCGCATTTTTTATGCCTTCTAAAATTTCACGGCTTTGTGTGTGTTTATCTTAAATTGTGCTGACTGGATAGCCAAGTGGCTGGAGTGGATTGGCCAATGGGCTCTTATGGGTATCTCCTTGTATCCCAACTCTCATTGCGTCTCTTCTATAAATACAGGTTAACACTCCTAGAAACGATGCTCATGCATCTATCCCTTTAGGAAGAGGTGGTACAACATGAGAGTAGAGACAACAAGAGCTTAACACTCCTTCCCCCTCTTCATCATGGTGTTTCCTCCTCTTCATGACACTAGGGAGATGGCCGATTTTGTGAGGGAATCCGTCATCTGGCACTGGAGGAGGGCCACACGTCTACTTTGTCCCCAACCAGATTATCAAGACCTATGCCTGCGCTTTTCATAGCCCAACACTGAGGGAGCAGCGCTCGACTTTGGACTTCCTGAGATGGTCCAAGTGACATTCTATGCCATGCTGTTAAATGATGTCGTGGAGTTGGGTGTTGTGAGCGGTTTTGTTACTGATGACCTGAAGTCAAGCCTCATGGGTCTGAGGTGGACATGCTTCGAGGCTTGGATGAGCCTTACCAATCATGAACTGAGGGAGGCGTAACTTTGGCAACGACCCATCACGATGGAAGCTCATGGATCTTTCGATGACCGGGAAGAGAGCTCGAGATCAACCGACCCCCCCAGTGACGAGGAGCAATCTTAGATTTCGTTTGAATTTTCCCTTGTATCGCACTTTTTCTTACGCCTCCCCCCGTGGGGGCTTTCGATAATAAGATATCATTTCTTTGCCCTGAGGGACCGTTTTCTCCCCGTATTGCACTGTATTCTTATGTTGAATGTTTTGCTCTGAGTTCGTACAATGTTTGTACCTTTCTTTAGTTCAGAATTTTAGGCTACATGAGCCACGTCGTGAGGGTGGAGTGGGTGGCTACTCCATCGGGAAATGCATTCCCCTGGAAGTCATCTTCCTCTCTTTATAAAAGAGGGTGAAATCCCAGTAGAGTGTCATAGCTTTCTTTTGTGGAGGAAGACAGAGAAAAGCATAGGGGCTAGAGAGATAATGGAAATGAATCTTTTTCCCAATTTTACCAACACCGATCAGGCAGCTTAATATGTCCTGGACAACTTTCGATGGGCACCAAGGGAGCCTTTGGCTCCTGGCCCCAGACCACTTCCCTCGGATTACTGCGGCCTCTACCCCCCCATGACCTCAGGTTAGGCACGCGATATGCCCATGACTCCCATTTTCTTGAGATGGTGCAGACAACCTTTAATGCCATGGTGGTAAATGAAGCAGCCGAGCTGAGACCGCCGGCTCACAATGGACTATATGATATGGGTCATGTGGAAGCTGGACTGGGGCTAGTTGAGTCTTGGCTTATGGACATTGACCGCAGGCTTAGGAAGGCACAGGCTTCTCGGTGTGCCAACCCGCTAGCAGGGGCTACGCCATCGGGCGGCTCAACGGGGAGAAGGGTGTCTTCCTTGCCCACCATCCGAGAGACCACACACGCAGCGGAATACGTCAGGGACAAGCTCTGCTGGTCCGTGAGGGAGTCTTCAAGCCTCTGTCCGAATCTGCTCCCCTTGCATTTCATTGCCCTTCGCCTTGAATTCGATCATATTGTGGCAATGCAGTTTCTACACGCCGCCCATACTCCTGAGATGGTGCAAGCCATCTTCTATGCCATGGTGATCAACAATGCGACAAAGCTAAGGCTTTTGAGCAGGGAGACCGGGAGAAGTCTGATGTTGGACTTACAGGAGCTGAAGTGGGACAATGTCGAGGCGTGGGTGCTGTCTATTGAGGAAAGGTTCAGGGACGCCCAAGTTTCTCACCTTGTTGAGACGGACAATATCCTCGACCGCGCCCAGAAGTAACTTCAAGGTTGAGGGATGCGCATCTCCGCTCGAGTGATGAGGAGTAGGTCGTAGGGACTGATTGTATTCTTTTTTGTTTGCACACTTGTCATGTAACGATCTGGTTGTAATAAAGATTCCTTTTAATCACGACTTGCTTCTTTCTTTATACCGCTTATGGGCGTATACGTTTGATTGATGTGACGGCGCCGGCAAGGCTAGTGGTCGTTAGCCGTTCCGACAGGCCTCCGACCCCCAGCCCCTACTTAAGCTATAGGCATAACAGTCAACCATAAGGCCATGCTATAGGATCCTTAACCCCCCTGAGGCTAAGAGTGCAACGGCAGGTCGAAGGGCTATGCTGGGAAACCTTTTGCCCCAACTGAGGCTAAGAGTGCAGCGATCGGCCACAAGGCCACGCTCTGAGACCCTTAGCCCCCGCTGGGACTAAGAGCGGAGTGACCGGTCGTAAGGCCGTGTTTTGAGGCCCTTGGCAACTATTGGGGATAAGAGTGACGGCCGTGCTCTGGGGCCCTTAGCCCCCACTGGGGCTAATAGTGTAGTGATTGGCTGTAAGGTTGTGCTTTGGGACCCTCAGCCCCACTAGGGCTAAGAGTGGAGTGATCGGCCGCAAGGCCGTGCTCTGAGGCCCCTAGCCCCCACTGGGGCTAAGAGTGTTGCGACCGGTCATAAGGTCGTGCTCTGAGGCCCTTGGCGCCTATTGGGGCTAAGAGCGTAGCGATCGGTCGTAAGGCCGTGCTTGGGGCCCTTAGCCCTACTGGGGCGAAGAGTGTAGTGATCGGCCGTAAGGCCATGCTTTGGGACCCTTAGCCCCCACTGGGGCTAAGAGCAGACCGATTGGCCGTAAGGCTGTGCTCTGAGGCCCCTAGCCCCCACTAGGGCTAAAGAGTGTTACGACCAGTCGTAGGGCCGTGCTCTGAGGCCCTTGGCGCCGATTGGGGCTAAGAGTGTAGCAATCAGTCGTAAGGTTGTGCTTTGGGACCCTTAGCCCCCACTGGGGCTAAGAGTGTAGTGACCAGCTGTAAGGCCGTGCTCTGGTACCCTTAGCCACCGGGGCTAAGAGTATGCCGACTGGCTGTAAGGTCGTGCTCTGGGACCCTTAGCCCGCATTGGGGCTAAGAGTGTAGTGAGCGACTGTAAGGTCGTACTCCGGGACCCTTAGCCCCCATTGGGGCTAAAAACGAAATGGTTGGCCGTAAAGCTGGGCTTTCGAGCGTCATGTCTCTTAGGTTTCTAGTTCGTGAGGGGAGTAAAGAATGGTCGCCACATGGCACCGGTTGAGATAGGTTGTACCTCTTGGGTGTCTTGGAGGGAGTATTTCATATCTCTGCTCTATATAAGGGGCTTAGCCTCAAAGAAAAAGGTCATTTTCTTCTTGCATACTCTAGCTGTTTAGAGAGAGAAACGGTTCCTAGACAGAAAAGCTCAGCCCTCTTTCTTCATCCCTCGTTCAAACTCACTGTAGCGTCTCAACTTCCTTCCTTGCATCTTCAAAGGCTTTGCTTGAGTGTTCATATTCATCTTCAAACTATTCCCTTGAATCTTCATCTCTTACAGGTACATCCTTGTACCCTCTTCAAATGTTGTTTGTTGTACTTGTATAATTATGCCTCTTTCTTGCTCATCTGGTGGGGACGTTCCTGAAGGGTTGGCCGGTTCCCAAGTCGAGGGTTGCCATTCTTAATTCCCTAGCCTCTCAGGCTTTATTGATCGTTGTGCGGTTGCGTGCGTCCCTTGAAAGAATCAATGTAGGAAACCCAAAAAGACTCCCTACGCGGTGCCTTTTTTTGAACCAGGCACTCCCTCGTGGTCTAGCTGCAAGTGCTCCTCCAGCCCTAGCATCCTTAGTCCTGAGGTGTAGGTCTCATACCCATGGGAGATCACCATTGCTGACTATATGACTAATTTCTAGGTACAAAGAATGGAAAAAACCAAGTCCACTCCTCGCATCAGGTCTCCAGACAAGTTGTTGGCCGAGGGTACATAATGTAATCCCTATTCTTCCCCAAGTTCATCAAAATCGGGGGTGGAGGTGGCGTCCACTAGTACTAGCTCTACATCAGGGGGGACCTCCTTCTCCTCTTCTGATACGTCGTAGAGACATTCGTCCTCAGAGGGAGCATCGACGAGCTCCTCCTCCCACGAAGGGCCTTCGATTCCGAGCAAGTCGGTACTTAAGAGGAAAGGTCCTTCTCCTGTGGGACTAGTTCCTGAGATTGTGGCAGAGGGACCAGAGTTCCTAGGGGCCCTAGCCCGCTCGAACCCGCAGGATGGCCCTGGCAGTCACTTTTCTGACCCCAAAGGTCGCTCCTGTGTTAAAGAGGACGACCCTCTAGAAGCAATACCTCCTGCCCGCAGGGTACACCTTCGTAATCCCTGAGGCGGATGCAATCGTGAACGAGCCGTCCTCCAAATGTATAGTAGTTTATCGTGCGGCTCTCAACTACGGTCTCAAATTCCCTCTTCACCTGGTGATTGAAGAGATTTTGAACAAGTACGAACTGGCGCCTACGCAGGTTGTGCCCACATCAGGCACAACATTTGCTCTTTTATCGTAAATTGTGAACTACGCGGCCTCACCCGTTCGGCACGAGCGTTTAGTCTTGTACATACCATCCAGAGAGCTCCTAAGGAGACTGGGAACTTGAGATGGTATTGTTTCAATAATAGGCCAGGATTCATGACGATCATCGAGAAGAAGTCAAAGGTGAAGTATTAGAAATATGAAGACGGCCCGCTACTTCCAATTCTATATACGGGAGGATGATAAGCTCCGGGTCATCCCCAAGTTTATGGCTCAGGAAATAGAATCAGTGAAGGGCCATGAAAGGATGAGGAGCAAGTCTAGTGATTGGGAACCTTTGATTTGGCTCCCCAAGTTGAAGTTTTTTGGAAACGACTACTTCCTTACCGCGGTGGGCCTTCTGATCCTTAAGAATTTTTCTAAGGGTATTGGTCGTTCTTGTGTTAGTCAGCCTTTCTGTTTGGTTCTGACCTAATTTTCCTTTTGTTTTATACAGAGCAAGCGTGGGCGAGGTTGACGGTCTTTGAGACCGGGGACGCCACTCCTGAGCAAGTGGCAGTCGATGCCGAGCACCGTCGGGAAGAGGAGAGGTAGCGCCTTATGAACCAGCAAGCCAAGAAGGTACACTTTAGCACCTTATTTGCCCCCCTCCATCGTGACCCTTAGTTTGGAGTAAACTGACAAGTTATTTTGACTGCAGGCACCCCCTCTAGTACCGCGCGGAAAGAAGCCCGCAATCAGCTTACGGGTCCGCAAGTGCCAATGAATCGAGGGTCGTCCTGTAGTGTTCGCCCTACCCATGCGAGAGAAGTGGGAGCCGAACAGTCTTCCCCTTGGCACTTTGGAAGCCGGTCAGTTGGGGACCGTACCCCTGGTCCCCAAGAGTACACCGCCCCCTCTAAGACCGTGGGGACTTCTTCTCAGGCCGTCGACAATTCTCCACCCAGCGCCCAGCGGCCGTCCACTAACTTTATCAAAGCTAACCCCACAGCCAAGTTTTCACTTCTCCAGGACTTAGTTAAGTCCTAAGACTTGGCGACCTCGGATCCCCTCAAGATTATCGAGGAGGAGGTGACAATGGTAGAAGCGTTCTCTCGAGGGGGTGAGAGCCGCGGCAGAGTGCCGAAGGCTAGAGGAACTGGCAACCGGGTACCAGCGGCGCTGTGAAAAGCTGAAAGATGAACAAGACGCCCGAGAAGCCGAGAAGAAAGACCTACAGTGCTAGCTGGAGGAGGCACTTTCAAAGGCTAAGGTTGAGGCGACCGCAGGGGCTGAAAGGGCTACTCAAGCCAAGGAGTAAGGTTATCAGCAGGGCCGTGCCGATACCTGAGGGTATCTGCGCAAGGTCTTGGTGACGCTAGCTCAAGAATTTTAGGAGGATAGGTACTTCGAGGCCTACCTCCACTACATCAATGAGTGCCAGCGACCCGAGACCCCGAGGAGGCGGAGTTTATTCCTCCTTCTGGTGAGGGTGATGGTGTAGGGGATGAGGCAACTAACCCCTTGGATGCTGTTGCCGGGGCTTCTGAAGAAGAGGGTCATGACGATAGTGGAGAGCCTGATATGTAACCCCCCTCCTTTTCCTTATTCTTTCTTCTTTGTCTTCTTCCTCTTTTTTGTTTAAGGCTGTATTCGCACTTTATTAATGGAAAACATTCATTTCTAATGGCCATGCTCCTTTCGTTGATCATTCTTCTATTACGTACTTGTTCTTTCGTTTTAGCTTGCGTTTTCGTTCTTCATACACCGTAGGGTAGTAGCCCCCAAGCGAAAGAACCAGTAATGCGTCATTTTAGCAGGGGACTGAGAGACCCTTAACCCCCTCTGGGGCTAAGAGTGTAGCGACTAGTCGGAAGGCCGTGCTCTGAAACCCTTAGCCCCTACTGGGGCTGAGAGTGTAGCGACCGACCATAAGGCCGTCCTGTGGGACCCTTAGCCTCCACTGGGGCTAAGAGTGGAACGATCAGCCGTAAGGCCGTGCTCTGAGACCCTCATCCCCCACTATGGCTAAGATTGTAGCGACCGGCCATAAGGCCGTGCTTTGGAACCCTTAGCCCCCACTGAGGCTAAGACTGTAGCGACTGGCCGTAATGCCGTGCTCTGAGACCCTTCGCCCCCACTGGGGCTACGACTGTATCGACTAGCCGTAAGGCCGGGCTATGGGACCCTTAGCCCCCACTGCGGTTAGGAGTGTAGCGATCGGCAGTAAGGCCGTGCTCTGGGACCCTTAGCCCCTACTGGGGCTAAGAGTGTAGCGATTGGCCGTAAGACTGTTCTCTGAAACCCATAGCCCCCACTGGGGCAGAGAGTGTAGCGACCGGCTGTAAGGCCGTGTTGTGGGACCCTTAGCCCCCCAGTCGGCCAAAGAGTGTAGCGATCGGCCGTATGTGTAACGACCTATCGCAAGGTCGTGCTCTGAGAACCACAGCCCCCATTAGGGCTAAGAGTGTAGCGACCGGCCATAAGACCGTACTCATGGATAGGTAAGATTGCGTATGAATGCAAAAGTGGCCGCTGTAGGCTTTTTATTTGTCGTAATCAAGGAATACATAACCAATGGATGTAAACAAAAGCATGACCCTAAGTGTAGTACTTCCTCAGGTTGCTGCTATGACAAGTTTGTAGTATGGGAGAGCCACTAATAGTCTCGAGGCGATACGTTCTGGAGTGGACTTGAGAAGCAAATTTTTATGGGCCTTCCCAATTGGTAGTGAGTTTACCATGTTCCCCTGTACGAGCTATGGCTTCCATGCACCGAAGAACAAGGTCGCCTACATGAATTGGTTGAAATCACACTGCGCAGTCGTGCGATACAGAGCTTGTAGAAGGCTTCCCGAAGGAGAACATCGCTACGGATAGCGGGGAGTAGGTCCAGGGCTTCTCGGAGCGCTGCACTGTTCAGTTCAGCTTGGAAAGTTTCAACCGATGAGTATGGGGAGCGAATTCTACGGGTAGAACAGCCTCGAACCCATAAGTTAACATGAAGGGGGTCTCGCCAATGGTTGTTTTCTTGGTGGTACAGAGGGACCATAGGACGCTGTGTAGTTCGTCCGCCGACTTTCCCTTTGCGTCGTCAAGTTTTTTCTACAGGCCGTGGATGATAGACTTGTTGGCCACTTCGGCTTGGCCATTGGTCTGGAGATGCGCAACGCCAGTGAACCGAGCTTGGCAGCCCAAATTGCTGAGATAGTCGGTGAGCTTATTGGTATCGAACTGCTGGCCGTTATCAAAGATGATGGCATGGGGGATGCTAAAGCGAGTTATAATCTTCTACCAAATGAACCTTCGTACTTCGGCTGTGGTGATGGAGGCGACGGCCTCAACCTCTATCCACTTGGTGAAGTAGTCTACCACTACAAAGAGATACTTTTGTTGCCCCGTAGCCTTGGGGAAAGGATCGTGGATATTCATTGCCCAAGTAGCGAATGGCAGGGAACTGGCAATCGGCGTCATGGGAGTGGAGGGTACCCGTTCAATAGGGGCGAACCTCTGGCACTTGTCGTAGGTCGGCCCTAGTATCATGGCATCGTCCCGCAAACTAGGCCACTAGTAGCCGGTTCAAATGGTTGTCACCGATAGGGTGCGACCACTAGCATGTGTACTGCAAATGTCTTCGTACAACTCTTCTAGTATCTTTCTCCCTTCCTCCACGATTACACATTGCAGGAGAGGCCGGGCAAAGGATTTCTTGTATAGGATCCCCTCATATAGGATGAACCAGTTCGACCTTTTCTTCACTCTATCCACTTCTTTTGGGTCTACGGGAAGGATGTACGCGTAGATGGGGTCCATCCATGTTAAGCTTCTGTCTAACCATAGCACTTCATGGGGATCTATGCTCCTTTCAGTCAGGGTCTCCCACTGAATGTTTTTGGGCTTCCCGTCATCAGATGAGCTTGCTAATTTAGACAGTGCATTGGTCTGTCGGTTCTCCAAACGAGGGATATGTGTGATCGCAAAGTGCTTTAGTAGCTTCTGTCTAACCATAGCATTGGTCTCTCGTACCCGCCAAACATATGCTGCCATGGTGTCGTCTTTAGCTTCATATGCACCGTTGAGCTGAGTAATGACTAGCTGGGAGTCAGAAAATGCTTGGATCGAGTCCGCCCTGGCTGTGTAGCATAGTTGTATTCCCACGATGAGGGCTTCGTACTCCTCTTCATTGTTGGAAGCTTTGAACATGAACTCGTGTTTGTGCCGCACTCCAGTGGGACTTTTAATGATGGGGCCAACCCCATTTCCGTCCTTAGTGGACAAGCCATCAACATACAAGTTCCAGGGCTGGGGATGCAGCTCACCTTCCTCTATGGGCGTGGCGTTCTCGGCCAGAAAGTTAACTATCGCCTAGGCTTTGATGGCCCGCTATGGCTCAAAGACCAAGTCATAGCGTGACAATTTGACAACCCACTTTAAGAGCCATCCCGAGGCATCTAACCTGTGAAGGAAGTTCTTCAAGGGCTAGTCGGTTAGGACTGGGATCTTATATGAATCAAAGTAGGGCCTTAGCTTCCGACTGGCCATCACTTGGGCATAAGCAAACTTCCCTGTAAGAGGGTAGTTTACCTCTGCTCTTGCTAAGGCGTGGCTCACGTAATACACAGGGACTTGCTCCTTGGCCCTCTCAACCAAAAGAATGGCACTAACTGTGTGCTCTGAAACGGCCAGATAAAGGACCAGGGCTTTTCCCGCCAGGGGTCTGGCGATTTTGGGCAACTGAGCCAGGTACATCTTCAACGCTTGGAAAGCTTCGTCGGCCTATTGATCCCAAGTGAAGTTCGCCCACTGTCTTAAGACTCGGAAGAACGGATGGCACTTGTCCGCTGATCGGGACATGAACCGACCCAAGGCAGCTATGCAGCCGGTCAAGTGCTGCACTTATTTGACATTTCGCAGCGGTTTCATGTCTAGTATGGTCTAGATCTTATTCGAATTGGCTTCAATCCCGCAGCTGTTGATCATGAACCCTAAGAATTTGCCCGATTGTACTCTAAACACATATTTCTTGGGGTTAATCTTCAAGCTAAAGGCCCACAATATGTTGAGCGTCTTTCTCAGATTGTGGCTGTGATCAACGTCGGTGCTGCTTTTTACTATCATGTCATCAACATAGACCTCCATAGCTTTGCCAATGAGGGGCTCGAACAACTTGTTGACGAGGCACTGATAGGTTGCTTATGTGTTTTTTAGACAGAAAGACATAACAATGTAGGCCCCGGTCCGTGATAAACGCAGTCTTCTCTTGATCGTCCGGGTATAGGGGTAATTGGTGATACCCGGAGAAGGCGTCCACGAAACTCAATAAGGCATGCCCAGCCATGGCGTCCACCAACTTGTCAATTTTCGACAATGAGTAGCTATCCTTTGGGCAAGCCTTGTTTAAATCCATGAAGTCCACACGCATTCTCCACGTCCCATTGGGTTTCTTTACTAACACCATATTCGAGATCCATTCAGGGTATTGGCATTCTCAAATGAACTCAGCTTCCAACAGCTTCTGTACTTCAGTGTTAGCCACGGCCGCTCTCTTCGGACCCATGTGATGCTTCTTTTGGATGACCGGCCTATGGAGGGGATCCACATTCGGACGGTGGTCCATAATGGTTGGAGTGATGCCGGGCATTTCCTCGGGTCCGAAGGCAAAGACATTCCTATGCACCCGCAGGAGTGAGAGCAGCGACTCCCGATCGAGGTTAGTCACATCTCGACCTAGCTGGACCGTGCGCTCAGGTCGTTCCTCCTCGAGGGGAACGTACTCCACGTCGTCAGTAGCCTCTAGTCGTGGCCATGAGGGCTCAGGCGAGCCTATGGTGTGGATGACCAAGGCTTTAAGGACAAAAGGAGGCGGTCCGGTTCTAGGTCGCTTCCCCGCCGAGGATGGTCCGTCAGGTCTATATTCCTTCGCTTGTTCTACCAGGGGCCGAATGCTCACCAAGTAACACTTCCAGGCTGTTTGTTAGTCCCTATACATTTCACTCACGCTTCCATCATCATCCTCAAATTAGAGCTGGAGGAGGTATGGGGCGATGACGGCTTTCACCTTGCGAAGCGTTGGGCGTCTTAGGACCACGTTGTAGGCCGTGGGCACGTCAACGACTAGGAAATTGACCTCTAGATTCTTGGCCTTGAGCTTATCACCAAAGCGTATAGGGGGCGGATCATATGTAACAGCCCACGACCACCCGCCATTGAGGTATTGTCCGCTTTGG
>JACYFF010031955.1:58595711-58617015 GCA_017589665.1 Selenicereus undatus
TATTTATATATATACATATACATATATATATATGTATATATATATATATATATATATATATATATATTACTTGTTATCTACAACATTCATTCCATGGAGTCCAGTTTATAAAGCATTCTTCGAAAAAAATTTCCTGTGCCAAGGATTGGTTCCATTAGGAAAGAAATCTATGGCAGTAAATAGATGACTGATGAAATGTTTTATGTCTGTTGGGTATGTCTAATTAAATTATGTGCTAGCCATTCCCAATATCAAATTTCTAATCAATTATTGTTCTTGTATTTGTTTAAAGGTTTATTGCCTATAGGTAAAAATACGGTAGATGCTGGTGGTGATAGGGTTAGTTAATATATCTCTAACTCATGTTAGAGAATTGTTTAAGATTATGGCTGAAAACCCTCAACAATTTAGAACTAGGGAAACCCAATTTGGGAAGGTCAATTAACTTAGTTCATGTCCATATGTATAGTGTCAATTGGCTCAGATCACTGCTATGTTGAACAAACTCATTTCTGGACGAGTTCATAACGTAGTAGAGTGTGGTGTTTGTTGTTTAGAGGAACATCCTATAGATGCATGCCTTGCACATTAGGGGGAGATATGAATGCTATGTTTTCTAACCAAGGTCAAAGGAAATATGGCCCAAACTCGAACACTTATAATGAAGGATAGAGATATCACTATAACCTTAGGTATGAACTTAGGAACAACCACCGAAGTTTTGACCAACCACTTCATGACCATCTACTCGGGATCGAACAAATTTCCTCTTAGATCAAGTCATAAAAAGGATGGATGATTAAAAAAAAGAGAATGACAGTAGATTTCAGAACATAGATATGATTCGTAAATAGGTTCAAGAGAGACAAACTCCTACTAATACCATAGTTAGCAACCTCCAGGTACAACTGCGATAGAGGTTGTCATTTTAACCTTTTTACAACCCAACGGAAAATGGGAGTGTCATAGCACTTAGGAGTGGGAAGAAGTTGAAAGCACCTAGGAAGAATAGCGAGGTAGAGCCAGAATTAGATGTCAATAGGCCTAAACCTAACCAGGACCAAGGTACCACCCCTAATGCTAAGAAAGTAGGTGACTAGGTGATAACAAGAAGGAAGCTTAAAAGTTATTACCTCCTTTTGCTAGTAGATTGAGAGGAACAACTCCTAAGATAGATGAGGCAAACCAATAAATCTTTGAAACATTTAGGAAGGTAGAGATCAACATTCCTCTCCCATATGTCATTAAGCAGGTGCCTCATTATGCTAAGTTCCTTAAAGAGCTTTGTGCTGTAAACAATAAACTGGAAGGGAACGAAAAGGCAAGTGTGGGGAAATCGTGTCCACTGTTCTCCAAAAGAAAGTCCGCCCTAAATGCGAGGACCCAAGCGTACTCTCTATTCCTTGTAAAATCGGAAATGTTTGCTTTCATAGAGCTATGTTTTATTTAGGAGCTTCCATTATTGTGATGCCTAGGTTAGTTTATGATAAACTGAACTCATGAGAGTTAAAGAAAACTGGTCTCAGCATTTAGTTAGCAAAGATGTGCAATGCATACTCATACGGAGTCTTAAAGGATGTCATAGTCCAAGTTAAAACGTTTGTGTTTCGTACAAAGTTTTAGGTACTGTGTATGGGTGATACATGTCGTAACACTTCCATGTTGCTTGGTAGACCATTTCTTAAAACATCTAGGACAAATAGATGTCCATGGGGGAACATTGATTGTGGAGTTCGATGGCGCAATTATTAAGTTCAATAGTTTTAATGCCATGAGATTTCCTATTGTTGTGAACTATCTTTGTGGACTTGGTGTAATCGATGAATTATCCCAGGATGTTTATGAATTGTCTTATGAAGATGAACTACTAACTGTACTTACTCAACGTTTGGATCTGTTTGTGCTTCAAAACGTTCCTTACCATGTTGATAATGAGTTAGTAGACAACATAGAGTCTTTGTTGCAATTACATGTAATTGATAGACCTAGTAAGCTAGAATTACCTGAAACTCACACAAAGTTGTTACTCTCTTTCATTTCGCCCCATGAGCTACTGAAACCATTGCCTGAAAATTTTAAGTATGCTAATTTAGTGGATGATGAGACCTTATCTATTATAATCTCTCATGCACTTACACTTGAATAAGAGGATAAACATATTAGGATGCTTAGCAAACATAGTAAAGAATCAGGATGGACTATAACATACCTTAAAGGACATACCCCTACATTATGTTCACGTAAGATCACACAAAAGATATTTGCTGAGCTTGGTAGGAAAGAGTTGAAGGCAGGAGAAAAAGTGTTATTATTCAATTCAAAATTTACATTCTTTTCTAGGAAGTTAAAGTCAAGATGCCTAGGACCTTTTGAAGCAATAAAGACCTACCTATATGGTGTCATTGAGATTAGAATTTTTTCTTCTAACAAAATTTCTAACCTGAATGGTCATAGGTTAAAGCATTTTATGAAAGCAATCAAATCTGCTTATGGTATGAGATCCAATAGGAGGATTTGTGAGCTTCAGTTGCATTGAGCCAATGAAAGTTAAAAAAGGCATTGGTTGGGAGGCAACCCAACATTTTCAGGGAAGTTTACATTTAATTTTGCACTATTTTCATTATTTCGCATTGATGATGGACAATGCATGAATCAAGTGTTGGGGGGGGGGGATGTATCCTGCATTTAGTTCTATTGTCTTAAATTACTATTGTCTAAAAAAATGAAAAGGAAAAATAATTTTTAGAATCTTTTTATGTCTTCCTTGTAGGGAAGTGCATCAATATGAGTCTATGCTAGGTATTGCTTTCTTAAGTTTTCTATTCTATTTTTTTAGTTTATTCCTTTATGACTTGGAACTTTTGAGCTTGTTAACTATCTTTCGGAGTGGTTTGAGTTGATCCTCGTGTATATCTTGAATGAGCAACTATCACGATTATCCAACTTATTTGATCATGTTATATAGCCGCAATAGGAGGTAATACAAGGCCCCACTTTGTTTTCCTAGACTGATGAATTAGTATAATAACTCATTATTTTCTTCTCCTGTACATAAAACAAAAACAAAAATGTTGGTTTACCAACACAAGTTGGTTCGACTGGTATACCACTTGTTCTCCTTGAGCGGCTTCTATAAGGAGAAGACATGTGCTAAAAGAATTAACACTATTTAGGTTTGTCTACAACTTAGAACATGCTAGCAATAGGTTAAGAAAAAAAATGCTTAGATTACCAACATGTTTAGGAGTAGGTGGGTTGGCACCTTTTCTCCTTAAGTTTAGGTTTCAGGTTGAGTCTTATGCATCGAGTAACTCATCTAGGGAGAGTCATGCCTTGTTGGCCCAATCTATGACTGGAACCATACTAATATATAGTGATTTGAAAAAAAAGGGAATAAATTAAAAACTCCAGCACCTCTATTCGGCTAAGTGCGAGATAGGGATCAGTTAATTTCTAAGACCCTATTTGGCCCTCAAATATGTGCATGAATGGAGTTTTTAAAAGAAAGAAAAAGGGAAAAAAATGCATGGCAAGTTTATGATTAAATTCAATGAGTTATTTTGTCTAGTTTAGTTGTCTATATAACCATACCACACCTTAAGATTTCCTATCTTTACCTTTGTTGGACCTCTTGATGGGTCTATGCATGCTTAAATGAAATGGATGATTACTATTGTTGTTACTTTGTTAAAGCGATATTGTGAGGCTGATGATGAGACTTTTTCATGGCAATTGGATGTTTAGTAGTTGGTCACATGTTGCAGGGGAAACTAATCAAACTTTTTTGAAAGCAAACCTAGTGTAAATTTCATATTTTATATGTTAAATAATAAGACACATGGAAGTTATAGGTCAAACCTTAGATTTCATTACGCGAAGACGTCCAAAGTCTAAGTGTAGGGGAGTTTGTTAAGTCATAATCGTGCATATTTTTCATGATTATTAGCTTATGCTATATATATTATTTTATCTAATTTACTTCATTTTATCTATTTTTTAGGTTAAGGATTAATAAAGTGAAGATGAGAAGAAACTATGCCGAAGTATGGGTTTAATTTATTAAAGGACTTTTTAAGTAGATTTATCAAGTTTATCTGAAAATAATGATGTACGAAAAATAGAGGCATGCACATCACGTTTTCCATGACAACTTCACCTAGCAAAACTCTAATCTTTTCTCCCTTTAAACTTTCTTCTCATCTCTGTATCAAAACTCTAGCAAGTCTTTACTTTACTATTTCGTCGCACAAAACCCTTCTCAAAACTTGGTAGTAATGAAACTCTACAAAATTCTTCACTGAAGACTCCTAAAAAAAGGATTTTGGGGGGGGGGGGTGGGGGATGACTAACCCCATCTGACCTTAAGGCATTTATGAGGAAAGGAATGTAAGAAATGTTGCTTTACCTCTCTGCTTAGAATTTGGCCCTCCATGACTATGTGCTTCGTGCTTCTACTTTCGTTAAAAAGTAAAAATATGTTCACAATAAAGTGATCACCAAAATTTGTTGTTTTCTTTTACATTTCAATTCTTTTTAAGATGATTTGCTAATAAGTGGCCACCAAAAATATTCTTGTTGTTAGATGTTTCATTAAATAAGACTTATTCATGAAACATACCTTTTAGATGGAATCGAAAAATAGAAATTTTAACACATTCATTTCTAGTGGAGGGCACTATTGAAGTTGGTGGTTTAATGGTGACTTTCATCATTCATTGGACCTTACATTCACCTGAAATCTGTTCTTATGGTTCATAGTGAATGAGTCATTTCTTCATTCCCTACTTGGGAACCTTGGGAATTATAATCCTATTGGGAAAACACTTCATATTCGTAAAAATCAAATCGTATGTCCCTTAGTTGTCCCTTTAGTTTAAAGGATTTGGTTGAAAGAAGAATATTTGGTATTTTCTATAGAATTGTAGCTTTGTATATATCCTTTGAAAATAGGCTGGTGACTCTATAAATTAAAGCACCATTTCGTCCTACAACATTTCACTATGGACCACCAGTGTGCAAACTGACATGAGGCATATCCCTTAAACAAGGGGTAGGCAGTAGGTGGTAAAAGAAAAGTCAATTGAGCCTCGGGGAGCTGTCTGTTTCACCTCTGTGTACCATCAGCATTAGTACCAGGCGATTTCGAATAGATCCACATTAAGATTGAATGCAAGAGAGCTTTCGAAGGTCTAAGCCTCACTCTGTGTGCTCAAGTCTTGTTAAGGAGAAAAGTGTTAAAAATTTTAAAATACGGTTGAAAATGGTTTGAAAATGGTTTGGGGTCAATGCATGGCCCTAAGAGTTAAAATCCATTAGAGAAAGGGTTGAAACATTTAAAGGCTTGAAGGTCTTGTACCTATAAAATTCACAGCTTGAAGGTCAGACATCTGTTAAACAATTTAAAGCTTGAAGATCTCACACCTATTAAAAATTTAAGGCTTGAAGGTATAACACATCTTAAAAATCATTTTGATCCTCGAAGGTCTCACAGCCATTAAACAATTTGAGGCTTGAAGGTCTCACACATGTCAACAATTTACGGCTCGAATTTCTTACATTGATGAAATCATTTCGAGGTTTAGTCATCTCGCACCAACAAACTCGTTTTGAATTTTGACAATCTCGTGTCGGTAAAATCATTTTAAGGTTTGAAGGTTTCCACAAATAAAAATATTTTGAAGCTTGATGGTCTCACACAGGTAAAATCATTTTGAGGCTTAATGGAAAATAATTTTGTGGCTTAATGGATTCACATCGACAAAATTATTTTGCTATTGATGATCTCACACCGATAAAATTATTTTTTTATGAGAAACCAAGCTTGGAGGGGCACTTACCATATTTTACACAATTGTTTAATGCACATTTAGCCCCAGTATGTCGGGAGTTGTGCTATACACATTGTGTCAACTAGGCTTGTACACATCAAGAGAGGCATGTAAATTAAATATGTCTAGATATATGCATGCCATAGATCTTATGATATTCTATACAAATCCTAATGGGTTCAATTCTTAGTATGTCACGACATATGACCTTTTTTTTTAGGTTATGTATGCAAATCCAACACATGGACATATGAGGTTGTTTGCGAATCCTAACATGCCAGGATAGAATCTTATACACAAATCCTAGTATTATAAGGTATAAACGTGCTACATTTCCTTAGTTTATTTTGGTTGCTTTGTAACTTTTCATGTTTGTGTGCATTGGATAAATTGCCAAGGGTGTACTTGAGTTAGAGCATTAGTCTTAGGAACCAAGTCACAAAACTGCCAAAAGTTCCAAGTGAATTTGAATTTTCATAGAAAACACTATGATTTGTGAAAACTTTTGGAGAGATTTAAAGATTACTCCCCCCTCCCCAAAGTTGTTTTGAGAAATTTAAAATTTATTTGAGGTGGGGTTGAAGAAGTGGCTACCCTTAAATTGTACAACCGCAAGGAAGAATTAGAGGTGAAATCATGCATGCATGTGACAAGTTCTAGAATAATGATCATTTTCCTTGTAAGAAGACAACTCCTTGCTTCAGGTTAGTTGTGAGATAGACTAGCAATATATTTGGGTCTTTGGAAGGTGACTTAGAGTACTCACTTGGCAAGAAAAATCTTAGGGTCACCTTTACGGAATTGATGCAGCCATGTAACCAAGAACCTGTCTTACATTGGAAAAGTTCATGAAGTGTGACTTGTGCTATCTTTCTTAAGTACACAAGGGCAACTTGTAGTCAAATAAGTGCAACCATCCTACCTTGACCTTAGGTTGTTATGAAAAGATTTCTGAGCTACGCTTATTTTATTATTATCTTCATTTTTTTTTTTGACATGCTTTTGCTTCCCTTAAGAATGCTTTGCTTGCAAGCTTTAACAAAGTGCATAGAATTATAGTTAATATGAGGAATTCCTTCTCGACAAAACAAAGTGTAGTATATGCTTTTGAGATCTAGAGCTTATCTCATATTCTATAACTCTTATGGCATCAGAAGGATGCATGTATTCAAGTGTCAATCTTACCTTGGGATGTCGACACTTGTAAACGCATGAATTTTCAAGAGTTAGGCTCGTCTAAGTATCTATGACCCTACTAAGCAATGTGAGTTGCTATCCAATCCCAGGTGAACAAGAATGAGACCATCATCTAGCCTAAAAGGGTTGATTGTAAGGATGTGGAAAATATCTGCCTTCCAAGTATACAAGTAAGTGGAAAATCTTTGTATGTTAAGGTGATGAATGTCATCATTACATGGATTATTTAAGTGCTTGGGAGTAATTTACAGGGGATTATTATACTTAATTGTGTGGTTTATGCCCCTATTTCTACTATTATACTTGAGTTTCATTTGTTTTAATAGTGTTTACAGATTTCAACCTTGGGAGCCCAAAGCATGTGGGAAGAGTAATGATCTTTAGGCCTTGTAGATCAAAGAAGGAAATAGAAGAGGCCCAAAATAACGCAACATGCATGGATATATCGCGGTAAGCACCACAGCCTAAGAATTTCCAAGAAGAAGCAGCATGACGAAAAATTAAAGGAAAGAGAATCGCGGAGCACCATAGCCTGGCTGTGATGGTGGCCATGGTCCATAGTGCCCCCATGGTCAGTCTGAGGTCACCTTTTCTCCAAAACGTCTTGTTTTCTTCACAGCAGTTTGACTTTCAAGCGCTTTGATGTTTAGCTAACGCGTTTTTTGCGACAAAAGCCTATTTTCAACCATTATTCTTCATCCCCAAAGTCCACTATCTAGTTAGCTTTTGGACTTCATTTTAGAGTGAGGGAGAGCAAGTCAAAGAAGAAGATTAGCAAGGAAGCGAGATCAGGTTTGAAATCAACGGTAACTAGGCACGCATTTGACTGAGCAAATTCTTCTCCTTTTTTTCTTTTTTCTCCTTAGATTTATAATTTAGAGAAATTAGATGCTTAATTTCATCATTGCATAGTAGATTCTTGGATTGGGATCTTGTGAACCAACTAACGTATTTGCTTTGAGTATTTGCACTTGAATCATTCAATTTATATTGATTTATGTTTAATCTAATTTTAGAGTTTTAATTTGTGAGCATGTTGATTATCCATCTTCTTGCTTGTTTTTTGATGTAGGGTGAAGTATTGAAAAATGAAACTCCGCGTTGGAAAATTAAAATTAGACTAGTGGGTATGAATTCTTGAGAAAGATTTGCCATTGAGAGAGCATATGTGATAATCATATATCTTAATGCGTCTAGGTTGATTGAAAGCCACAAAAGTAGGGGATTGATTGATTCTAGGCATTTCACTATAACTTGAAAGAGAGTAGTGATACCTTGATTATAGTTCTTTAAGCTAAGTTGGCTTGGATTGATTGATGTGCAATGTACTTAAGTAATTTATCATGTGGTAAGGCATATTCCTGGATGTTTGTTCCACTTGCGTTAGTTTTAGTTGCTTCCTTGTCATAGTCTTTTTTATCAATTCAAAGTTTTGGTTCACTTACCCTAATCTAAGGGGACAAAGTGTAGTGGATTGATCTAGTGCTTAGGGCGACGACCTTGATTACTACAACACCATCGTGCACCTGCAACCCTATCAAGTTTTTGGCACTATTGTTGAGGACCAGCATCGAATGTTGGGTTTTTTTTAATAGATTTAGCTAAGCATTTTATTTTTACTTTAAAAAATCCCAAAAAAAAAATTAAAAATTAAAAACTCAAAAATAAAAATCAATGGCAACTCCCTATTTCCCCTAATTTGAGCATGAATTATATTGGAGGTATTTTAAGTGCTTTACATGCTTTTCTTCCTCAATGTGCTTATTGTGTGCGCAAATGGCAAATTTTAAGCACTATTGATGAGGGTGTAAATAGTGAAACCCAAGCTCTTCTATAGCATTGGGGTTTTATTGGTAAAAATGTTGATGAATTATGGTAATTACTTGAGTAGATTGCTTGGAATTCATTTGAATTTCAGAAGGCTAGTCATGTTTTTGGATACTCTTTTCTTAATCCTTGTGCATTCTAGGCTAGATCTTATTATGCCCCTTTTTTGGTATGTCGTACGCAATTCTTTTGAACATGCTATACATTCGTGTCCTTTTTATGGATGCTACACTCAACCTAACTTTGCATTACCACTGAGCTTGCACTGACCTTATCTGATTCATTCTTCCCTTCAGCTAAGTGCATAGGGCTCGAGGTGGGTGAGTCCTTTGGATTTGTTGCTAAGTTTTATGTTGTTGCATGTTTTAAGTTAGATGATGCTTTTGATAAGGCGAATAATCTAGTTGTGACTCCTTTGGATGAGTCATGTGATGTGTTTACGGATAAGGAGTCTTCTACCCTTGGTTTTGATAATGTTTTCCCCAATCACCTTGATCACTTACATATTTCCTTTCTTTGTTCATTGTCCTCTCCTTCCCCCGATATTACTGCAACACCCCCAGCCCCTAGGGCCGAAAGCGTTACGTTTTCTTAACCTTTTACTTAAATTCTGGGATGAACCGGACAGAGTTTTCCCTAAAAACTGACTGTTTTCAGCTAAAAGCCTTACAATAAATCCCTGCAAATCAACGGAAGCGTAAAACATTTAAAAGAAGCTCAACGGCTACACGCCGGAGTTCATAACTCAACGAGCCACTGGCTCGGAATATACCAAACAGAATAGTTCATGAATAAAGAAGAAACGAAGGATACAACTCAACGGTTCACACAACTAGAGTATGGGGTTTACATCCCAAAACATAACTAACTTTAACCAAGAAGACATCTAACTAATTAGATGGTCGGCTCACATAGCCATACAGAGCGACTCGTAAACAATATGCATTACATGAACAAGAATACTTGTTTACAAACGTTTACAAAACTTCATCAAAGACGTAGGTAGGCACAGATGACATCTTGCAAACGGGAATAGATTTCGTCTTGACATAGCTGACTCAACTTTTTTCTTTCATAAAGAAAACCTAGAGGAAAAGAGGAAAGAGTAGTGGGATGAGCAACCACACGCTCAGTGAGTGTCCCCCAACCCCTTAAAACCAAAACCGTTATATGCAATAATATTCATATTAGTCACATATCACGTATTCATACTTTACTATCGTATTAGGCATTCTTAAAATCCTTATGGAAGGATTACTAACCATAAACTTCATTTTAACCACTCTGTAATAGTCCGACCCTCAAATTCTGTTTATTAATTTCATGTCATTAATCCATGTGATTGAATTCATTTCAACCACATCATTTCTTTTCATATTTCCACCTCTTTATTATTCTCATTAACGGGGCCCTTACTTTAAAATTCAGAGATTCTTCTCGTCAATTTTAGAAATTGAGTTAGGCCTTGATATTTAAGAAATTAATGTTGAAAATCCTTTTTCATGGCATCACAACCATTTATTTCAAATTTGTAAAAAAAAAAAATTTTAAAAAAAAAAAAAAAATTTTCAGAAACGCACTCGGTTTCCATTTTTCGCTAAACCCGAGCTCGTTTAAAGTCGATTTCGATGCAACAAGACTTGACCTTTATTTGATTAACTAATCCTCTTAATTAAGCCTAATCCAAGCATGACAACCTTGACTTTTCTACTTAATTTGCAGCCATGTATTAAGGGAGGATATAAATTAAAAAAAACAAGGCTTTATCTTTCATTTTCCACCAAGTGTCTTTCTCTCTCCTCCCACCCCTCTCTCTCTCTACACGGCTAGGCAGCCTCTTCACCACCATATTAGCCACCTTTAAACCCCTAAAAAAACCACCAAACATCCACCCCCAACCACCCCTCTTACTCCCTCTAGCATCAAGGATCATCTTAACCTCTTTTGGCTAGCACAAAGTGAGTGTTCTTGCACTTCTATGGTGATTTTGTTTTTGATCTTTGATCTAGTTGGGTTTTGTTCTTTATTTTGGTTATATTAATGATGGATTAAGCTATTTTTGTGGTTTTAAGAATCATCTTGTTAAGGGTTTATGGTGGGGTTGAGTTTGGACAAAGTTAGGGTTAGGGTTTCATGTTGAGGTATGCAAGTTTCTTGTTCAAGTGATAATTATGGCTTGATTTCTCCATGTTTTTGCCTACCTCTTAATGTATTGAAGTTTAATATGGCTTTTATGATGTGTTGGAATGTTGTGAGGGGATTCAAGTTGACCCAAAGTTAGGGTTTTGTCCATAAATGCATGGTTTGGACCAAAAGTTGTGTTAACCTAGAAATATGTGTTTATGTGCTTGGAAAGTAAGCTTTGTTGGATATATATATGAGTTGAAGTTGAGTGTGGTGATGTTGTATGTGGTTGGGACATACCAAAGTGTGTTATACACTCTTAAGAAAGAGTTTGAGTTAAGGTTTGGTGTTAAAAGGGAAGTAACAACTAAAAGAAGTGCTGCTGAAATTTTCAGTGAAACAGGACGAGCTTTGAAACAAAACTGGTAATGATCGGCCAGGCCAAAAATTCTGATGTTTTGTGGGTAGATAGGTCTGGATGTTAGCTTTAAAATGACTCTTGAATCACCTTAATCCGAGGTCTGTGGAGGAAGTTATGGCTATTTTACTGGAACCTGTGCAGGGTGGACAGAATGGTTGTTTTTTTTACCAAAACCTGACATGTTGTTGTTCTGACCCTATTTTATGAAACCTGTCATAGGAATCTGGTTATGTGCCCTTCAGGAACATTTTAGAGGACTTCCTAAGCTATTTATATTGGGGTCTTACGTCTCGGTTGGAGGTCGGGAGTATAAGTTGTGGATTATTCATTCCGTACCTCGTCATAAACCCTACCCTCTAAACTTGCCGCCGTGCTTCAACTCAGAATTTTCATACTTTATTTAGCTTTACCAATTTCATAAGCCTTTTCTTTTAACTGATTCACACAAATTCTTTATAAGTCTTCGCCATTTAAGGGTATTCATTGTACTAATTTTATGTCGGTAATGATTTTGAACAGCATCAAGGCCTAAGCTCTCATCCTCTCCATTTTAGTCATCTATTTAATCTGTGAACTAACTTTTAAAGACCTCAGGTACGTTCATTGACTGTATCTTTAGAAATCAGCACGTATTTATCGAAATTATAATGTTTTGGTAAGTACATCAATGAATCAATTGAACCAGTGATTTATCACATAATTAGTGACCCCATCAGTTATCAGTTACAGGGCTTTGCCCTTCAGTTATCCGCGCGGCTTCAGGTCAGGTCTTCCGGTCGGCTTGGCAGGTGTACACCTATACATAGATCGTAACAGTTACTAAGGGGTGCACTAACAGATAATAATTGGCAATTTAGTTTTATATATATCTCACCCCCTGTTTTAAAGTCAAATTGAATTTCAAAGCGGGCCCTCATACTTTCTTTCCACTGAATGTTTATCAGTACATGGATGCACGTATTGAGCTTTGGCTCACAATTCGAAATGCTTTTATGTTTTGTTTTAGGAAAATGCTCAGTGAACTGCTCTCAGGCGGGCAGGGAAGCGGAAGGTGATAATTAATTCAGGACCGCCCCTTTGATTGGTGGATAAAAGTGTTATGACAATTTTATGCCTTCTTGTGATGTTTTTGGAGTCCCAGATGTACATTTGAGATGCAATATGTATTTTAATGTTATATTTGTAAGCTTAAGTTGTGCTATGTTTGATGTAACCCTGGGATTTTAGAATCGATCTCGTGTTGTTATTAAAGGTTTCTAATGCTCATGAATGACCTCTAAGGTTGTACTTTGATTTTATGGTTCAACTTTCATATTTTAGAGATGCCTTGTCCTTACGGACGGCGGTAACGCCCATCCATGGAGATCTTAATGGTCAGCTATGATTTATCTATTATTGGGGCGTTACACACTCAAACATATTTCTAGGTCCCCAAATGACTAAATTCCTTTACTAACAAGCAGTTAAGCACATAAGCAAGCATCTAGGGCTAAGCATAGGAATCTTTCTTTTTCATAAACATAACTTGTTAGCATTCCATTTAAACTTTGCATGAAACCTCATTCATATGATGTGCACATAAGGTTATCTTTTTCATAATCGTAACTTACTTAGCATCTCATTTATAAATCATACTTGGAATATGCACATAACACTTTTATTTTCATCAGCATACTTTATTTAGATCTCATTCACATTTCATTTATAAGAAAAGCATAAAACATGCACAGAAAACTTTCCTTCTTTTCTTAAAAACACTTCATTTAGCCTCTTAAGGATCATAAAAACTCTTCTCTTAGCCTCTTGATGCTCATATTCTTTCATATCGATCGAATACTAACCCTCATAAACTTTTTACATTTCATTCATCTGGCCTCTTACTGGCCCATAAAAACATTCCTTTTGAAATACTTGAAATGGCGTACTGCCAACTACTTTTCTTTGCTTATTAGGAAAATACATCTGACATAAGATCATTACAGGGTGCTGATTGGGTGAGATCTATTCTCAACCCCATAGTGAGTCCTAACGCTCACGCTTAAGCTCTTACTTCCGGGATGGCTACATATAACATATCGGACCATTACATTAACCCTCATCAGGGCCTCTAGGGTTTCCGGACTTTCCCCTAAGTTAACATCATTCATATCATATTGTCCGCAACACATTATCTTAGCCACTTTAAAGCGTATCGGCCGCCACGGCTAATAATTTTGCTTCCTCTCACAGCGAAATCCTTTTTCATACAACTCACGCCTTTATAAAACTCCTTAGGGATTCCCCCGTTCAAGCGAGTTCACTCCCAAAACTGTTTTCATTTAATTAAAATAGGCCATCATGCACTAATAGTTATGGCTACTATCATTTCAAAACATGAAATCCTTCTTCGAAAAACTCACCCTTATGCACATAATGCAATTTGAGGACATCGAAGTGAAGGGGGTCCACATATATCACATTCAAGCACTTCATAATCAATTCAACACAATGAGCCACACATGGCCTCGCAATCCACACGATTGCGGTCAACTTACAACGTAGACTCCTTCCTCATAAGCACCGTACCATAAAGACTTCGAACCACTCATAGTTCTTCCTCAAACCATCCAACTACCATCTCGATTTTTCAATTTATTAATCATAACATATTATCATGCTAGTTATGAAAGGGTAAGGTTTAGGTACTTACCTGGGCAAGCAGCACCATTTAGCAGTGCGTTACAGCAAGCATACATACGCATAGATACCATCACATCCACATATAAAACTATAACACTTTACTTAGCAATTCAAATATAATTTACTTCGGAGTTAGCAAGCCATTATGGGATAGTTAACCGTATAAATGACCATAGAATGACTCAACATTTATATATGTCGATTTTAAACTCGTACGATGCAATTTGAAGTTCATAAACCGTCATGGAACGACTAAACGTTCATATGCATTGATTTTAAACACATATGATTCATTTCCAAGTTCATAAATGATCATGGAATGACTAAACATTCATATACATTGATTTTAGACACATACGATTCATTTCGAAGTTAGTTCCCAGGCATGATTCGACTTAAAAAACTTTAAGCTTGGATTATCTAATTAAGTTTGAATCTCAGCTAAACATGCGTACTTTACTTCAAATTAAATCTTCGAGCTTGAGATAACTAATTGAGTTCGAATCTAAGTTAAACGTGCATACTTTACTTCGAATTAAAGCTTTCAGGTTGAATTAACTAAGTTGATTCGAATTGAAGCTAAACATATATAATTCACTTCGAATTAACATCTCAGGCACGAATTACCTAAATTGATTCGAATCAAAGCTAAACATGTATAATTCACTTTGAATTAACAACTTAGGCATAAATTAACCAAATTGATTCGAATCGAAGCTAAACATATATAATTCACTTCGAATTAAATCTTCAGGCATCAATTAACTGATCAGGTTCAAATCAAAGCTAAACATGCATAATTCACTTCGAATTAAATCTTAAGGCATGTATAAACTTAACATATTCGAATCGATTCTAAACATGCATAGTTTCTCATCACATAATCCATGCAATTAACTAAACATAAATCATCGGTTAGGTTAAAACGTTTCGAAATTAATACTAATTTAGGAGGCGAGGAACACCCACTTCATTCCAAGCTAGAGGATCGAATCCAAGGCTGCTAGCTCGACTCTAGGGCTTGAATAACTCCCATTTCCTCGGTTCTTGCTCACCCATGCATGAACAGACCCCCAACCTGTGTCCACTTTGCCCAATTTGAACCCTAATTTCAACCCAAACTCACTCACTGACTTGGTGCTTGAACTTGCAATTTTAAGCCCGATTGAGAGGGGATTTGAGGCAACTAGAAACGGTGATTGCATGGTTGAACTTTGGCTCACGTCTGAGGCTTGAATCGTAGCCCAACTGAACTGGGAACGCGCCGAATTCCTTAAATTTTAGCCCAGATTTTGTAGCTAAAGCTTTATTTAATGACGGTGAGGTGAAATCTGGGAAAATTTCGAGCTGGGCTGAGCGAATTTGGTGGTTTTGGGAGCTGTCAGCCACGTTCATGGTGATGGAGGAGGAAGAAGAAGCTACCGAGGAGAGAGAGAGATCAGGGGGGTCGGGTTTCGCGTGCCAAATGAAGAGGAAAAGGGGCCGGGCACCCTTTTTTTTACAAAAATGCCCCTCCCTTTTTTTCTTCTTTTTTTCTAAGTTGTTCAATAAATAGCACCGCTAGTCCGATTTTGTACTTCATAAGCTAAACCCAAATCGATAATACGATCCCTCATCGATTATTCGTTCCTAAATACATCTAGGTTCGATTTAATAAATCATAAACTAATTCTAAGGTTGAAAACCTAATCGTACTCAAGAAACGACTAAATGAATTGAATAACGACTAAATTAAACCATCGATAGAATTTAAAGGCGCAAATAGCACAAATTGACTTTAAATCAATAATAGCAATAATAATCCTTTTTAATAAAATTACTACTCCCAAAAGCACATCGATAATCATTTAACTCATACAGTTACTAAAAATACGATTTTATAACGTAAAAAGGTAATACAGTTAGCTTAACAGAAAACACAAAAACGCGGGTCTTACAATTACATTCATGCACTGAATGATAATCCTATGATTTGTGATGCTAATTTGGGTATAGGCTATGAGGATAACATGTTTAGAGAGTACGATGTCTTTCTTGACCCATGTTGCATATGCCCAATGGACACGCATAGAAAAATCATATGGAACACTATCTTTGATTTCTCTTTGAATTTTTTTATGGCACTTACTTTGTTGAAGAGAGAACTTGCTTTCTTTGTTGTGATTATCTTAATTCTCTCTTGTTGGCATCCATGTGAGCTCCATGTTGTGGTGTTTTAACAAGCTCATGTGTATATTGATGGCGTCTGATTTGAAGAGCCAAGTCTTGAAGTTATGATGAAGTGGTTGATGCTTCATTTGTGGTATTTATCAGGAGGTCTTAGCATAGGTACATTCAGTGTCTAACTTGGTGATGTTATTATCTTTGGTTTCCCTTCCCTTCTCTTACCTTATTTCCTTTGAATAACGCTTCATTTAAGCATAGGGAGGGGGTAGTTTTCATGTTTTCCATTTTGGTTTTTAGTTTGTATACTATTTAAAGCATGTAGTTTTAATTTTCTTTGGTTTGTACTAGTGTGTTGCATTTAGTTACATTTAGGTTTGCATATAAGATTCCATGTATGATAGTGTCGATTGGATTGAGATAGCCTACGATGATGCTTTTGCTAGGCACGTGGCTTTCATAAGCTTGAGTGAATTTTTGATGAGTGACCCTTTGGTGTCAAAATTTTTGAAGCTATTGTGAATGTCTTTTGTTTTGGCCCTAGTAATGACTAAGAACTATGTTACCCTACAATGCTTAGCACTATTATTAGTACACGTGATTCATTTTATGACCTAATTGAGATTCTGGTATATATCTCGTGTGAATTTGAGCCTTATTTGGACTAATTCATCATACTTAGTCTCATATCTTTTCATATGTGCGCCTTTTCCATGTTGCAACTCTAGAACTTGCCTAGATTCTTGCTCAAAACTACATTAGTATGTTCATATTTAATGATATGATAGAGGCATTCTTTCTTTGGTCATTTTATCCACATAGCCAAATAGTTTACCCTTGTGTTACATGTTTATCACATTTGGTAGTTGATTTGAGCTTATATCCGTCTTTGTTGTGATCACTTCATTCATGTAGTGGGTACTTTTGGGGTGTTTAATGTGGCTTTAGTATGTTAGTTTGTTCAGGGGTTGATGACATTGAATAATTAGAATTGCTCCCATCTTGTTCAGGTTGTGTATATATGAATTAGGATGTGAATTGATAGTTAGTGATCCTATGTCTTTCAATAATTTAAATTCTCATTTCATTTCCAATGAATAAATGAAAAAAAAAAAGAAGAAGAAGAAGAGAAACGCTATGTTGAAAAAAAAAAGAAAAAAGAGAAGGAAAAAACAAGAAAAAATGAATAAGTTGATTGGCATTGGAAATATACATATCTTATGTTCCTTCTTTCTCAACTTATTTCCTCCTTGATTCATGAGGTATGGTCACAGTATTGTTGGGGGTTTGGAGTGTTGGTGTACATCATTGTTTCTTAGTGCTTTGTTGGTTGCTCCCTAACTACTTGGCTAAATATCTCCACATTGTCCAAATTCATTTGTATGCTCTTTTCCCTTTACCTTTGAGCCTACATTGCAACTCAAATAAAGTCCTCTTGATTGTAATGTGCACGTTACATCTTAGTGGTAGAGAATTTGAGAGTCTAGGCAAGCCTATGGTAGTTTGCATATTTAGAATAAGTCTTGAGTGAACTTATGTTATATTTTAAACACATGAGTGGGAGTGATCAATGTTTTTCAAAAATGAGGTTCTACCAGTTCATTTGGCTTTACCCCATTTTGTGTGATTGCATAATGTGCTTTATAGTTTGTTGGCGATGATCTAGTTTGATATCGGGCTTTTGGTCACATACTTCTTTGAACATTCACCTTCCCTTGATTTTGAAATGTCTTGTGCACTATTTGGGGTTGCATTGATCGATATTCTTACTTGTGATGGGCTATGAGTTGCCTAGTTTGAGGAGGTTGTTGTGCTTTTGAACCTTAGATGCATCTCTCCTTGGCGGTTTTATCTAGTGTTTGCTTAGTGACAAGCAAAGGCTTAAGCATAGGGAAGTGATGAATGTTATATTTGCTTGGACTATTTCAGTGTTTAGGAGTCAATTTTAGGGGATTGTTATGCTTAATTGTGTGTTTTTTCCCTTATTTCTACTGTTACACTTGGGCTTCACTTGTCTCAAGAGTGTTTGTGAATTTCAGCCTTGTGAGCGGAAAGCATGTGAGTAGAATGATGATTTTTAGGCCTTGTGGATCAAACAAGGAAGTAGAAGAGGCCAAAAATCACTAAACATAGATATATCGTGGTTAGTACCATAGTATAAGAGGTTCTAGGAAGAAGCAGCAGAACAAAAAATTGAAGACATGAGAATTAGAGGGCACCACAACATGGACATGGTGGTGGCCATAGTTAGCTCGCAATTAACCTTTTTTTCCAAGTCGTCTTGTTTTCTTCGCAGTTATTTGACTTCCAAGCGTTTTAATGTTTGGTTGATGTATTTTTTACGATAAAAACCTATTTTCAGCCATCATTCTTTATCCCATTCCACCATATTCCACCTTCTAGTTAGGTGTTAGACTTCATTTTAGAGTGAGGGAGAGCAAGTTAAAGAAGAAGATTGGCAAGGAAGTGGGATCGGGTTTGAAATCAATGGATTCAAGCACATATTTGGCTGAGTAAATTCTTTTCTCTTATCTTCTGTTTTCTCTTTAGGTTTATCATTTAGAGTAACTACATGTTTAATTTTATCATGTTATAGTATATTTTTAGATTTACGATTTTCTAAACCAATTGATGAATTTGCTTTGAGTATTTGCACTTCAATCATTCAATTTATGTTGAATTCATGTTTAATCTAATTTTATAGGTTTGATTTGCGAGCAAGTTGATTGGCCATTGTCTTGCTTGACTTTGGATATTAGGTGAAGTAGTTAATGGTGAAACTCAGCATTGGAAAACTAAAATCGGACTTGTATGCGTGAATTCTTGAGAAATATTTGCCATTCCAGAGAGCATGTATGATAATCCTATGTCTTAATGAGCCTAGGTTGATTGAACGCCACTGATATAGGGGATTGATTGGTTCTAAGCATTTTACTATAACGTGAAAGACAGTAGTAATACCTTGATTATAGTTCTTTAACCTAAGTTGGTTTAATATGATCGATGTGCAATGTACTTGAGTGATATTCTTGGGAGTTTGTGTCCACTTGAATAAGTTCTAGTTGTTTCCTTATCTTCATTATTTTTATCAATTCCAAGTTTTGATTTGCTTAGCGTAATCTAAGGGGACATAGCCTTGTAGATTGATCTAGTCCTCGTGGGAAATGACCTTGATTGCTACAACGCCACTATACGCTTGCGCTCTTATCATGATGTAAGATAGAGAAGGAACTTAACTAGTTTCTTTTACCTATGATGATCTTGGGACAAACAGCCTCTAAGGCCAATTAGCCCTCCATTTGTTGAGACTAATTAGACGGCCTTAGGATCTCTTCATGTAATACCAAACTGACATTTTTTTATGCGTACAAGGTCTTTGAAGAGACTGTAAACTGATGAGATGCATTTTGTCCCCCTAAACGTTCAGATTTTAGAATGTTTTGTTGTAGGGCTCTTGGGCCTCTTTGCCATTTGAGGGATTATTTCATCAAGTGTTCTTGCACACATAAGTTGTTTTAAGTCCTTTTTACAACTACGGGTGAGCAAAGCCTTCATGCTTGGTATCCCCCTCCTTTCTACAAGATCACCTCTCGGTAGGAGGCCATCCCACATTTTTTTATAAGGTCGTCTCTTTTGGTTTCTTCCACAAGATTGATTATCTTTGATCAACTAGCTAATTGATGCTAGTGTTCGACCGTTGAGGCTAATTTATTGAAGGGCATGCTTCCTCCCTTGGGATATAGCCGTTGTTGGGAGGTAGATCCAATGGTCTCCTTTTTTGCGTTATTTTCTCCTTAAGTCTCTTGCCGAGATGGTGTAAAATGAGAACAAGGGAAACATCTATTTCTCACATGAGGGTTTGTGCTTTAGACTAACATGAGGACAACACATATAAGTGCACGTAATAAAGCAAAACAATGTATCAGGTTGAAACACATTATGCCTCGAGATAGGAAACTCAAGCATTCACCGTATGTCTTAATAGAGACATCAAGTATGTAGTATGTCTCGGGATGAGAACTCCAAAATTGAAATATGTGTTTCAAGGTTAAATCCCCAAAATTGCAAATTCTCTTAGGATAAAAATCCCAAAATAGAAATCATATCACAAAAATATTCCTCAAGATAAAAATTCCAAAATTGTGATGTGCCTTGGGATGAAAACCCTAGAGAATAGGCATATGTAAGTGTATATATCTATATACAGATGCCCCAGTAGCCTATATTACATGTATATGTATATAGGTGCATGTACGGACTATATCCATGAATGCGGATAAGTGAATGCTTGTTTGAGCCAAAAATGCCATATTTTTAAGGTACTTTTTCACCAATTTTAAGCTCGTTTTAATAATATTTTTAAGGTTTTTAATTGATTTTATTTTATTTTGCAGATTTTGAATAAATACGAAAAAAGGTCTTAAAATGGCGAAAAATGCAAGAAAAATAGAGGAAAATGTTGGAGGATTGAAGAACCGGGCCAAATTGATGAAAAACCGGCCAAGAAAGGAAGAAAAAAAAAATTAAAAACCAGACCGGTCCAGTTGAACCGGACCGGCCGGTTCGCGTGAACCGGTTTACTTAGTAACCCCCTCCCCTTCCTTCCTTCGTTCTTCCTCTTTCCTTCTTCGTCTTTCTTTTTCCCCGACCCAGAGACCCCCAAACCCTAGAACCCTGCTCCTTCACATCACCATCATCGCCATGCCCAGTCCTTCTCTCTCTACCTCGTCATCACTCTCTCTCTTCCACGTACACCCCAGCCCACCGGTTTTCCCCAACCCCGAAACCTAGAACCTTCACACCACCCTTGCTGTCCCCTTCATCCACCAGCCACATACCCACCCCGCTGGCCACATCTCCATCCATCCACGACACCCTCTTCACTGGGTCTCATCACCACCGTCCACCATACCATCAGATCGACGGTCGAGGGCGAAGGGCTTCGGGTATAAAACCAAGTTCGAGTTTAGGTAATTAGGGTTAGAAATTAGGAGTAGATTACATTTAATTTTGTTTAAATTCGTTCAATTGCGTTGTTAATTCCATTTTCGTATTTAAGTTTCAG
>JACYFF010031955.1:58617025-58684377 GCA_017589665.1 Selenicereus undatus
AAATTGCCTTGAATAATTTCATTTAGTTTAATTAATTAAATTTAATCATTTAATTTTAAATGACCATAATTACACGTTTTCCTGTGGACCGACCCTTAAAGTACTACAATTGACAACCGAAGTGCTTGAGGTATCCCTTTCCCCTTTCATTCACTCACTTTAGTTTAGTTTTAATTTTCCACCTCAAAATCATTCAACAATGCTCATTGTGAATGGATGAAAAACATGTGCATGTATACATAGTGAATGCAATACAAATGTATTGACATATGTTGAATGCACAAACCAAGTAAATGCATGAATGGATGCGGGTGGATGCATGTATACATGTTAGGTTTGACTCAATGGGACTATGATGTCGTGCAAGGCTCGAACTCAGTTTGGTTTGATGGTAAGACATGTTAGTGCTTAAAGACAAACCCAATTTGAGTAGCAACCAAGGCTGCATAGGAAGGTCAGTTCCAATGAGGACAAGATAGTATAGCTGCGTAGCGTGGCTTACTCTTAGGTGGGAGATGGAGGTTTACTAAACTCAAGTAACAAACTGGACTGGGCAAGTGGAGTTTGACTGGATCAGCATGATGGACTAGCTAGGTTGGTGCTTTGGCAAAGAGCATAGATGATCAGGCTAACTGAGATTAAGAAAGATGAATGTGAAGAATGAGTTTGGATGGCTCACATAGAGTCACAGAGAATATTAGACCAAATGATGCTACATGATGGCCAATTAGGATGAGTGATTCAAGTTAGGATAATCTTTTTCCTTACAAGTTATTATCTTTTTGTCGAGAAGGCTCATTTGCACGGATGGTTTGCTTATTCATGGATATACCAATGTCACAGATGTGTATACAATTCATTTTCAATGGCTTAAATTCTAAATTCATTACCATGTTCAAAGGGAGGGATGTCTAATCCAAGGTTTTTCGTGCTGGCAAGAAAACATATGAATATGGAGTGAGAGGTAAAAGATGCTTTGTTGGATTAATGGAGTTTACAATGGTGAGAGGATGTGAATATGGGGGAAAGAGGGATTGAAGGTGATGGAAGGGGGATGAGGTCTAAGTGTTAAGAAAGTGTGTACGCAAGGCCACATTTTATGAACCCTTAAAACGCCAAGTTTTCTCTCTTTTCTTGTTTTTTTTTTTTAGTTTGTAGGAGTTAGGCCGAGATGCTTGTTCAGGCTAGTGATAGTGGTAAATTTACCGCCTACTTCCATAACTCGTTCACTTCGGTTAGCACAAGGAAGATGCGGCTTATTTTTATCTTTTTGATTTTTTTGACAGAGAGCATTAATTTACCTTTCTGTGAGATAACTATAGCCATACCTTTATCCAGATGGGAATTAGGCCAATCCTAGTTCTTAAAAAGGTATGTGACTTGCAGAATTTTGCCATTAGTAGGGCTTTATGGTGAGACCAAAGGTATAGGCAGTCAAATTAAGGGGAATCAGCACAAAGGTTTACAATTATCCTATATATATGTGTGTGTGCGTGTGTGTGTGTGTGTGTGTATATATATATATATATATATATATATATATATATATATATATATATGTATATACATATATATATATACATATATATATACATATATATATATATACATATATATATATACATATATATATATATATATATATATATATATGTATGAATGAAAGTGTATGTGAAGAGATATGTGCCAGGTTGTTACACATTTGAATTCAAAGCAATCTCTTTTTTAGGGCCTTTTGTTGTCTGCGACAATTCATATTGATTGTCCCTCATGAAGATAGCCCATGTGTAATACCCCGAGTGTGGCTTAAAAAGGATCGAAATGACAACTTATATCACCAAATGTGCACCTTTCTTTTCGGGAAGCCCACTCTTAAAAACTCCACAGTTAAGCATGCTTGCTGGGGAGCAATCTCGGAATGGGTGATCTCTTGGGAAGTTTTCCAGGCTGCGTGTGAGCAAGGAGAAAGCACGCCGGAAAGACCTGTGGTGATTTGTGGAGCCAATCAACAACCCTTGAAGCCGTTATTGGTAAGACCCGCGACCGAGAGGGGTCGGGACATTACACCATGTAATATGCATTTAACTAATTGGATCATAACTTAAGCTCTCTTATGAGATGTCACTACTAGCATTTGTTTGCATGGAACACTGGTACTCATTATTCTTATTCATTACCTTTCTTTGCTTGCTTTTCATAATGACTATTGTAAAGATCCTATGTTTTTGAAGAATTTTTGTCTTTAATTGTTTGTTTAGGCGACGTGATCAAAAGTTCATAACTTCACCACTTAAGTGATTTGACGAAATGGAAGTAATTTTCTATTAACAATATATTTCTTCATTCCTTAGGAAGACCTATTTTTGAATGGATGTTGTAACCTTTCCTTTCTTAAACAATGTTAAGCATGACAACTTTTAACATTTAGACATAGGAGTTTGAATCTTCTTAATATTGTACCAGTTTAATTTGCGTGAGATCATCGCATAAGAACCTTGAAATTGTATTGAACTTTAGGTACATGACCAGTTGTCACATAACTTTTGGCCTTTTTTTTGTGATTCTTTTTTGTGACTATGTTTTTTGGGGTTTGTTTATTCTAGGAAATGACTATGTAGGACTGATGGAGTCACAACTAGAGTTTTACATGTGGACATTGGTACTCAAAGCGCTTTTCTTTTGTACTACTTAACTTTGATTTTGGCATTAGACACTATACACTTTAAATCACATCCTAAGTTTATATTAAGTTAGTCCTATATACGTTTAGGTTTGAAGGGTGCAACTTAGCCTATGTGGGTTGAAAGGGAGACTATGGGACGCCGAAGAAGGCCTCCTGTCCAAGGTAAATCCTACTAGTGGCATGTGTTTACTCCATCCTGCCCAAAATATTTTCTTATTTTCCTATAATTTAAGTCCCAAAATAAAGAACCTTCTCATTATTATCAGTATCAAAAATCTTCTTCCTTCTAAAATCAATTGAAAATAGTGCATTAAATAATACACCCTTCAAATTTTTCATTCCTTATGTAAGACAAATTTTATGGGATTCAGGGAGTATCTTATGTTTTTAACAATCTCGGCAGGTTTTCTATATTTTTTTCTTATTTTTTCCAATTATATTCAACCTTGGATTCATCATATAGAAATATTCCCAAGGGAAATGGGGACCAAAGGATGAATGCACGAATATACAGATGCAAAAGTGAATGCACTGTTGCTGATATGAACTAGAGATACAAGACTTAGATGAAAAGAGGGATAGGGATAGGTTGAGGGGAACCCCTGACTCAAACATGGAATTTCCCTAGGGATTCTAAGCCATTGCTGATGTTATTAATGTTGATTCTGCCTTGTGGTGAGGGAGGTTGGTGTCACTTTATTCTAATTCCTCTAGTGTAGAGGTAACCTTTTTAGGATTATTATTGAGCTCTTGGGATATAGAGATAAAATGATCCCATTACTAATCATGTCTTGAATAGGTATTTCCACTTAAATAATTGTTAGTAGGGTGACCTTTGCCTGAGTGGTAGATGCAACAAGCGTTCTCATCCCAGTTCTTGGTTCTTCTATCCGATGATGAGTTTAGTGTAGCTAGGCTCGATGGGCTTGATGAGGCCTCATCAGTGCAGTAGTCCAAAAGCTTCTTATAATTCCATACCTATGGCTATAGACCTTAGTAAGAGTTCTCCTATTTTTGGTATGTAGGCTTTTGCTTCCTTGGACTTAACATCAACAGCATGAGCTCTTCTCTAAGGCATTATATTTTATTTTATTGGTACTCGACATAGGCAGTGAGGTTAGCAATCACCTGAGCCATCTTCTTGTTGTCATGCGCTATGCTATCAATGATTGCCTTCTTTGACATGGAATATGAATGGTGATTAAGAAGGGTATACGAAGGAGAGGTTAGCAAACAAAATGGGAGGTAGACTTAGGTGTGCCAACACAACATAGGAAATAATCCTAGGTTAGCCTAGAGAATAGGACCTAAAAGTAAAGAATGAGGTACAGAGTACGGATTTGAGGTGAAAGGGGTGGTAAAGAAGACCTAAGTAAGAGACCACAATCAAGGGTAAAGGCCTAAGTTTAGACTGAGATAGGAATGGATGAGGTAAAGACTCACGAGTATGGACCAAGGTAATGTCAACGAAACTAGGCTGAGGGTATCAACACAAATAAAAGCCAAGGGTTGGATGATGACAACTATCACAGATTTAGCCCTACGATAAGGACTGGGTGGTCTACCTGCCTAAATTTGGGAGATAACTAAAGCATAGGATCCTCTGGCAAAAATGTAATTTAGGCTAATGTGAAGCCTAGGTCAAGGATCTAAGGTAAAGTTCATGGGGTCCTAAGTTAAGGTTCAAGAGTAAAGGTAATGCAAACCTAGGTTTACTTAGGATTAGTTGAGTCTGTCTGTAGATTGGAAGATAGATACGACAAGCTAATTCCAACGTTGCACTATGTATGATGATATTGACCTTACCTGGGCTAAGAGATATGCACGATGATGTGCCCTAAAGGGTTGGACTACATGCAAAAGGGGTTATCCTAAATAGGCTGGAATGTACAAGTTCTAACGGATTGTCCTAGGTTAGATTGGCATGTATGAAAATAGGCTTAAGTAAGTTGCGCTAAGATGTGAACAAGCAGACTGAATCCAAGTTAACTATGGTATGTCCATGCTAGGCCGCTATAAACTTAAATTTATTTAGCGGGGATGCTAGACACACTATACATGCGTGTGGGCTAGTCTGGATGCATAAAAATGATGCACCTAAAGTATGATGAAATGTGGAACATGAATGCAAGATGGGCCGACCTATGTGTTTTCTAAGTGGATGAGGATGATGTAGTAGGCTATGAGATCCATGTAAACCTAAATGGATTATGATGGTGGGCTCCCTAGATAGCCCATGATGATGGATACTCTTATGAGTATATGAATGCATGCACTATGCTAAATAGGCTATGAATACAAGAGTTTATATGCTAAAAGTCCTATATGGTTTGCTACCAATGGATACATGATGATGATTATGAAGATGTAAAGGATGTGGCTCTAGATGCGTACATGTAAAGAAGGAAAGAGACCTCAACCAAACCCGAACCACTGGTATAGACAAGGCTAGAACCTTGAGGAACCCAAAAGACTAGGTAGACTAAAGGAAGTACTATAGGACACTTTTTTATTCCTTATAGGGTTTTGGTTCTTGATCAAAAGGCTAAAGGGAACTAACTCACTTCCTGAAAAAAAAAAAAAAAAAGGACTCTCCTCACGCATGGGAGATGACAAGAGCACTTGGCCTTTATTCAAGGTAATCATACGTATGAGGTTTGAATCTAAATCTCTAGTCAAAGGTGCTTGCACCAGATACTATAGTCATAATGCCCAAGTGGAACGAACTATACTCTTTTTAACTTCAAACTGGTGTGCTTTGAAAGGGGAGTAGTGGTCCATCTTTGAGGCAGTTCCAAGACCAAGTGGGATGTGCAAGTTATAGTAAGGAATCCGACATGATATCGAAGGTGAAAGGATAAATTTAGGGGCATGATTTAGTAGGGAATGCTCGATAAACTTTGACATTTACCAAGCTGTAGCATATGATGTGTCGATGCCTATATGATATAATTTTTGAACCAAAAAAGAATTAATTACATTTGATTCTTTTAAGCATCACCCATTTACTTACATGTCCCTAATGGAGTCGCCACTAAAAGCTCCTTGCTTAATAGTGAGGGTCGGCCTAGGGTTCTCAAAGGCTTCCTCTCTGAAAAATTATCGACATCTTCTCTGGGTTTTGGTGAATGCTACGGTAGTTGCCAATGCTCACAGTTGTTGCTGGCAGCTTCTTCATCCCCGATGGTGGTGGATCTGGTTGGCATCTCTATCTCTCTCTTCAATATCTTTAAGATGAATCTAGGGTTTCTAGGGATGTTGACGAATGAAAGAAGTTGAGAATGATTGTTGAAATTAAAATAGTTTTCTTTTTTTAATTAAAACAGTTGATAAATGAGTGGAATGGGACTTTAAGGGGAACTTGATACCCTTGGCTATCAAATCTCATATCCGTAAAGGTCCAACCAAACATAGGGTATAGGAACTTGATACCAAAAGGTATCAAGTTCCGTTTCTTTTCTTCCAATCAAACACACCCTAAGAAAAGGATCCAATCAAATGAAAATTAAACGAAATAAAATCAATCGAAAATTATTTTCATCAATCAAATTAATGTTGTCCCAATTTGGAAGTGGTTTCGTTGATTATGCATTCCATGCAAAATATACATAAATTATGAAGGCCTAGTAGCAAGCAGACAGGCCTAGCAGTAGCCCCTAGCGCTAGCAGCAACAATAATGGCCTGTATTAAGCCACTAGGTTGGTCAGCACCGCATGGTCAAGTTGTTCTGGCCATAATTTTCTCACCCAAAGTCTAATCGATGCAATTCTCTTTTTGTTGGAAAGCTTGTTGAGTGTAGTCTCTAATGGATTAAGTCTAATGAATTTTTGATAACTGTGGAAGGAGTCCCTAGCTAAATAGTAAAGAGGTATTGGTTTTTGTGCACGTCTCGCCATTGGACTCATACTTTTTCCGTTACTTATCTAAATTGAGCTTATAATATATCATTTGATGAGGAATCAATCCATATAAAATCAAGTGTGGTTTAGAAATTGCGTGGGAAGTAAAAATAAGGTGAAAATCATGAGAAGGAACTATTGACATGATTATGGGCCCAGTGGTAGCCGCTACGACTTCAACACTTATCTCTGGGGCTGGGTGGCATTAGGTATCATGTCGCCACCTTGTACCATGGATCATGCCTATGTTTGTGCATTAAATGATAAAATCGATTTCTTTGGAGTAGATTAATGTGAGGCAATGCGCCACCCCAGTGGTCCTATACGTACTTTGCCATGCTCTCGATCATAGGTTCAAAGCCTACGCCTCCAAATTGCTCAAAATTAGGTTTTTTTTTGCGTATTTGAAGCTAATTTGAAATATTTTGGGTTTTCAAATTCTTTTTAAAACTTTTTAGGAATTTTTTCAATCATGAAATGTTTTTCTACTAGGAATTCAAGTATTATGTTGCTTCACCTGAGGTGGGTCGAGCAATTATTATCAAAAGGTTACAATGCACAGGGCATGCAAGCATGTGGGTCCGTCTAAAGTCTTGTGGAAGCCAATTTGGTGCTTACTAGTGGCCCCCACTTTGGCCAAGGTCGTAAGGATGAAGCACAAAATATGAAATTCATGCAGATAGATGCAGATATAAGAGTGAATACAAGAGAGCTTTTGGGATCTACTACAAAAATACATTTAATCTGCGATGGACATGCCGACGGAAAAATGGATCTCTGACGGAAAATACGACGCCAAATGTCTCGTCGGAAGTTTGCTCGTCGCAGAAAATATTCCGACGGGAAACACCATCGGTCAACCCGCCGGATAGTTTTTTGAGCAGCCTGGCATGCAGAGAGTCCCCCTAAAAAAATTAATATTTTTTTTTAAAAAAATTGGGTTCTCAAAAACCAAAAATATATATATATATATATATATATATATATATATATATATATTACGAAATATAATACGTAATAATTACCAAATATAAAGTTTTATATCTGCCAAAAGAAGGTGCTAAATTAAATATTAATTACGATATTCATAAAACACAGTTGTTTTGGATCTACACGTAGATGACATAAACTACACGCAAATCATATAAACTAATCAGAGTCAGATAAATTTGTAAGATCACCATCATTGTCATTTTGGGAGTCCTCTTCATCATCAGGGTTCAAGTGGATGTGGTTGGAAGAACCTGCACTTTGACCTTTAAAAAATCTTAGAACTTTTTTCAGCATGCGCTCTGTCTTCCCCTGCTTCTTGGCTATTTGAGTTATAGCCTCTGCTTGCTTGGTTATGCTCTCATTGAGGAGTTACGCTTGCTCTCTTGGATCAAAATGCTCAGCTAATGAGTGACGTGCAGCTGCAATGGTAGCTGATTTCTTCAACTTCACCCCCTCCATGCCAAAACCGTACACACGACCTTTCTTGTCCAGATTTTCTTTAATCCAGAACTCTTCTTGGGTCATAGGTGACAGTTGGGAGCCCCCTTGAGTTGCAGCTTGAGAGTGCTCCTGCCATTTGTTGTGATGATCCTCCTAAAAATTGTCAAAAATAAAACTATTTTAATTTATACTAAACCTACGATTATAACATATGAATAATCTCTTAATAGAATGTGCCAAACTTACATATTTTTTTGCAGATTTTTTATCCACAAAAGTTTTGTCTTTCACCTTGTAGTGAGTGTCCTTAAACAATTCCTCACATGTGGGTTCCCTACCTAATGCTTTGGCCTGAAGAAAAAAAAAGTAACCAACAATTAAATATAAACAAGGACGATCCGCGAAAACCTCAATCCATACCATACATTATATGTAAGGAATACGCTTATTAATAATCACATTCCTTACTATGCGCCTTTTCCTTTCACTAATCGGAATTGAGCCACATGTACGTAACGAATGATCAAAACCTTCAGCATCACTCAATCTATTCTTTTTATTTTGTTGACTCAATTTCTTGAACTTCTCATCGTCACTCCAATGCTTAAGCATGTCATTCCAAACACTAGGTGGTAACCACTTCGGCTTTTTGTTGTACTTCCTGGCATATCCTAGAATGTCCCTAAGTCGAGTTGCACCTCTGTACTCAAAGTTATGCTATATCTGAGTTTCATTGTCTGGATGCCAGTAGTAGTGTTTCTGTGTCAAAGTTGAAGTATATTAGTAATTAAACATCTCAAACAATCCAATCACGACTTTCAAATTCATTGTACAGATAATTAACCTTGAACTCATTGAACTATATGTCTCTCTGAGATTGTGGAACTTCCCCCCACGTGGACCAAGGACGTAGGTATTTACCTACAAAGCTTTCAACAATTTTCTAAACCACGCCCTGATATGGAACAAAACTAAGAACAAAAAAAGAATTTGTTAAAAGTAATTACTGTAGGCATTAAAAGAATATGATTACTGAAGAAGTTACAAAGTTTGTAATGAACTTACGTGTCAACATCGGGTTGTAAATATATCTTATTATTGGTGCTTGCAGTTTCACTATCAGGTGCAAGACTATGTCTATCTCTTCCTACCCCTTCATTTTGGACCTTTCGTTGTGCACTGAGTGGCTTGGCATTCTAGGTTGCCTCATAATCTGATTACCATTGAAATGTGGACTAACAGTGCCAAACTGTTGTTAAAGTAATGGAGTAGCTAAAGTACCACCCATGTAAAGAATATTGGGTTGGATTAGTGACTGCATACCCGCACTAAACAAAGGTGGTTGCATATGGGATTGCTCATTCATACTACCAAAATAATTTTCGAATGGTTGAGTTGGATCAAGAAAACCTCCAAACATTCCACTAAAGGTTTTTGTTTCATAGTTTTAATGAGCAGCATCATACTGTGGGGTCGGTTGTGGTGCTCCTCTACCCGCATCATTCTTAACCGTTCGACCACGACCACGTCCACCATTGAGTCCAGACATCTAACAAATAAAAACAAAATAAAAAAATACAACCGCATAAATATTCATACTATTGTCAGTGAAAAAATTACAGTAAATATATACAATTGTTTTTCTGAGTTTGCAATTAAGAAAAACTACATACACATGCATAAATATCCATACAACGAAAAAATTAAATCAATCATTATGGGACACACCGTCATCGTCATCATCACCACTTTGCAATGCCATATTTTCATCATCATCATCATCATCAATGTCTTCATCTTCATCCTCCCATTCACCTTCTTCATCCTCTTCATCACCATCATCATGTTCACCATTCGCATCATGATCATCATCCCAATCATGTCCATCAACATCATCAGCTTGTGCAGTTTCATTGACTAATGTTATGGCTATTATATTATCCACATTCATGGTTGTCATTCCTAACTGTTGATATGCAAATTCTAGATTCCACTAAAGATTTTTGTTTCATAGTTTTAATGAGCAGCATCATACTGTGGGGTCGGTTGTGGTGCTCCTCTACCCGCATCATTCCTAACCGTTCAACCACGTCCACCATTGAGTCCAGACATCTAACAAATAAAAACAAAATAAAAAAATACAACTGCGTAAATATTCATACTATTGTCAGTGAAAAAATTACAGTACATATATACAATTGTTTTTTTGAGTTTGCAATTAAGAAAAACTACATACACATGCATAAATATCCATACAACGAAAAGATTAAATCAATCATTATGGGACACATCGCCATCGTCATCATCACCACTTTGCAATGCCATATTTTCATCATCATCATCATCAACGTCTTCAGCTTCATCCTCCCATTCACCTTCTTCATCCTCTTCATCTCCATCATCATGTTCACCATTCCCATCATGATCATCACCCCAATCATGTCCATCAACATCATCAGCTTGTACAGTTTCATCAACTAATGTTGTGGCTATTATATTATCCACATTCATGGTTGTCCTTCCTAACTGTTGATAGGCAAGTTCCAGATTATCCTTATCTTTAGAAGCACAGCGAGGTTTGTTTGGTATAACTACCCATCAATTCGCTTTTCCTAATATCCCCTCAGGGTATTTAAGATATACCACTTGGGTTGCAGTATCAGCAAATATGAATTGGTCAAACTTTCTGTAACGTCTGGTATTATTAACCTCAGGATATGGGGTCAATTTAGGATAACGTAGCCCCTGAGGAACATTCGGGTCAAACCACTCACAATTAAAAAGTACACATTTTTTAATTGGCTCACCTGTAAATTCAACACGAATAATTTCGTGAAGTATGCCATAATAATCCCCTGATACTTCATCACCTTCGCCAACTCCTTTGGCACACATGCCACAATTATATGTTGTTTTACCTTCATTTCTAGCCTTAGTATGAAACCGATAACCATTAACTTTATACCTAGAAAAACATTCCACTACCATAATCGGTCCATGAGATAAGTTCATCAAAAAATCTTACCTCTCACCATTAAACACCTGATAAGAATTAACCTCTGAAGAAAAAAAGAAGGTAATCCTCTTTAGAGTAACAAAAATGTTTTTTAGGAGTTGAAGGTTACTTAAGAAAAATTACTTACATTACACTCAAACCATTGTGCAAAATTTGCCTCGATAAACAAGTCAACTTCCACATCACTCACATTTGGATTATGATCGCGAAATTGATGTCTGAACCAACTGTAATGTTTAACGAATGAAATTAATTAATTATTATTCGACAATCAATAAGTATTCAAATGAAACTTTCAGTAACTGATATACTTACTCCAAATATGGTTGCACTTTATCACAATTCAGTAAAATGTGAAGGCGAGCGACACGGTACTCCGCCTCAGTAAGATATCTTTTTCCTCGATTTCCAAATGGAGTACCCTTACGGTTGAACACCGATAGAGTTGGCATTTGTGATTCGAATTGCTGCATACCCTCATTACGCCCAATAGTTGGGCGATGCAAGCTTGACTGAAAATAATGCTCTACGAAATGTTTAATCTAAAATGCTAAGTATGCATGAACCATAGATGCCTCTACACGAGCTTTGTTCTTTGCCGTAGGCTTGAACCAGCCAAAATACCTCTCAAAAGGATATATCCATCGATATTGAACAGGACCACCCAAGAAAGTTTCTTCGGCTAAATAAATGGGCAAATGATCCATGACATTCCAAAAACCAGGAGGGAAAACTGCCTCCAATTTACAAAGAATTATAGCAATGTTCTTGTTCATCTCCTCCAGCATACTAACATGTAACTCACTGGAGCATAGGTTTCTGCAAAATTCACTCAATTCTACCAAGGGTCCCAGCACATCTTTCGGAAGAGCAGCAAAAGCTACTAGAAGAAGATTCTCTAAAAACACATGATGATCATGACTTTTCATATTTTGCAACTTTGTGTTAGATGGATCCACCCAATTTCCCACATTAGAACAATAACCATCATGCACATGAACCTTCCGTAACCATTGACAGACAGCCCTTTTTTGAGGTAATGACAGTGCAAACTTGGCTTTGGCTTACACAATCCATCAATTGACCCTCTTGTAGCCAAGTTCAACTCTTACCTACTACACAGAATAGACATATTCATTCTTGCTTTGAAATCATCCTTTGTTTTTCCAGGAACATCCATCACTGTGTTTATAATATTTTCGCTGAAGTTTTTCTCAATATGCATAGCATCAAGGTTATGCCTCAAAAGTTGATGCTTCCAATACAGTAACTCCTAAAAGATACTTTGCTTTGTCCAATTATGTTCATTTTCCTCAAATCCCGGAATTTGAAAATGGATATCTGTAGTCACTTTAGGCAATGTCGATACCCTATCAGACAACATTTCACCAGAAATCCTCTGGGGAGGGCCAATGTGTATGTTCTTCCCTTTACGAAAAGCAACTTTATTAGCTCTAAACCAATGATTCCGAGGCAAGAACCGACGATGAAAATCGAACCAAGATGGCTTTCGGCCATGCTGTAACTGGAATGCACAATTTTGGTGCATACAAACTGGACATGCTAACAACCCAGGAGTACTCCAACCGGATAACATACCATAGGTGGAAAAATCATTAATTGTCCACATCAACATGGCATGCAATCTAAAAGTCTTCCCGCATGAAACATCAAATGTATCCACCCGAACATCCCACAGCATTTTCAACTCATCAATTAAGGGTTGCAAGTACACATCAATCCTGTTCTTCGAATTTATTGGACCGAGAATAATACAACTTAAGAACATGTCCGGAGTGGTCAAACACATATCTAGAGGCAATTTATAAGGTGTAACAATAATTGGCCATATAGAATACGATCTTCCAGATATGGAAAATGTGTGAAACCATCAGCACAAAGGCCAAACCTTACGTTTCGAGGCTCTGCTGCAAAATTTGGATACTTTTGGTCGAAATGCTTCCAAGCTAATCCATCCGACGGATGCCGGAGAACACCCAATTCTTGACAGTGCTCATGATGCCATCCCATATGGACGACAGCCCTTTTGAGGCATACAGTCGTTGCAATCTTGGGATTAAAGGCAGGTAGTGCATTTTTGCATATGAAACATCCTTATGACCTCGTTGGTTGGATTTCTTTGGTAGTTGTCTTGCATGTCTACAAAAATTGCATGCGGACAAACTATCATCTTGTTCATAATAAAGCATACAACCATTTGGACAACAATCAATTTCCTGAACATCCATACCTAAATCTCTTATTTTTCTGAGCTGCTGATGATAATTTTTGGAATGCCACTTTCAGAAGGGCATATATCTTTCATCAGGTCAACAACTTCGTTGAGGCATGTTGTGCCCCGATTTAATACTAAGTAGCCTCACAGATGTTTCAAGTTCAGTTATGTTACACCCTTCATACAACGGTTTTTGGGCAAATTCAAGCATAGTGTAAAATGCCTCAAGATTTAGGTCATGATGGCTACTCATGTTCATTTCATTAGCTTGGAAGGCAGCATGAAGCATGTTCTCCATATGATTATGATCGTTGTAATTGTCATCAAAATTCATAGAATGTTAACTACTTGCACCCCCTGCTTCCAAATTATCTTCTTCCCCATGACTTTTCCAATACCAATAATTCTTCACAAACCCCTTTCTATACAAATGAGACTTTACAACGTCAAGTGCAAAATATTGCATATTCTTGCACTTCACACATGGACATCTATAAACTCCATTAAATCTGTACTCCTCCTGATTTCGTACAAATTCATCGAACATATTAACTCCCATCAACCACTCATCTCTAAGTCCATGTCCATTACGATTTCTTCTCCTATACATCCATTGACGATGCGATGGCCCATCCATATGTTGCTAATATGATTGCCTTAATTGTTCTGTAAACTACAATTAATTGCAATAAAAATCTTTTAGAAATCTATTTAACCAATTCAACATATATATATGTATTACATAAAAATATATTTAATAGAACTATTAAATATATCATAACACACCCAATTAAGCATCAAACATAAATTACATAATTTATTTCACACTTTATTCAAAAAAATAAAATTCTGTTACCCAAAAGATAAAATAAAAATACTTAACAAATCAAACAAAAAATTAACCATACCTCAAACAAGAATATTCTTTACATACTTCCTAATGATAAATATACACAACAAATCAAACAAAAAATAAACATAATTAACATACTTAAACAATTCAACCAAAATTTCACATCACTATATTATTTGTGAAAATAAATGTAATCAAGCATCAAACACAAATGAAACTATTACTTTCGTACTTCATCCAAATAAATAAATGCAAACAAAATTAATAAGATATAATACAATTAACATAATGAGCAAACTTCAATTAATATATACTTAACACACCTCAATATATACTTAACATACTTCAACAATGCATACACTTCACATACTTACAAAACATTAATATATATCACAAATCAAACAAAATAAAAACGTACTTAGAAAATTTAAAATATTCACTAAAGCAAAACACATTACACATGTCTAATATAATTCAACATTTCATAATAATTATATAATTATTATAAATGTACATACTTATCATATTTTACTCCATTTATTCAAATAAATACACTTCATAAATATAATTAAAATTTAATGTAATTCACATCCACATTTTACGACAACAATAAATTACATATTAAACCAACCAAATCATACGAAAAATTAATCATATCTCAAAAAAAGAATATTATTCACATACTTACCAAAAATTAATATACAAAACAAATCGAGCATAAAACAAACATACTTAAGATTCTTAAACCATTTACCAAAACAAAACATATATTACACATGCTTACGTACTCACAACTATTTCAATTATTCAGATCAACATACATTACATATTAAATTAGAGTTACATTATACTTGTTTCCTATCAAAATAAATTCTCACAAAACCTAAAATACAACAATTAATGAAATTTAACATATACACTAAAAAAAATAAATTTAACATAACAATATTATTTATCTACATAAGCCTCAATAAGCATCAACCACAAATTAAACACCTTATTTCACACTTCATCTAATTAAACAAACCCAAACAAAAATAACAAAACACTATTAACATACTTACCAAACTTAAATTAATATATACTTAACATACCTAAATCTTGCAAAAATATAACAAAAATTCTTAACATATAAAACAAATCATAAAAAAATTAAACATACCTCAAAAAACATACATGCCTAACATATTTAACATTTTATAATAAGCAAACTTGTTTTACTTAAATTATTCACTTTAATAAAACATATTATACATGCTTAACATATTTAACATTTTAAAATAATTAGATAAGTATTTCAGATGTACATACTTAACATGTTTTACTCTACTTATTCTAATAAACATATTTTACAAATTAAATAAAAAACTAACGCGGTTCAAATTCATATTCTACGGAAAAAATAAATTATTCAAACTAAACAAACACGCGTCAAGATTAAAATTCACAAAAATGAACATCACATATCAAATTAACACAATTTTAAAGTGCAACAATTCTACTAACCTTTAAACACCCGAAAAATCAAGCGGATTACCGACGGTGGCGGCACTAGCGGCGGCGGTTGTGGTAGCACTAGCGGCGGCGGTTGTTGAAAAATCGAGACCGTAAAAAACATCAATTAACTTAACTATTTTAATTTCAAACAACAAATTAACCAAAAAAATTACTTACCGTTCAATTTTCCGACCACTGGAACCTTCAAATCTCACTTTCTCTCTCTTCCTCCTCCTCCCTCTCTCTCTTTTTGAACCTCACCTTCTCTCTCTACACTGTGAAAATGCCAGACAAAACACTCCCCGCCCCCCAAAATTAAAACCGAGAAGGCACGCAGGCTCGAGATCTGCTCCAGGCATCCGACAGACACCGACGAGTTCCCGTCGGAATTTCCGACGGAAAGAATTTCAGTCGAAAATCCCGTCGGAAATTCAAATTTCCGCCGGGCCTCGCCTGTTTTTCCGTCTGTCTGTCTGACATTTTCCAACGTCAATCCATTGCCTCGCTTTTTCTGTCGAAGTTCGACCTTTTTTTTGTAGTGGATCTAGGTCTCACCTATATTATTGAGTTCTGAAGAAGAAAAGTGTTGAAAATTTTGGAGTATGGTTGAAAAGGAAGGGTTTGAAAAAGGTTCGGAGTCTATGTCTTGTCCTAGGGGTTGAAATCCTATTGAGAAAGGGCTAAATATTTCCAATCTCGAAGGTCTCACACCTGTAAAATCATTTACAGACTTCAAAGACTCAAAGTTATAAAAATTTTAAGGTTTGTATTGGGAGCTAGCATGAAACTTACTAGTTTAGGTGCCTGAAGATCTGCATTCAAATCCTTGAAAACTTAGTGTCATAGGAGCCGGAAGACCTGTAGTTAGATTCCAATGAACTTATTGTTAATGAGATGTTAAGATTTTAAATCTTCAAGTTTGACTTTTTTGCTGCTAAGGTGTTGATGTCATCTCCTACTAGTGGGACCCTGCTAAATATTAAAATGTCCTGCATATTAAGGTGTCCTTTTATGCCAAGATAAAGAAGATGAGGTGTCTGTTGTGGCAAGAACCTCTTCCCCTTTATTACATGTTAACCTAAAGTTGGGTTGATGCCCTTTTTGTATGGATGTTGGTGAATTGCACATATAAGAGTAATAATGCTTGTATAAGACTCACTTTGAGGATGGAGCTCCCACTTTGACTAAGCCTGATTAAAGTGAGGGTCAACGCATAGTTATTGATGTGGATTTATAGCTAACCCGGATTTTGTGCCCTTCATGTAGGCTTGTTATTGTGCCCAAATTTGTACTTCTTTAATCCCAGGATCCCAATTGATCAATGCGAAGGGTGGACTAATAAATAAGCTAAAGATCCACGTATAGATTCAAGTGCACTTGCTAACCCAGTTGAGACTATACATGTATGTTAACTATGTAAAATCAATTAAGCTGACTGAGCAGACATGAGATAACCTTATATACATGTAGGTGAAGATCTCATGCTAAGTTCGGGGGTCCATGGGATTACGCTCAATTAAGGTCCAAGTGATTGATGGATTTGGTACGGTGATGCTCTATTCCAGGATGAGTGATAAAACATTAAGTGGTTACTAGGTTTGGCCTGGTCATACAGTGTAAGTTACCTAGGATAGGTAATCTTTCGTTTTAATGGACAGGTAACCTTCAATTTTTCATTAAAGTGCTCCTATTTTGAATAAGCCCCTAATTTTCGTTTAATGCAACAGAAGCCTTAAATGTGTAGGGATATGAAAGACGAAGATTTTTTTGCTTGTGCTACCCAGAGTAGCATGTAGTTTAGTATAAAGAATATGGTCATCTCTTTGTTGGGATATGTTTACTATGATGGACACCCTAATTATCTAGGAAAAGGTAGGGGAAACCCTTGTCTTACATAATGGGTTAGTGCCCACCTAGAAAAGAATGAGTTTGTGTTCTTTATTTTGTAGTCATGGTTGAGATGAGGAATCCTAAATTTTGGAATACAGTTAAGATTAGAGGATATGATAATTGAGAAGAAGTGGATGAATGGTGAATGGTTTGTCCAAATATGGTTTGGTGGGAGAATGCAATAGATGCTTCCTCTCCTCAAAAATAAAGGTTTTATTTCTGCTCTTCATTTTCCTAGCTCGCCTTCTTAGGTTTTTGAACTAGCCACACTTTTCTATTTCTCTCTCTGTCTCTGTCTCTCTCTCTTTTTAAGATAAAGGACTTAATTGATATGTTTAATCATGGAAAAGAATCTTCATAGCCAGGCCTCAAAGAGGTTACCTAGGTATCCAATGTGGAGTCAGGCTAGTCGTAGTTTCAAAGTAAGAACATGCAACTTAATGAAGGGATACGTCCAAGATGACTTTTCAAGGTAGACTTCTATGCTAGGATGCCAAAAGCAGGGAATCGGTGTGAAGGCTCAGGTAACCCTCATGAAATCCCCAAGTGTGCATAGATGATGATGTTGGCCTAAATCAATAATTTTTTTCTTTTCTTTATTCTTCTTATTTCCAAGCTTTTTTCATGCTTTTCTCTCCTTTTTTTGGGTTCTCTTCTTCTTTTTTTCCCTTTTTTGGTGGATGAGACCATGTGGTCCGAACTCTCTTTTTTTATATTGCTGATTTCAGTGTCACCCATGACACATTCCCACTTTCCGATTAGGTCAAATGTGGTTATAAAGGAATAGGCTCTTTAAATGCACAAATGGATTCCAAGTGGTAACTTATTAGGTTTAACAAAGGCATTAATGCAGGTTATCAAAGCAAGCCTCTATCCTCGGCATGTGCTTTAAAGCTACGTGACTTATAGCAAAACGAAATTTCTAATCTTTCCCGTTTTTCAAATGATGGAACGAAATCCTTAGTCTCTTTTTTTATTTTATTTCTTGCCCTCTCCTTTGCGTAGCTCACCTTTTATGGTTTTCAAGATAGCATCTCTTTCTCTTCTTTTTTTTGACACTGGATTCATCATCGAACAAGAGTATTCTAGTAAACAAGGAGAAAATAGAATATACTTAGGAATTATGAATACAAGTGTGGAAGTCTCAAGACTTGGACTCATAAAATAGAAGAGTTAGTGGATAAGTGAAGAGATTCTCCGACTCAAGTTGTGAATGCAAGTTCAACAGGTTAGTGGTACTCCGTAGATTTAACCTCTATTGTAGAGGTATATCGTATGCTTATAGTGAAAGCCTAAAGTTAAAGGGATTACAGTATGTTTAGTCTCCTATTACAGTGTCTTAGATGAGTGGGAGAACCTTTTCCAAATGATTATTCAAGCTTCAGTACACAATCTTAGGTCTATTGCTAAAAATAAGCCTAGGGTTAACACATTTCATTTGACTTGAAGTGACCTTTTTTTCTCCTATTTTTTGGAATTTAGGTGAATCGCTAATTGAACTAAAGGAGTTTGTTGATTAAGCTTGTTAACTCATTGTCTAAGATCGATAGCTAAAGTTTTGTGCTCGTCAAATTTTGCAATCACGCCCATAAGATGTCCCATTATTAACTTGCTCTTCGGTTTTTTCTTGGGAGTAATCTTTAGTAGCCTACATATAAATGCCATCTCTCTCATCTTCTCTATCTTGAGTAATGAGGTGATAGTTTAGAAGGTGTAGTTTGATAGAGGTGGGTAGTAAAAGGGATAGGTTAATGGTCTTGGCTATGGGATGGGGAAAATCGCTAACGACTTGCGTTTGGGTAAGAAGGAGATAATGACTCGGTGGGCTTCCAGGTTTAGGCTAGGATGGAAATAAATGGGGTTAAGACGTTAGATTTAGGCTTATATTAGACATTTCCCTGGATTGGGTCCTAAGTTGGGGTTAGAAAGCCAACCTATGGGCCTACGTTTGATCTAAGTCTATAAGAAACCTATATTGGGCCTAAGCATGACTTTAGTTTGGTTTGCCTAGAATGGGCTAGTTTAAGCATATGGATGGATCTAAGTAGACTCATGCATGGATCCTAGACCTGGGATGGATGTATAATGCATAGACCATAGACTTATGCATAGATAGAGTGTCTTGATCCTAACTAAACTTATTATTAATAAAATGCATGATTGGATGTAACCTATCATGGACTATGACTCTAAAGATTTAATGGGTCACATTCTTTACTTTGAGCCTAGATAGACTCAAAATAAACCATGTTGACCGATGAACTAACTCCTAATACTGAGAGCCCAGTGTGCTGATTTCATGCCATGAATGTGGACTTAAGGCAAACATACTAAATTGGACCTCCTACCAGGATCCCAGCATAGTTATTAGTTGGCCTTAAAACTGACATCCTGACTCTCACCTCTTTCTCTTAACCTCAAATGCATGCATGCAGATGCCAAGAATCTCGACCGAGTTTTTATGGGCTTAAAGTATGCCTAACTTCTACCTGTCCTCCTTAGGACAAAATATTATGTGAACTATTTTTTAACGTGAACCTGGTTAGGCTCTTTTTAGCAAAAACTGAGACCATTTCTAGAATTTTATGACTTAATTTGAGTGTAAAAGCTATTCGAGTCTTGCGTCAAGAGCCCTTGGGGCTCAATTGGCCCAAAAGTTGTTCTGGTTCCTAACCAAGTTACTAAAATTGACCTTTTCTAACCTAGGCTCTCCTAGACACAATGATCCCTAAAGCATCAATCCATGGGTCTTTGGGTATGGATTAGGTTTATATAGTCAATTAGCATTCTAAACATTCACGGAATCACATATACACATGAGTTTCAACCTAATCCAAAGTTCCAAATTATAAGTGGTTTAAGTAAGATTTAGAACTGTTCTCTCACGAGCCAAATGCTTCATACGTCATCCATGGGGTGCATGGAAGGACTGGAACATTTCGATTGCTTTCTTGAATCATATGGACCACAAAAGTGTGTCACGAGTGGTTGAAATAGTTGCATGGTCAGTTGGAAGCCTAATGGACCCACCGAGTTAACCAATTGTTTTCCTAAGGTATAATAGTAAGGCTTAACCTAGAGGTACTATTAACCCAATACAACAGCATCTTTAATGTAAGAGTGCCTTATGCAGGTGTAGCTAAAATAATTTCCCGTATTGAGTTTCAAATGTTGCCCTCTTTTCTTTTCTTCTTTTTTAACATCCCCAGGGAATTGCCACTGTAAGGACCACAACTCAGGGGTACAACACCAAGTGCAATCCTCCACAAATCGTTGGACTTGCTTGCTCAATGTTTGGATTCAAATCTGAATTTTTTATTTATTTTTTAGTAAACGAGTCACATTACAGCAAAACTGAGGGCTTAGCTTAGAGAGATGGACCATAGCTTAGATCCAAAAACCCATCCAAGTTCCTGGGTCAAAGCTAGGTCTAGTCCTCCTGGCCAGATCATGGCAGTAATGCCTGCCTAACCTAAGACTTTGGGCAACAGGCCTGATCCAGCAGCCCAGTTAGGAACTTGGGCCAGAATTAAGCCAAGATTCTGGTCCTGACAATGCTACTATCGAGGTCCCAACCAATTTGCCTCATCCAAGAAAATAAATAAAATAAAATAAATGAGAAGTAAGAAAAGCAATGAACTTTAATTAATAGAGCTGCTAGTGAGTTTTAGGAAAACTTACAAACCAAATTCACACTCTAAAACGAGCAATAACCGAAGGGACACCAAAGGGACAATAGGTTCATATGAACCGTAAACCAAATAGACACCAAAAGGGATACTAAGCTCATTTCAAAGAGGTTTTCAAAAGGCCCCTGAATAGTCCTTGGTGTGGAGACCATCTAACTCCATAGGATCGAACCACGAATCTAGATACGGGAGCGAAGGTAAGATATTGTGAAGGAATACACTGCGACATCGCCCATCATCATTGACGGCCTCTACTAATCAATACAATAAATTAAAGCTAATTACACTTAAAACAAACAATTTTGCGACATATTAGGATCAACTAAATAATAGAAATAGAAAGTGCGATGTCAGTCTAAAAGAATTTAAAGAAATAATTCAAATCAATTACAACAGGCATGGGTAAACTAATTAAGGATTATATCTTTGCTAAATACAGGATTAAATAAAATAAAGAGATAGAAAGTAGATAGAATGAGGGAAGGTTTAAAAGGTTGGCATCCTCAGGTTACCTATTTGAGTGAGTTAGAGAACCTCACGATTGACAATATCGAGCCTTGACTTAGGTATTAGAAGGTTTTGAGGATTGAACCAAGAAGGTTCTTGTTGGGTTTCTTAACTTTCTAATATTCTCTCAAATTGTTTTAGGATTCTGGTTGTGTCCTCTCCAATTTTTGGAGTGTTTTTCAGTCTATTTCTCTCTATTCTTGTGTTTGTTTCTCTAATTTACTAATGATGTCTAATCATGTGGGGTATCCCCCTTTCTATAGTGCTTGACGGTAGTAGACCAAATTGGTTAAGAAAAGGAGACATAATTCAAAAGGCCCCTGAATAGTCCCTGTTGGGGAGACCATCTGACTCCATAGGATCGAACCGAGGATCTAGATACGGGAGCGAAGGTAAGGTATTGTGAAGGAATACAGTGCGACATCGCCTATCATCATTAACGGCCTCTACTAATCAATACGATGAATTAAAACTAATTACACTTAAACAAAGAATTCTGCAGCATATTAGGATCAACCAAATTATAGAAATAGAAAGTGTGATGTCAGTCTAAAAGAATTCAAAGAAATAATTCAAATCAATTACAGCAAGCTGGGGTAAACTAATTAAGGATTATATCTTTGCTAAATACAAGATTAAATAAAATAAAGAGATAGAAAGTAGATAGAATGAGAGAAGGTTTGAAAGGTTGGCATCCTCAGGTTACCTATTTGAGTGACTTAGAGAACCCCGTGTTGAGCAATTAATCATGCATCATTTTATTAATTATTTTGATTATATTTTACACATTATTGCATCTAATTTACATTATTTTCATATATTTTTCAGGTTAGGCATTGTTTTAATAAAGAGGAGAAGACGAGTAGTTGAGGCTCGGGTTTTACATGCTTGGGCAGAAGACGGTCCAAAAATGATAATTATGAAGATATTGTTAGGGCTAGGATTGCAAGAGTTGGAACAAAGTTAGAAGTCATGGGAGAGAAGAAGTCTAGGGAAGAAAGAAGAAGGAAGCTTACAATTACACTCCCATCCAACCTCATGCCTCATCATAATCATCCTTCCATCAAACTTTAAACCTCCACACATCATCTCCCACACAAACATCAAAAACCCTAGTTGCTAACCCTAATCACACCCCTCCTTTCCTCCCTATATATATATATATATATATATATATATATATATATATAAATATATATATATATATATATATATATATTATCATCACCATCACCGTAAGGATCCTCATTTCCATACACTCCACGCTACCATCCCTCTCTTCACAACCTCACCACGGCTAACTCTCCATCACCTCTTGATCACCATCCTTCATCGTCTCATCATCATCATCATCCCATCATCACACCATCTTAATTCCCACCCTCACGGCAACTTCCTCCTCTTCACCAAGTAGCCTCTTTTATTATAGTTTTTTTCCTTTTTTAGTTCTTACTTTAATTTGTTTTTGTGTTGTTAGTTAATTATTAAACATGAATCCTTTGGTTAATTGTGATGTTACTTTTAATATGAGTGAGAGATTTTTTTTGTGCTTAGTATAATCTTCTTGAAGCCATGCTAAATTAATTATTTTGAAACAAGTTTTATGCTTTAATGCCTAGTTGATTTCTATTCATGATTCTTTAGCGATTAGCGTTTATCGTTTATGAAATTTGTGTTAAATCGATTAGAATGCATGCTAGTTGATTAAATACAATTTCGATTGATGGTTTAGAAGACTATAATACGTAAAAGTTATAGTTTTTTAAGGCTTAGGTATCACCCTAATTAATCAAGGATGGCTCAAACCCATCTCTTTTAATTAGGTAATCGCTTTAGATCTTTGTTAAATCGATTTGTTGGTAAATTGGTTACAGAGTGTTAAATGATGTTTTTCTAGTTCTTAATGCTCTAGTTTGGTTAAATGTATGCGTTGGTGTAAAGATTATCAAATGAGTAGGGTTTACATTAGGGCTGGACCTAAGTAAACTAAAATCTAAGAAAAAACGGGGAAGAACCGCTGGTGGATGTCTTCTACAGTTTAACTCATGAATGAAATTAACTTGTATGTTGATGATAAATATTAATTTTCATGGTGGATTGAAATTATACTAAGTATCCTTAATAAGTTTGACAACTTTGATAATTATTTGTTGCTGAGAGTTAATTTGATTAGTTTGTTAATTTTTGTTCTATTATTATTAGTTTCAATATAATTTCAATCGACCCCCCCCCCAAATATAATCTTTTTGGAGTGTCTTGGTAATTTTAGACAGTTTAGATTTTGATTTTTACAATGGTTATAATTTTAGATTGATTTATATTCAGTTTTAGTATTTAATTACCAGTTTGTTAGAAATTAGACTAAAGATAGTTATTTTTGTTCTTTTTAAATTTATATTAGTTCCTAGAGTTTATTTAGTGTCCTAGTCTGCCCATATTTAATTTCACAATTTTTGGAAGTTATTTGATAATTTTTCAGAATTATTTTGTGAAATTGATATGTGCAGGTTTTTTCGGTTATTAATTCTGAAAATTTTGATTCTAATTGTTAATTCACGATTATTAGGTATTGTCAAGTCCAGAAACTTGTGTCCTACAATTATGGTAATTTTATTAATTATTTTCGTATTTATATTTATGCATATTATTTTATTTTTGATTTCAGATCTAATATTCTGCATTGATATTCTGTGCTAATTTTCTAATCTGATTTTTCTGAAATAAATTAGATAAAATTTAGAATTTATAAGCTGATAGACCTGAAGAATAATATTTTAGGTTACTGTTTGATATTTTTAATATTTATTTTCTAACTATTATTTGCTGTTATTGATTTTTATTTAGAATTTTAGTTACTATACTGTTTTTATTTTTCTAAATTATTTAGGAAATCTTTTTACTGTTTTATTTGCAGAATATGATTTAGAATATTTAGGAACATCATTGGGTATTTTTCTAGATTTTTATTCATTAGATTTTAATTATTTTAGATTAGACTTAATAAATTGGATTAGTAAAATCATTTAGGATTAAGCTAGCCTTTTTACAACAATCTTTCCTCGTGGATCGATCCCTACTTTCTTATGCTATAAAAAGTATTTAATAACCAAAGTAATGGTTAAATTTGTTGCACTCGACTAGCTTTACACCCCGCGATTGACAATATCGACCCTTGACTTAGGTATTTGAAGGATTTGAGGATTGAACCGAGAAGGTTCTTGTTATGTTTCTCAACTTTCCAATATTCTCTCAAATTATTTTGGGATTCTAGTTGTGTCCTCTCCAATTTTTGGAGTGTTTTTCAGTCTATTTCTGATGGAGATCCCTCCATGCCCTTGATTTAAAGAAGCAAATCAATCTAGGTGATTTCATTTTGCTGGCCAAAGGATGAATAAATCATCCTTCTTTTTTAAGAAATAAAACAGTAGGTCACAGGTTGCCTTCAACAGCAAACCTCGTTTTTGAGAGTTTAGTTACTTAGGCCTCTTTGAGGTTTAAGTCTAATATTTGGCATTGGAATTGAAGTTCAAGAAGTCATCTTTCCATAAAATCAAGTTTCATCCCATTTGGACTTCATTTACCCTCTCAAATTAGCTAATAAACCCAAGGTAGACAAACTGCCCAGTCCAACCAGAATATACCCGATTTTGGGTATGTGATTTCTTAAGCTTAATGGTAGTTTAAGTCTTGGATGTTTACCTTTTTGGAATCCCCAAGATGTCTACTTTCAGGTCCAGATATTAAGTTCTAATCATGCACAAGAGAAGTTAGGAGACCAAGGCATTTTATCAAACTGGCCAGTTTTGGTTCAAAACTGAACGGTTAAATATTTTAGTAGAATTACCCTACTTAAACATGGTTTAACCTTGATTTCTTTATAGGGGGGTTTTTAAACACCCTAAGGTTTCCCCCATGGCCTGAAATCATAATCATGACCCCTTTTGGTTGGGTTTAAAGAAGTTAGAAAACCGGGTAAAATCTGTCTAGTAAACCCAGTTTGGCAACAGCAGCTTGTTTTCCTCCTTCCGTGGCTTTCCTCCCTTCTAGCTAGAGTGGCACACGTCCCAAGGCTCCTAGATCATCAATCATCAGCTGCAAAAGGAGTTTACCTTGAGAAGAACAACCAATGGAAAGCAAAGGCAGCAAAAGATGTCTCTTGAAGCTCATTGGCTAGCCGAAAAGGGAGATGTTACTTTACAGCTGGTCCCCTTTCTATTTACTTGATAGCTGGTTGTATTAGGCTTAATTACATGTGATTAAGGTTGTAAACATCATTTGTTTTGCTTTCCTTTTCATTTGGATTGTAATTAGCCTAAGTTGATTGAGCTTATGCACGGGTTAGTGATAACCGTGGCTGTTAGCTTAGTTTAATACGTTTCCTTCCTAGGAAGGAAACCTTAGGTGCTTGCTTACTTGCTTAGGTACTTGCTAGGCTTGTATTTAAAAGCTACACACGACCATGGGCAGAACGACAATCAGATTTTGAATCAAAAACCAGTTGAGAGCATTTGTGCTTTCGTGCTTTTGCACATTCAAATACTAAACTTGCTTATCCTTAACTAGGCCGGTTAGGGTGGTGTTCAAGTGTAGTCTTAAACTTGTTTAAGTAGTGTTTTTGTATCTTAATCAAGTTTAGGGGCCCTAAACTTTCGTTTGGTGGTGTTTCTGTATCCAAACAAAGGTTTAGAACTATCCATCTACCTTGATTATCCTCACGGGTTTCAAGTTAACTTAACTAAATTTCAATTTGCATAACCGTGTATGCTTGAATTATAGTGTGAGTTTTCATTCAATCCCTTGAAGATACATCAAGTTTCTTTTCCTTTTCTCATTTAGAATCCCTTGATTCTAAATTCCATTCCTACCTCACGTGTTTACTGCCTCACAACCAGCCTATTACGTACCATTTTCCTTGAGTTCTCCTTGATTGTATTCTCTCTTGGTTTTAAGCTTTCACTCTTGAATTGAGTTTTGCCATAGACCCTTGGGAGGTACATCAGTTTCTCTCTATTCTTGTGTTTGTTTCTCCAATTTACTAATGATGTCTAATCATATGGGGGTAGCCCCCTTTTTATAGCGCTTGATGGTAGCAGACCTAATTGATTAAGAAAAGCAGACATAATCCAACCTCTAGTAGGTTTAATCTAAACAAATCATCTACCTAAATAAAACTATAACAGCTGAGACCTGTTTTAGAAGCGAAGAAGAACTCTGAGAGCTTATCCGGGTTCCTATTGTCAGGCACTCGGCCCAGTTCCTGGCCAATTCAGCCCAGAACCCCACTGGGTTTTCTGGGTCTAGTTTTGAACATAATTGTCTCATTCGGCCTCTATTTTGAGTGAATTTTTTGTGTGAAATATTACTGAGTCTATTTTTTAATGACACGAGTTTCATAATTTTTGGATAAATGTAGCAGAAGGTATAAGCAAAATGGTGAACATGCATCATTTTTAACACACATCTTAATAATCAGCTTATATCTTTTTCGTTACTCATCAGACTCTAACGTATGATATGTCATTAAAAAGCTTATTCAATTAAGAATATCAATGTCTAAACTCAATAATTTTAGCAAACCTAGAATGGGTTGAAAATACAAAATAAATCTCATTGAGACATCAAACACCTAATTTGGGTCTATTTATGCTTTTGGGCTCTGTTAGCCTTTGGTGACAATATTTGGATTTGAATGTGTGGGTTAAGGGATATCGATACATTTTAAGGCTCTTCATTTTCAATATCTAGGGGTCCCTAAGTCTTATTTGATTGATTTTCCATGATTGGGTATTTTATAATTAAAAAAAAAGAAACTCTTTATGTGTCTACAGAAAGATAAGGTTCACTAAAAACACGACAACAGAGAAATGTTCTATGAGCATAAAATATGTCGAATTCCACCTAAGAGGAGTGCATACCATAAAACTTTGGTTTCCTTAATCATAGTTCATTTCATCCAATGTTGGAAAACCATTTTTCGTAACAAGATTCAATTTATTGCACACATAATATGAAAATAACCCCTAATGCCAAGTAAAAATCCCTTCTCCATAAGTTGGAATATCAACTCATCTTGTATTCTATCATTGCTTGATGCATGTCTAATGTTATCAAAAAGACCTTAGGTTAAATGCCCCAATCTCTAGCAAACCAAGCACAATATCACATAAATAGAGCCAATGTGTGGTGTTTCCAAGTAATAAAAATTTAGATTTTTTCTTTGCAACTTCCAATCAGAATCCACATAATAGGCAATTGAACACAAAATATCCCTCAGTTTAACAAAATGTCCACAATTCACAAGTCAAACAAATTCACTCAGTAATTGAAAGTAGAGTGTTAGTATCTTTTTTAGTTAATATGCATCTGTAGTATTTCTAGTTATATTTATAGCTTGGTGATGCATGAATTTCCCTATTTCCTTAATGGTTAACCAAAAATAAACTATGCTCATGCCTTTTGATTGTTTTAGCTATCAACTCACGGTAAACTTTTGGATCAAACCTAATAGTTTTCTTTGAGGCTGCTCGACTTACCTTTGCAACTAGATATGTTTGTGCACTTCTCGAGATGCTTCTTCATATTACTTAAAGAATTACACAATGGTAACTCAACTTTTGCTGTAATTATTTAAGGACCCTCATTTTTAAAAATAATTATTAGGTACGCAACTTTTGTTGAAACAATTTATAGGCTTCGTTTTTATCTAAAATGAAGTAATTGCCCCTTACATAAAGAAAATTGTAGACAAACTTTTAAAAAATTTGTATATACAATATATACTCTAAAATCAATACAAAAAGATATCTAATAAAAATTCATTAGAATTATGCAAATTATGATAGAGTTATATAATAAATGCACAATTTCACACGAAATAAGTTATATGTTTATACGAAACACTAAATTTTTAAAAACGATTGTCAAAATTATAAAGGAATTTAGTAAACGTCGTAAAAAGCACACAAAATTTTAAAAAATGTAATGAATCATTAAGTAATTTACAAAATTTATATAAAGTTCGAAAATGACTTTTATAGACAATAACTACATAATATTCTTAAAAAAACTTACATGAACTAATTAAGAAAATACAATTCAAGATATTCTCATTTGTATTCTATGTGAATTTTTTTATTTTTTATTGTATTTATATTTAGTTTATAAGATTTATTATGTGTGCATAATTTCTCAGCTTTTTTTACTTGATTTTGTTTGTATGAAAGGGCAATTATACATCCTCAGTGAAAAAAGATCTGTAAAATTATTTGAAGAAAAGTTTAGATACTTACAAATTATTTTTAAAAAGTGAGAGTCATTTAAATATTACACTAAAAGTTGAGGTCTGATTATGCAATTAACACCAATATTTTGATTTAGCAATAAAAGTGTTGATATCTTAGTGTTTACAAGTAGCTCATTTCTTCCCATCTTTGTACTCTAAAGTAGGTATTAACAATACTCGAGCCATACTACACTTCTAGGTCTATGAACACTAGCAATTGTAGAAGCGTGGTGACTAACATGAACATTTGGCTTCTGATTAACACCAATACTTGAATGTCGTCCACAGGAATTGCATTATCCTCATGATGCAAAATAAGAATAATGGAGGAAATAGGAAGATATGGGTATATACTAAAATTTGAATATGTGAAGTATTTTCTTGTTTTTATAGGTTTACCTTTTAGGAATATATTTTCATTGTCCTTTTTTGCTAGGGGATAAAATTTCTTTGATTGGGTTATCTTCAAGTTTTCTTAATGTTTTAGATCTCTTCTCTGTTTAAACTCCTTGTTATGCATTAGGAGGTTAAACTTGATGATTGAATTGAATTGAATTTTAAGAATACTTCTGAATTCCTTTTATTATGTACGAGTTTCTTCAATGTATGAATTGCTCTAAGAGCATGCTAGACCAACTTTGGCATCAGAGCTATTAGATCCTAACCGCTACCAATTTTCTCTTTGCTTCCTCCTCTTTCGCTTCGAAAGTGATCCCAAAAAAATAAAAGAAAAAAAGGTAAACAAAATAGAACTCGCATAGACCATGAGGAAATTCTAATCTGCGAACCACCACTATCCCTTCATCACCCAAGACAACTACTATAGCTCCTCATCCACTAGCCATTCCCACAGTCTGACCATCACCACCGCCGTCCTATCACCGAAACCCTAAACTAAAAATTCGCAAATGCTGCTTTCCTAATTTGTTGAGTTCAAAACACTAGATCCCTAAATTCACCTTCTGCCCCTCAAGGTCATGCAAAATCCACTGCCCACTCAATTTTGACCGCAAAGCCCAACCTAAGTGAAGGAATCACATTGTTTTGGATTTCCATTAACTATTTTATTTCTTCACAAAACCTAATTCGTAAAAATTTATTTCGCTAGTACTTAAGGGGTTTTAGGCCTTCATTACTACCAAAGACAAGTGAAATCTTCTCCTTAGTGGCTTTCTAGAGCCACTGACCACTTCGTTCATGGGATTTTGTTTCTCAATTTGTCTAGTGTTCGTATTACTTATGTTGTTGTTTCTCGTTCCTATTGTTGTGCCACTGCTATTGTTGCTATCGGAGTCCGTTCCTATACCTCATATTGTTGCTGATCTCCATAATTACTCGCTTAGTTTTGTTTTGCTATTGTTACTGCTAAAACATTTTATTTATCTTATTGTCATTTCTTGCCTAGATCTACTCGCATCTTTTGTTGCCCAGATATGCTCTCATCTTTTGTTGCTTATTGATGATAAATTTACATCTATGGCATTCCCATGGTGTTGTTAAAATCAACATGGTTATTAGAATAAGATAATCTCAAAAAACTTCTCAAAGTTGGGACTCAATCGCTTATTCCCCCACCACCTTCGAATCTCTTGAATTGTCAAAAAAAGTTGGAAGTCTTTTGGCTTAAGCACACCAAGACCCTCCAAAATCCATACAAGACGCCCTAGTGTCTCTACATGGAGCTTTGGTCTAACAACTGCTTGTAAATCATGGACATAATGGTATTCAAGTTATTGTTGCCATATGCCTTTCCTAGCTCAGTCAAATTATGATATCAAATTCCCCTTTCAGATATTTGTCGATGAAAAAAGCCTTTCATGTCATTGTATCATCTTTTCAAACTCTAGTCTATAGTGCTAGTAAGTCATATCATAAGAGGTTGCGTCTTATGTGCTGCTCTTAAATCTTGAATGTAATGCCTATGTCTTGGATATTTTCACTATATTTTAGCATCCATTAAAGATGATCATCCTCATATGATGCTCTGATACATAGAGTCTACCCTTATCCTTCACGAGACAAATGATTTCTTGTTAGAATTTCTTATTTCAATATGCTCTCGGAGCCAACATATGGGTAGTAGCATTTCATCTATTGTTCAAGTTATCAGAAAAAGGGTGCTGAAGATATATGCATCTCAAATTTCGCTAGAACAAATTATTTCATTTATAGTGGAAACTATGCAAAGCACAAACAATAAAGTTAAAAAAGAACTTAAACATGTGGAGACATCATTACTGTCAAGACTCGAACTTGAGAGTGTTGATGTTTTCATCCCTAAAGAACTTATAATTTGCAAGAACACACATCCATTGATAACATTGCTGTTTTTCTAAGAGAAGTTGAAGACATTACAGTTTTTTCATTTGCGTAAGAAAATGACGTTAATTTATTGCTTAGTTGTCTTTTTCTAACCCTATATAAACTGGAGGATGAGTTTCAACCAGTAAAGAGTGATGCAAGATAAGAATGAAAGAGCAATAAAAAGATATGGGCATATCTTAACATTTTCTTATGTGAAGTACTATATTATTTTTGTAGGTTTATCTCTTATGAATATTTTCTTTTCATTATCCATTTTAGCTAGTGAATAAAATCTCTTTGATTAGATGATTCCTTAATTTTTAGGTCTCTTCTCTATTTAAATACCTTGTTATGCATTAGGGATTGATGATTAGAATGAATTGCATTTTTAGAATACTTGTGAATTCCTTTTATTGTGTGTTAATTTCTTCGATGTAGGAATTTTTCTCACAGCGTCCTACATCACCTTACAAAAGAGGTGTTCAGAGCCTTTACCATATGTTCCTGTAACTCCTTACTAGTTGTTCAGTGAATTTCAACATATTAGCACTTCATTTTCACAAATAACATTAGCAAAGTTCACTTATAATTAGGAGAACATTCGCAAATTCACTTAATTAACGTGAATAAAATGAAGGTTAGTAGATTTATGAATTATGAGATAGAATTAGAGACAAAGAGAGAGACTTATTATCAGCAGTTAGTGATAACTGCTTTTATATGATTCATTTTTAGGACGTTTTGTAGCACTTTTTCGGGAATTTATAGGCTTAATGTCATAATTTATGCTCATATTATCGTTTTATGCTTGAGTATGGTTATTTGATGATTCTTGCAGGATTTTAGACCAATTAACCCAGCAATTGACCCTCATTTGAGTGCATATTGACCCACCATGGAGGTACCCTAAGCCCTATGCCCGTGGAGCAAGAGAAGCGCAGAAGAATTTAGAACCAGCCAGAACGACGGTCAGACCGTGGTGTCCCCCATGGACTTTGGTGAGCCTGTAACTGCTATCCTCTTCATCTTCCTTTGTTGTGCGGTTGAGGATGCTCTATTTGCTACTTAAAAGGGTGTGTTCCAAGGCTTATGAAAGAGAAGAGAGCAACCAAAGTCATCTTACTACTACTCTTACATCTATCTTTTAGTTAGAGTTTAGTTTTTGAGATTTCAAGGGAGAAGCTTTACTCTTGGAGGCTTTAAGATAATTGCACAATTCAAGGGATGCCATTGTTGTAAAGTTTTCCTTCCTTCCTTTGAACTTATTTTTAAACTCTTGTTTTAGTTGAATTAGAAATATGAGTGAATAGTTTTATTCAATCTAGGAATTTGCTAGCCATAGTGTCATAGTTGGATCCTTTATCTTTATGATCTTGTACTTATTTCATGATTGGAATGATTTACTTCTATCTTAAGATTGAATGTTGTGAGTAGAATTTGGCCAATTTTGCTTGCTTATGTTAGATAGTTGAGTGAAGTACTGAAAGGTGAAACTTACCACTAGATCACCTTGATAGAACCTGACTTAGTGAAACTCGAGAGAGAATTGCTTGTTAAGATGAGACTTAGCATTCATGAATCTTCAACCTAGACTAAATCAAAGACACTTGAGATAGTGTTAGTTGCATTTGTTTAGCCAATTTAATTTATTTCAAAAGAAATGATTAAATTTAACTCAATTGCAATTCCTTGAATCGTTCAATCTGTAAAAAGTGCATGCTTAATTCTATGATCCAACTCTTTACTTGACAAATCAAATTGCTAGATGCTTTACTTTGATTGATTTCCAATTAAATAGTTAGTTTATTAATCGGCTCATTGAAAAGATTAATTTCTTAGCAATTTCAATTAGACATTAACTCGATAGATTACTTTGGTCCTTGAGGACGATCTTTTAATCTATACTACCACACCCGTGCGCTTGCGGACGTGTCATAGCTAGTCAAACTTCAAAGATAGACAAAGTAGTTGGAGACTGAAAGCTAGCATCAAAGCCAGATTAACAGCCAGGCAGAGCCATCCATGACCCAAGGACAAAAAGGGAGACTTGGGGTTTGGGGCTAGAGAATTAGTTATGAAATTCACACACACACACACGCACACAGAGGGAAAGAGACAGAAAGAGAGAGGGAGACTGAGAGGGATTAAGAGTCTAAGAGAGATGAAAGTCAAGGTAAGTTAGGGTTTCAACTGCATTCCAACTTCTTCAAATCTCTTAATTTTCTTTCATTTCTCTAATTTATTTTTTAATTGTTCAATCCCCCCTCCCCAAATAAGGAATTCAAGCTACCTTACTCTTCTTTATATGGACTTAGCAGGGAAATTTTGATTTTCTAAAAGAAATAAAGAAGAGTGAAAGAAAAAGCTTAAAATTTTCATTTTTGCAATTTATTTCATAGAACTTGTCAAAAAAAAAGAAATAAATAAGATTAACAAATATTAAGATCAATAGTTTTTTAATTATTTTAAGATTTTGATTTTCTTGTCATTTAATTTGAAATATGAAGAATTATGGATTTTATGAATTAGTTTATTCATTAAAGTTACTAGTTCAGAAATTCAAACATGACTACTCATTATGAATTTAAACTAAACTATAAATTTCATTTTATTAATTGAAACCACAAAAGTAAACTTAAAATAAAAAGACATAACTAAACAATAATGGAATATGTATCATGTGCTTTACTCAACGACTGAGTTTAGTTGATTCTAATTACGTTTTATATAAATCATCAATTTAAAACAAACCAAAACATAAGATAGGATTATCATAACTAAATTAAGTAAAACTGACCAATAATAAAGTATGAGTGGTCACAAAGTTATGTCAAGGAATACAACGTATCCCCTTGATTTTTGAATCAGTGTTGTTGAATCTGACAACTAATTCTACTGATCCCATTGCACCATATTCGATAGAAAGATAATTGATAGGTCGAGGTCTTCGTGGCAATGACTACTAGGCCAATGGGTCCCTACCCTCTAGTTTGATCACATGGGTCAAATTAAATTTGGCTTGTATCGAATTTGCAAAAATTGATTTGGTCTATTCTAAAAAATATAGATATTGGACAAAATAAGTCAACTGGATTTGTTACTATAAGCACCAAACTACCACGCATGGGATTCTAAACTAACCATAACATCGCATGTCCAGTGCTTCGTCACCCAGTGAAGACAATTACTCAACTTACTAAGGACAAAGCAAAACAAAGACTTGGATTTATAATAATCAATCCGCAAATAAAATGTTTTTCTCAATACATAAAAAAATTTAAGAAATTTGCTAGTGTGGGTAACCCCCAAGACCTTAAGCATGGGTGAGGAAGATTGCAATCAGTAGAGTGATGTATTGCCTCACTATACAACTCTCACAAATAACTCTATTAACGTAGAAATATGGATCAGCGACATGATTTGAACTGTCACTGGGGTTGGCTAGATTTTTCTACCTAGCAGCTGCCACTGGGTCACTGATGCAATCAAGCTAATTTGGTATGGTTTAGTTGATTTCATGTAAATCAACCCGATTCTACCCTATTTTAAAATATTTGAGAATAAAAATGATTTGATTTATATTCTTAAATTATTTCTCGCTTAGGGAGTCAATGTGGTACCCCTATAAAGACAAATGCACCCATTCTATTAAAACACACATTCACCAAGAGAAAACTACTCCATTATCTCTAGAATAACATTTACCATCTAGCAAAACTATACTCTTTTCTCCTCTTAATACATCTCTACCTAGAGGACACTCTCCTTTTCTTTCTCTAGAAAAACTCTAACAAAGCTCTACCAAAATCTTCACTCTAAATCTTTTGCAAAAAGGATTCCAGTTTTGAAAAGCACTAGTCTAATCCTACCCTAATGCACTTGGAAGGAGAATAACCTTGTTTATTGCATTCTTTAAATTTGCCTCCTCTATCTTGCTTTTCATTGTTCCTCCAGGATTTTGTGTTTTATGCTTCTATTCTTGTACATGAAATAAAAATATGCTTATTATAAAGTGACCACCTAAATCTTTCGCTTTTTTGTACTTTTTAATTCTTTAAGATTAATTGCTAATAAGTAGTCGCCAAAAATATTCTTCTAGTTTGATGTCTCACTGATAAGTGCTTAAAGTGTACATCATTTTAGGGTCATTTTGCTGCATTTTAGGAAAACTTGTATGCTTTATGCTATAATTTATACTCCTTTTTCCCATTTTATGCTCAGGTATGGTTCTTTTTTGTGTTCTGTAGGTTTTTGAACCATTTGACCCAGATTTGACCCATAAATGAGTGTATATTTGACTCTCCACGGATGCCCCTAAGTTGCCATGCTCGTGGAAGAAAGAAGAATAGAAGCATGTCGAGGCAGTGGACACCACGGTCTGCCCGTGGTGGATGCCACGGTACGCGGTGTCTCTCTTTCTTGCGAGGCTGTGTATTTTCTTGCAGCTTTTCAACTTCCTGGCAGTTTTAATTCCATTTTTACGCGTGGTTGTTTGGCTTCCTTAAATTTTACCATAAAAAGGGGTGTTTCTCCCTTTATTTCAACATCCCATCTATCCCATTCCACTCCTTTCCTCTTTTCAAGTAGATTAGGATTAGTTTAGATTATAGAGAGAGAGATAGAGTTGAAGGGAAGATTTGCAAGGATTCCACCCCGGGTTTGCATGACTGTTCAAGCACGATCTTGGCTGAGCATCTCTTTTCTCTTCTCTCTTCTCTTCTCTTCTCTTCAGATTTATCGGTTTAGATGCTTAATTTAATCATGTTTGAGTAGTTTTATTTTGTCTAGGGATATAGTAGTTTGTGGAATAGTTATTAGATCATGTTTTAGTTTATTTTAATTGTGCTTAGTTTCATTATTGGTTTGATTTCGTTCTATCAAGTGTTTGGATTGTTGTGAGTTGATTTTTGGCCAAAATTTACTTACACACTTGAAACAATTGATTGAATATTCAAAAAACGATATTTGGTTGTTGGACTGCTTGAATAAACTTAGCATAACTTTGTCTCGAAAGAGAGATTTGCATGTTAGCACTAGTAAGTAATCGAAGACTTTGAACTTGAATTAAGGCAAATTGATTCGAAAGAACGACTTTTGTTTAGTGTAGGCAAATTTGGTTGATTTCGAAAGAATAGATCAAATTTCTAAATAGATTGCAATTCCTCGAGATTAACCGATTAGAGAAAAGCACAAGTTTATCATTTTGAGCCAATCAACTTTCATAACTATATAAATTCCTAGACATTTTTCCTTAAATGATTTAGAATTAGTGTATTAGAAATTGTTAATTCGAAAACACTTGAATTAGAATTTCGCTTAGCATATCTTGAGGGGATATAGCCCAATAGATCAACCTAGTCTCTATGGGATCAACCTTGATTTGCTACAACGCCACTGTGCGCTTGCGGTTGTAATAAATTTTTAGCGCCGTTGCCGGGGACTAGCGTCGAATATTGGGTTTTTCCTGATAGGTTTGACTAAGCATTTTGTTTTTCTTTGAAAAAAAACAAAAATTAAAATTAAAAAAATAAAAAAAGAAGAATTTTTGACAAACAACAATGGCAATTTTCCATTTCCCCCAATTCGAGCAAGAATTATTTTGGAGGTATTTTAAGCGACTAAATGTTTTTCTTGCTCAATGTAGTTATTGTGTTGGTAAATGGGAAAGTTTGGACATTGTTGATGAGGGTGTGAATAATAAAACCCGAACTCTTTTAGAGTATTGGGATTTTCATGGTAAAACTATTGATGGTGCATGGTATTTGCTTGAGTGGACTGCTTGATATTCATTTGAATTTGAGAAGGCTATTATTATTTGTAGATATTTAGTTTCTGATCCTTGCACATGCTATTGTAGATATTATTATGCCCCTTTTTGGTGTGAATTGTATAACTCTTCTGACCATGCTACTAATTCGTGTCCTTATTATGCATGCTATGATCAGTTTGACTTTGTATCACCCTGGGACAATACTGATATTGTCCTATCCTTACCTGACTCATCATTTCCTTTAGCTCAATGCACGGGGCTCGAGGTGGGTGAACCTTTTAGGGTTGTTACTAGGCGTAGTGTCGTTGATGCATATTTTGAGTCAGAAGATACTTTGATAAGGTGCATGATCTAGTTGAGACTCCTTTGGAGAAGTCACGTGATGTGCTTGCGCATAAAGAGTCTCCTAGCCTTGGTTTTGATGATAGTGTTATCCCCAATCCCCTTGATCATTCCCATGTTTCCCCTACGTGTTTACAACCTTCTATTTCCTGCGAGTATTCTTTAGATATGCTCATAGATAATTCTAGGATTTGTAATACTACTTTGGGCTGTGAGGATAACATGTTCAACACGCTTGGTAGGAATGTTGATAATTTTCTTTCCCTAGGTTACTTTAGTGGGTATAATGCCTCACTTGACCCATATTGCATGTACCTAGAGGACTTACCTAGGAAAATCATGTGGTCTACATTCTTTAATCCTTTCTATGATTTTTCTAAGGCTATTGATAAGGTTAAGAGGATATTAGTTATCTTTGGTGTGATTTTTGCTATTTCCTCTTACCTTTTACTTCCTAAATTGTGGTCCCAGGAGTTTGATAAGCTCCTGCGTGCTTTAACGGCATCTGCTTTCATGAGCTGAGTTTTGACATCGTGATGGAGTGGCTAATGCTCCATGTGCCCCAGTTATTACATGGCCGCATAGCTTAGGTGCACTCTGCATCTAACCTGGTGAGATCATTATGCTTTGTTTCCTTCCCTTCTCTTCTTTCTTTCCTTTGAATAATAATGCTTTATCTAAGCATGGGGGAAGGGTAATTTCTATGTTTTCTACTTTGGTTATTAGCTTGAATACATTTTAGAGCATATAGTTTTAGGTTTCTTTTTGTTTGCATTAGTGTTCTACATTTAGTTACATTTTAGGTTTGCATATAGGATTGCATGTAGGGATGGTGTGGATTGGTTTGAGATAACCTCCGATGATATGTTTGTTAAGCAAGATAGCTTTTATGAGTTTGAGTAGCTTTTGATGTGTAATCCCTTTTGGTGTGAAAATTTTTGAATGTTTTATAAATATTTCTTGTTTTGACCCTTGTCTTGCCTGAGAACTTTTTTTATCCCTTGGAGTCCTTAGCACTAATGCTTGCACATAGAGTTATTTTATGAACTTAATGAGACTTTGGTAGATATCCCGTGAGATGTGGACCCTTATTTGGACTAATTCATTATGTTTAGTCTTGTGTTTCTTTCATGTGTGTGACTCTTCCATGTTGCATCTCTAGAACTTGCCTAGATTCTTGTTCAAAACCACATTAGCATGTGCATAGTTGATGATATGATTGAGGCATTTTCTTTTCTTTGATTTATTGAAACCCACGGCCAAACAGCCACCCTAGTTGTGTATTGTATCCCTTGTTAGCTCCTTTGAGCCTGTATCCATTTTTCTTGATATGAACCTCCTATTTTTAGCCCATGGCCAAATACTTATCTTACGCTTAAGCCAAGGCTAGAGGAGTGTTGCATTCTTCTACATCAAGTTTGATAGGGCGTTAGTAAGATGGAGTGATATCTTGTGGTGAATTTTGGTTGTTTAGTGCCGGGTTGTGAGATATTGATTAATCCTTGGTTTTATTGTACAAAATTTAGAGAAGAGTTGAAATTTAAAGTTCACTACAGATTTCCCCCTTGGCTATCCCTTCTGAATGAAAATAATAATAATAAGTGTTATTGGAAGGGGGGAAAAGAGCACACAAAATATTTTTCGAAAACAAAAAAAAATGAAAAATAAAAAATGAAAAAAAAAACGAAAGAAAGTGTTAGCCTTGTTGGGAATGAAAGTTATTTGAGATTTCGACTCTTTCTCTTTTCATTTTGGGATTTATTTTGTTGATGAATTGATATGGTTTAAGAAGGATGTTGTTTGATGCATTGGAATTGTTTAGCTCTTAGTCTTTGCCTTTCAAATTCACATTTCCAAAAACATTTGTGCCCCTCTTACCTTTACCCTTAGCCCACATTACAACCCGAATAAAGTCATCTTGATCGTCTTGTGCACATTGCATTTTAGTGGTGGAGAATTTGAGAGTCTTGTCAAGCATATGATAGATTGCATCTTTGGAACGAGTCTTGAGTGAACCTATCTTATATTTTAAGCACATGAGCAGGAGTGTTTCACATTTCCAAAAAGTGAGGCTCTACCGGTCCATTAGCTCTATAATTCCATATGCTTGCATGATATGCTTTGTGGTTCTTTGGAGGTGATCAAGTTTGATATCGAGCTCGTGGTCTCATACTTTTTTGAAAACATTCTCCTTCTTATGATTTTAAAATGTTTTGCGCACTACTTGGGTTTGCCATTGATTGGTATTCTTGCTTGCGATATGTTGTGACTTGCCTACTTTAAGGAGGTTATTACATCTTTGAGTCATATATACATTTTCCCATGTCGGTTTTATTTAGTGTTTGCTCAAGGACAAGCAACGGTTTAAGAATGGGGGAGGTTGATAAGTGCTTAAAGTGTAAATCATTTTAGGGTCATTTTGCTGCATTTTTAGGGAAAATTATATGCTTTATGTTATAATTTATACTCCTTTTTCCACTTTATGCTCAGGTATGGTTCTTTTCAGTGTTTTGCATGTTTCTAAACCATTTGACCCCAGATTTGACCCATAAATAAGTGTATTTTTTACTCTCCATGAATTCCCCTGAGTTGCCATGCCCGTGGAAGAAAGCAGAATAGAAGAATGCCGAGGCTGTGGACAATACGGTCTGCCCGTCGTGTGTAATTCCCTAAATATACATAAATCACTGTTTGCATTTCTTTCATTAGTTTTCCCAATTAAAAATGATAACCCAAATGATTAGGCATTATCGTCGTCCAACAAGGACAAGGCTTTGCTTGTAAATGACAAAACTTAGCCATAACAATCAATGTTTACCATCAAAGGCATTCACATCATCACAACCCATCAGACCATTTAGATAAATATAGAAATTATTCTAACATCAAATCCATTCAAACATCTCAAGGATTACACCAAAATATAGAATTATGATAAAATATACATTCTCAACACAAAAATACATCACAATACGGTGTTATAAATATCTCAACGATAATACACCACCATTCCATATAGCCTTCCTGACTCACTTATCATCTTCAGCCGTCCTGCCAGCATGAGGGCGATTCACTGAACACTTTCCTAAAACAAAACATGAAAACATTTCGAACTGTGAGCCAAAGCTCAATACATGCATTCCTGTATTGTTAAACATTCGTGGAAAAACTGGTTGGGCCCGCATTGCAATTCATTTTTAATTAAAAACAAGGAAAGAGATAATATGAAACTGCATTGTCAACTATTATATGATAGTGAAACCCTAGTAACTGTTACGATCTAAAGATAGGTGTACACCTGCCAAGCCCATCGGGACCTAGCTTGAAGCTGCGTGGGTAACTGAAGGGCTGTGCCCTGTAACTGACAACTAATGGGGTCACTAATTATGTGATAAATCACTTATTAAACTTATTCATTGATGCACTTACCAAAACGTTATAATTTTGATAAATACGTGCTGATTTCTAAAGATACAGACAATGAACGTGCTTGGAATTTTTAAATATAAGCTCACTGAATAGTATTATGCACAAAAGTGGAAGGAATGACATATTAGGCCCTGATTCTGTACAAAATTATCGTTGTAGGAACAAACGGTTAACAAAAGTATTTATTTCATAGCTAATAATTTAGTAAAAGAAAAGTAAAAGTGCAACAAGGGCTTAGAAAGAATGACTCAAAACTTAGTCATCTGATCTCTAATTGCGACTCAAAACCCCAATATAGAAATCTTATGAAGTCTGAAAAATATTGCATTTAGAACACCAAGCTTAATTCCCGCAATAGAATTCCCAAAATGAGGCTAGAACACAAACATGTCAGTTTTGGTCCATTCTACACAGTTTTGGTGAAACGACCATAACTGTTTCCACAAACCTCGGATTAAAGCGATTGAAAAGGAATTTGAAATCTAACACACGGAACTATCTTCCCACCAAAAATCATAATGTTTCAATGGTCCAATCATTACCAGTTTAATCGTGAAGTTTGTCCTATTTTCCTGAAATTTGCAGCCCAGATTGTTTTAGCTTTTCCCTCTCCTTTTACACAAATCCTCAACTTAAATCATTTCTTAAAAGCATGTAAACAAGCTTTGGTCTATCCCAACGGCATAGAAAATCACCACACTCAAATTCACTTCATAATCGTATCCAATAAAGATAATTTCTCAATCAAATACACACATAAACCAAGCTTAATGCTAGTTTCATCCAAACCATACATTACTTGCTAGAACCCTAGTTTATGGCCAACTTAGACTCACTCCAACTCATTTGAAATCACCAAAAACATCATAAAAAACACCCATAAGTTAGAAGATTACCAAATCAAAGATAAAATAATCAAAATCCAACACGTTAACATCAAGCTTGCATGATTAAGAATTAACCCTAACCCTAGCATGATCCAATCTCAACTCCACCATGATCAACACCAAAATAACTCTTATTTCTTATCAAAACAACATGATCAAAGACCATAAACATCAAAACAAGAATCAAAACTAAAATAAAAAGCAAAACCAACAAAATCAAGTTTCAAGATTACTTACTTTGATTGAAAATAAGTAGAGATGGAGATGAGGTTTAGTGGCTTTGATGATGGAGGATGGTTGCTAGAGGTATTAGGATGTTGGGGGGTCGAAAACCACTAAGGCTGGCCAAAAAACTGGCTGGAACACACCTTGAAGCTGCTGGACCTGCTGCTGCCATGGGGAGAGAAAGAGGAGAGAGAAAACGGAGTTTGTGGATTAAGTTGTGATTTTTTTTACTAATCCACAACTTGGCTAAGTTTTTAACTAGTAAAGTCATTTTTTTGAGCTAACCATGGTTAAGTGAAATCATGGTTATTAGTTAGATTAATAGGCAAACTTGTTGGGTTTCAAATCAGCCGAAATAAGTTGGGTTCGAGAATAAAACGCTTCGTAAGGATACGTTTTTACAAAACTCAAAATTAAATCTTTGTAATGTTACGGAAAACAAAATAAATTACTTGGATTAAACTTGTTAGGGCCTACTATTAATTTTTTCAAAGTTTTCGTTAATCAATTAAATAAACAAATAAAATCTGAATTGCCAAGTGAGAGCCCAATTAAAATTTTTCCCACCGAGGTAAATAAATGCGATAAATAAATATGAGAAAAAAATTCATGAACATAAGATAATTAAATAAATAAACATAATTGAATAATTTAGGGTTGGGCTCTTACAGCCTTCCCCCCTCGAAGAGTTTCGCCCTCGAAACTTATGACTTTACCATGTATTACAAGATTACCTCAAATAATTATGGGTATTTGGCTTTCATTTCCTCTTCAGTCTCCCAAGTAGCTTCTTGGGAGGTATGATTTGACCATAGCACTTTGACTAGAGGTATCTGCTTGTTGCATAACTGCTTAATCCTACGATATAGTATTTAGATTGGTTGCTCTTCTTATAATAAATTCGCAGTGATTTCAATAGGTTCAGATACCACGGTGTGGTTTGGATCTGGGGTATACTTTCCAAGTTGAGAGATGTGAAACACGTTATGCACGTGTTCTAGTTCTACCGGCAGATCCAAATGATAAGCTACAGGATTCAACTTTTCAATGATTTAATATGGTCCAACATATCTTGGACTCAATTTGCCTCGTACCCTAAACCTCTTGATACCCTTAGCTGGCGATACCTTCAGAAAAATTTTATCGCCTACTTGAAACTCCAAAGGCCTCCTTCTCTTGTTCGTATAACTCTTTTGCCGACTCTGGGCAACTTTAATATGCTCTCGAATCCTTCTTATTGTTTCCACGATTTCCTCGATCATTTCAGGGCCTATAATCAATGCCTCATCATAATCACTCCGGTACAGTGGGGTTCTACATTTTCTCCCATATAGAGCCTCAAACAGAGCCATTCTGATGGTAGACTGATAGCTATTGTTATAAGAAAACTCCACCAAAGGTAAATCATCTTCCCATTTCCCTTAGAACTCCAATACACAAGCTATCAACATGTCCTCCAGAATTTAATTCACTCTTTCAATTTCCCCATCTGTCTCAGGGTGATAAGAGCAGCTAAAGTTCAATTTGGTCCCAAAGGCTTTTTGAAGTGCTTGCCAAAAACGGACTTGGAATCTTTGATCCCTATCTGATACTATATCTAAGAGGATTCTGTGTAGTTGGCCTATCTCTTTAACATACAATCGGGCTAGTTTTTCAACTCCCCTGGTATCTTTGATTGACAGAAAATGGGCCGACTTGGTAAGCCGATCGACTATAACCCAGATAACATTCTTCTTCAAGGCAGAAAGGGTTAAACCCATAACAAAGTCCATTGAAATCGAATCCCACTTCCAAGTGGGAGTTTCCAGGGGTCGCAATTCACCCACGGGATATTGATACTCTGCTTTAACTTTCTAGCAGGTCAGACACTTGTCTACGTATTTTGCAACTTCCTTTTTCTTGTTATTCCACCAGAAGTATTGCCTTAAATCTCTGTACATCTTGGTGCCTCATGGATGCATCGAGTAGCGTGTATTGTGAGCCTCCTCTAGAATATGTTTCCTTAATTCCTCAATTCGAGGTACACATAGGCGATTTTGGAATTGCAGGGTCCCATCCTCATGTATTACAAACTCGGGAGACTTTCCTTTCTCTAAATTTTACTTTATTCTTTGGAGTTCAGGATCACTTTCTTGGTTCACTCGAATTTCCTGCACTATGAAAGGTTGTACGGTAAGTGCTGATAATTGAACATGCGCTTGCCCATGGGACACTAGTTGAATTCCTAAGTCCTCAAGTTCTTTCAAGAGACTCAACTGAGTAATTACCATAGTATTTGAGCTATGTTGTGCTTTCCTACTCAGGGCATCTACTACAAAATTTACTTTTCTTGGATGATACTGAATTTCCAAATCATAATCCTTAAGCAGCTCAAGCCAACGTCGTTGCCTCAAGTTGAGCTCCTTCTGGGTGAAGATATATTTCAAACTTTGATGGTCAGTATAAATCTTGCATGGTACTCCATATAAGTAATGTCTCCAAATTTTCAGCGCAGAGACCACGACTGCTAACTCCAAGTCATAGGTAGGATATTTTTTCTCATAGGGCTTGAGCTATCAAGAGGCATAAGCTACTACCTTGTCCTCCTGCATCAGAACACACCCCAAACCGTTCTTTGAAGCATCACTATAAATGGAATACTCCTTGCCTTCCATTGGTAGCGTTAGGATTGGGGCGGTAGTTAATCGTTGCCTTAGCTCTTGAAAAGCTTTTTCACACTTCTCTATCCCCTTAAATTTATTCACTTTCTTCAGCAGATTGGTCAGGGGTGAAGCTATTTTCGAAAAGTCCTTAACAAACCTTCGATAATAGCCTGTTAAACCCAGAAAGCTTCTAATCTCAGTGATTTTAGTAGGCCTTGACCATTCCATGATTACCTTCACCTTCTGAGGGTCAACTTTGATTCCTTCTTTTGTAACTACATGTCCTAAGAACACCACTTCTTCCAACCAAAACTCGCACTTCTTTAATTTGCCATAAAGTTAATGCTCCCTTAGTGTTTGTAACACCATCCTTAAATGATCAGCATGTTTATCTCTGTCCTTAGAATAGATAAGAATGTCATCCACCACAAATCTGTCAAGGTAGGGTCTAAAGACTCTGTTCATAAGATCCATGAAGGCTGTGGGAGCATTGGTGAGGCTGAATTGCATCACTGTAAACTCATAGTGGCCATACCTAGTTCTAAACGCAGTCTTGGGGATGTCATCAGGTTTAATCCTAAGTTGGTGGTACCCTGACCTCAAATCAATCTTAAAGAAGACTCCTGCTCCTTGCAATTGATTAAACAAGTCCTCTATTCGTGGCAAAGGATATTTGTTTTTAATGGTGATCTTGTTCAACTCCCTATAGTCAATACACAACCTTAAAGTTCCATCCTTTTTCTTTACGAACAACACTGGGGCACCCCATGGTGACAAGCTTGGCCTAATAAAGCCCTTCTGCAACAGCTCATCTAATTGAAGCTTCAGTTCCTTAAGCTCAGTTGAGGCCATACGATATGGGGCTTTAGAAATAGGTTGGTCATCAAGGAGTAATTCAATTCCAAAATCAATGTCCCTCTGTGGGGGTAATCCGGGTAACTCTTCAGGGAAAACATCCTCAAATTCACAAACTACAGGAATATTTTCAGCTTTCTCTTCTTTTGTTTGGGTGTCAATAGCATAACACCAATATCCCATACACCCTTGACATAATAGCTTACTTGCTATCATAGCAGAAATCAATGAATAGGATTTTTCCTTTCTCTGCCGATAGAAGAATGCTTTTCTCCCTTTTTCATCTTTCAAAATAATCTTAAGATCCTTACAGTCAATCTTAGCTCCATAGTTGTGCAACCAATTCATTCTCAGAATGATGTCAAAATCAGACAAATCAAATTGAATCAAATCCACAGGAAAGGTGGTTCCACCAATGGTAATGGGAACAAGTTTATAGGAGATATGGCATTCAATCACACAATCATTGGGTAGTTTGATCCTATAATTGGTTTCTGTCCTCCTATCTTCCAGGTTCAATTGCATGGCAGATCAGGTGGATATAAATGAATGAGCAGCACCCGAATCAAATAATACACAAAATGGCTTTTAATTTAAAGAGAGAGTCCTAGTGACTACCGTACCAAAGGTGACACCTTCCTTCTTACTCATTACATACGCGCGTCCTACTGCTGCAGGCCTTAGTGGTGGGGCCCCTTGGCGAGGTCGGGCTAAAGGTTTTGCTGCACCTTTGTCTACATCATTCATCCTTCAGGGGCATGCAGCAATCAGGTCTTCAGGGCTTCTACACTACATGCACTTATTAGTTCCTACTTGGCATTTAGGGGTAGTGTGATTTGTTCTATCGCATTTTGTACAGGGCGCTGTTGAGCCAGCATGACGGCTCTTGAGGGGAGTAGGAGTACGTTTCTTCTGGTTCACACTCTCACTCGAAGTTCCTCGCTCAAACCCCTTTCTCTTTTGGTTGATTGGATTCAGTACTCTTAACCCTGTCTTTACGCATTCCACTTCAGCCACTCACTCATATAGTTCTTGGTAAGTTAGAATTGGTTGCCCAACTAACTGATTCCGAATATAGAAGGCCAAACCCTCTTCAAACCTTCTCATCTTCAACCTTTCAGATGATACAAACTCAGGAACAAACCTAGATAATTCTGTGAACTTACTGGCGTACTGCATCACAGTCATGGTGTCACTTATCTTGAGCTCCATAAACTCTTTCTCCTTTTGCCTTTGGACCACAACTAGGTAGGATTTTGCCGTCAACTCACTCAGGAATTTATTCCAGGTGAATTCAGTCCCTACGAGCGTATCCTTAACAGTATTCCACCAAATCTCAGCTTCACCGGTCAAGTAATACGTCCCAATGTTTACTTTCTTTTCTTCTAACACTTCTACCACTGTAAAGATTTTCTCCATTCCCCTTATCCATTCTTCCAACACTACTAGATCATAAGTTCCATCATAAACTTTAGGGTTGCATCGTGATACCCTATCCGCTAATTTATCCTCTTTAAGAGGGGTTTCAGTAGGTACACAGGGAATCCGCTTCATCAATTCAACTACTAAGGCCAGCTAGTAGTTCGGGTCCCCAATGTTATTAGCTAACTCAGAAGGAATTGATGGCATTTGGCCAAAATTTGGTGGCACGTAATGGGAGGCATGATCACCGATTCCTGGCCATGATCCAAGATTTCCTCTATCTGAACCGCTTCATTGTGGTGCACTGATTCGGACATTCTGGTCATACATTAAACGAGAAAATTTAATCACTGGAATACTCAAAAATATAAGATAAGCATGCCCAACATATACATTTAATATAACTCAAAGATTATTGAAAACAAACCCAAAGCTTCATTATGTCATTTTATAACTGATTATTTACGTACAGAATTGCCTGTTTATATACATGATTAGCAAAACATATTACATCTAACTGACTAGGCAAAGTCAGTTTTGACTTTTACCTCCACCCCTCATACTAACTAGTCCCAAGATATTAGCTCCGTCACATGACCAAAAAGAGATACGGACCACGTCATCACGGTCGAAGAGGATCTAACTAACTACATACAATGTCATATCCTACACAGAATACATCCATCCAAACCGATCATACTATAAACAAACAGGGCTCAAAAATAAAACTACTAACAACAACCTCTAGAACCACCTAACGTTCCCTAGATGGATCATAATCCGAGTCAAACTCATCATCAAGCTCTTCGCTTGAATCGAAGCTACTAGTCGATGCCTCTGACTCGGTATCACCAACCTCCTGCTCATCCCGTTGCTCCTGCTTAACCTGTTGCTCCACTATCATGTCAATCTCCTGATCCCACTATTGCTTTAACACTGCCTCATCAATGTCCTGATCCTCCTCGGGATCATGCTCCTCCTCCGGATGGCCCTCGTCCTCAGAACTAACCACCACTATCTCTGATGTATCAGGGATGTCTATGACCACATGAGCCTCCCCAAGACTGCCAGGCATCAGTAGGGTACCTGGTGTGGGTGGGGAGGGTGGTCCCTGTACTGGTGCTGAGGCTATAGGCGAGGGATGTGCCTGATGTAACATAAAGACATGTTGTAGAGTCTCCAAGGTAATCCTCCTCTGTTCAAACTCCTCCCTCAACAACAACTCTGTAGCAATAGTCATCCAAGCCCCCTGGGCCTGAAACCTAGGCCCGTCCCAACCTGGGTTCCCTGTTACCATATAGTGATGATAACGGAGCCTAAACTCCACCCACAGATGAACTGCAGGTAAGGACCAGAGCAGTCTATGTGCACGGACCATAATACCATGAAACTCATAGAAACGTCCTGTGCATGAGCCTCTATACTAGCATGCAACAGCATGATATGAGCAACCATAGATGCACCCTGTGTCATGTTAACACCATAAGGGTCCATCTATCAAAGAAAAGACATATATGATAGGCATACATAATCATAATTAAGGAACATGCAAATGTAAGCGATCTGCATTTCTAATATCGTTACTACACTCCCAACATCACTCTAACAGTATACAAAGGCCTCACCACCAACCATTCTCACCCTCTTATTTTTAAACTGCACATTCCACAAAGAAAATCTCGACCTGGCTCTGATACCAAGTCTGTAATTCCCCAAATGTACATAAATCACTGTTTGCATTTCTTTCTTTAGTTTCCCCAATTAGAAATGATAACCCAAAAGATTAAGCATTACCGCCGTCCAACAAGGATAAGGCTTTGCTTGTACATGATAAACTTAGCCATAACAATCAATGTTTACCATCAAAAGCATTCACATCATCCCCATCAGACCATTTAGATAAATATAGAAATTATTCTAACATCAAATCCATTCAAACATCTCAAGGATTACACCAAAATATAGAATTATGATAAAATATACAGTCTCAATACCAAAATATATCACAATACAATGTTATAAACATCTCAACGATAATACACCACCATTCCATATAGCCTTCCTGACTCACTTATCATCTTCAGCCTTCCTACCCGCCTGAGGGCGATTCACTGAACACTTTCCTAAAACAAAACATGAAAACATTTCGAACTATGAGCCGAAGCTCAGTACATGCATTCCTGTATTGTTATACATTCGTGGAAAAACTGGTTGGGCCCGTATTGCAATTCATTTTTAATTAAAAACGGGGAAAGAGATAATATGAAATTGCATTGTCAACTATTATCTGATAGTGAACCCCTAGTAACTGTTACGATCTTAAGATAGGTGTACACCTGCCAAGCCCATCGGGACCTAGCTTGAAGTCGTGCGGGTAACTGAAGGGCTATGCCCTGTAACTGACAAATAATGGGGTCACTAATTATGTGATAAATCACTTATTAAACTGATTCATTGATGCACTTACCAAAACGTTATAATTTTGATAAATACTTGTTGATTCCTAAAGATACAGACACTGAACGTGCCTAGAATTTTTAAATGTAAGCTCACTAAATAGTATTATGGACAAAAGTGGAAGGATTGATAGATTATGCCCTGATTCTATACAAAATTATCATTGTAGGAACATACAGTTAACAAAAATATTTATTTCATAACTAATAATTTAGAAAAGAAAAGTAAAAGCATAACAAGGGCTTAAAACGAATGACTTAAAACTTAGTCATCTGATCTCTGATTTAGACTTAAAGCCACAATATGGAAAGCTTATGAAGTCCCAAAAATATTTTATTTAGAACACCAAGCTTGATTCCTGCAATAGAATTTCCAAAATGAGGGTAGAGCATAAACATGTCAATTTTGGTCCATTCTACATAGTTTTGGTAAAACGACCATAACTTTTTCGACATACCTCGAATTAAAACGATTGAAAAGGAACTTGAAATATAACACACGGAACTATCTACCCATCGAAAATCATAATTTTTCAATGGCCCAATCATTGCCAGTTTAATTGTGAAGTCTGTCCTATTTTTTTAAAATTTGCAGCCCAGACTATTTTAGCTTTTCCCTCTCTTTTTACACAAATCCTCAACTTAAACCATTCCTTAAAAGCATGTAAACAAGCTTTGGTCCATCCCAACAACATACAAAATCCCCACACTTAAATTCACTTCATAATCATATCCAATAAAGATCATTTCTCAATCAAATAAACACATAAACCAAGCTTAATGCTAGTTTCATCCAAACCCTACATTACTTGCCAAAATGCTTGTTTATGGCCAACTTAGACTCACTCTAACTCATTTGAAATCACCAAAAATATCATCAAAAACACTCATAAGTTAGAAGATGACCAAATCAAAGATAAAACAATCAAAATTCAACACTTTAACATCAAGCTTACATGATTAAGAAGTAACCCTAACCCTCGCATGATCCAATCTCAACTCCACCATGATCAACACCAAAATAACTCTTATTTCTTATCAAAATAACCCCACCATGGTCAACACCAAAACAAGAATCAAAATTAAAATAAAAAGCAAAACCAACAAAATCAAGTTTTAAGATTACTCACTTTGATTGAAAATAAGTAGAGATGGAGATGAGGTTTAGTGGCTTTGATGATGGAGGATGGTAGCTAGAGGTATTAGGATGTTGGGGGGGTCGGAAACCACTAAGGCTGGCAGGAAAACTGACCGGAAAACACCCTAAAGCTGTTGGACCTGCTGTTGCCATGGGGAGTGAAAGAGGAGAGAAAAAGGAGTTTGTAGATTGAGTTGCGAGTTTTTTTACTAATCCACAACTTGGCTCAGTTTTTAACTAGTAAAGTCATTTTTTTGAGCTAACCATGGTTAAGTTTAATCATGGTTATTAGTTAGATCAATAGGCAAACTTGTTGGGCTTCAGATTGGCCGAAATGAGTTGGGTTCGGGAATAAAATGCTTCGTAACGATAACGTTTTCACGAAACTCAAAATTAAATCTTTATAATAATGTTACGGAAAACAAAATAAATTACTTAGATTAAACTTGTTAGGGCCTACTATCAATTTTTTCAAAGTTTTCGTTAATCAATTAAATAAACAAATAAAATCCGAATTGCCAAGTGAGGACCAAATTAAAAAAATTTCCACCGGGGTAAATAAATGCGATAAATAAATATGAGAAAAAACAATTAATGAGCATGAGGTAATTAAATAAATAAACATAATTAAATAATTTAGGGTTGGATTCTTACATGGTGGATGCCACGGTCCATGGTGTCTCTATTTCCTATGAGGCTGTTTACTTTCTCGCGGCTTTTCAACTTTCTGGCAGTTTTAATTCCATTATTACGCGTGGTTGTTCGGCTTCCTTGAATTTTACTATAAAAAGGGGTGCTCCTCCCCTCATTTCAACATCCCATCCATCCCATTCCACTCTTTTCCTCTTTGCAAGTAGATCATGATTAGTTTAGATTAGAGAGAGAGAGAGATAGAGTTGAAGGGAAGATTTGCAAGGATTCCACTCCAAGTTTGCACGACGGTTCAAGCGCGATCTTGGCTGAGCATCTCTTCTCTCTTCTCTTCTCTTCTGTTCAAATTTATCATTTTAGATGTTTAATTTAATCATGTTTGAGTAGTTTTATTTTGTCTAGGGATTTAGTAGTTTGTGGAATTGTTATTGGATTATGTTTTAGTTTATTCAACTGTGATTATTTTAATCATTGGCTTGATTTTGTTCTATCAAGTGTTTGGATTGTTGTGAGTTGATTTTTGGCCAAAATTTACTTGCACACTTGAAACAATCGAGTGAACATTCGAAAGACGACATTTGGTTGTTGGACTGCTTGAATAGACTTAGCATAACTTCGTCTCAAAAGAGAGATTTGCATGTTAGGAGGACCAGTAAGTAATCGAAGACTTTCAACTTGAATTAAGGCAAATTAGTTCGAAAGAATGACTTTTGTTTAGTTTAGGCAAATTAGGTTGATTTCGAAAGAATAAATCAAATTTCTAGATAGATTGCAATTCCTTGAGATTAACCGATTAGAGAAAAGCACATGTTTATCATTTTGATCCAATCAACTGTCATAACTATATGAATTCCTAGACATTTTTCCTTAATTGATTTAGAATTAGTGTGAAATTGTTAATTTGAAACCACTTGAATTAGAATTTCGCTTAGCATATCTTGAGGGGATATAGCCCAATAGATCAACCTAGTCTTTGTGGATCGACCTTGATTTGCTACAACGCCACCATGCGCTTGCGACCGTATCACTCACTAAATAAGACTATTTCATAAAATAAAATAAAAACTCCTGTTGCATGGAACTGATGTGTATAAAATTTAACACATTTATTTATAGTAGAAGTCACTAGTGAAGCGAGCAATCTAATAGTGGCTTTCAACCATCCTTCGGATCATAACTTCAGCCCCGAATCCATTATCATGGTTCATAGTCATGGAGTCATTTATCTAATCTCTATTTGGGAACCTTGGGATTAATAATCCTCTAGAGGACCTTCCTTTTTCTTAAAAGCTAAACTATATGTCTCTTAGTGGTCCTTTTGGTTTAAAGGACTTGATTGAAAGAAGAGATTGGGTATTTTCTATGGAATTATAGGTTTGTACATTTGCTTAAAAATGTTATAGTGACTCTATTACATTCAAGCACCATTCCATCCTATCACATTTCACCATAAAACTGCTATTAGAAAGCTGATGCAATGCATTGCCCTCGAGAAAGGGCAAGTCGCGGGAAGCCCTAACCCCTTTTCTTTTTCTATCCACCCGGGTCGGCACCATCGATCCAGGTGCTTTAAGTGGTGACTCCATTGGGGATCTGTAGGTAAGAGGGTGAAACTTCAAAAAGAAATGAATGCAATTAAAATTTTTATTTTCAATTCAAACTTTCAATCTTGTAGGCATTTTACACAATATACTTCTCCTCAATGATATTCAAGTGCTCCCAGTAAAGCACACCATTAGGATTATTCTTTTACCCTTGAAACCATGTAGAACTCCTTACTGCAGTTATCCCTTCTCATTCGATCACGATGCTACCTTTAATAAGCATCACTATATGGCTCTTTAAAGCACACTACTTCGAAGATAAAAAGAGACAAGTCTGTCTCCCCTGGACATTACTGCCCCAACTTTGCTGCGCACCCTTTGGATGTAGATTTAGAATCAAATCTTATGCGAATGATTGTCCTAGCAAAGTGTTAACTATTTCCTTTAGTACCTTTTTGTGTGTCATGAGAGTCCATTTTTTCAAATGAGCTCGTGTCTTTTAGCATTTTTTTAGCAAAAACCAAAGTCGTACAAGGGATGCAAGGTGTCCTAATTTGTTATGTTTGTTTTTTGAGTTTAAGATGGCTTTGGTATGTTGGTTTATTCAGGGATTGATGATATTGAGCATTTAGTTGTGTTTCCCTCTTATTTGGGTTGTATATATGTATTAAATTATAAGCTGACAATTGGTGGTCCTATGCCTTTTAATAATTGAAATTCTTATTTCGTTTTCCAAAAACAAGGAAGAAAAGAGAAAAATCATGTTAAAAAAAAGGCAAAGAAAAGAAAGACTAAAAAAAGAAAATAAAAGTGAATAAGTGATTGGCGTTGGGCATTTACATAAATTGAGTTCCTTTCTTTGTCAACTCATCTCCCACTTATCGTGGAGGATGTTCATTGTGTTTTTAGGATATGAAGTTTTGGTGAACTTCGTAGTTGCTTGGTGGTTTGTTGGTTGCTCCTTAGTCATTTGGCTACTTATCTCCACATTGCCCAAATTCGTTAATCTACTCCTTTCCCTTAACCCTTTTAGCCCACATTACAACCCAAGTAAAGTCCGCTTGATTGTCTTGTGCACATTTCATTTTTAGTGGCGGAGAATTTGAGAGTCTTGTCAAGCATATGGTAGTTTGCACCTTTGGAATGAGCGTTAAGTACCCATGCTATATTTCAAACACATGAGTGGGAATGATTCACATTTTGCAAAAGTGAGGTTCTACCGGTCCATTTAGTCCCTATCCATTTCATGTACTTGCATGATGTGTTTTGTGGTTCTTTGGGGGTGATCAAGTTTGATATCGAGCTTGTGGTCTCGTACTTTTTCGAAAACCTTATCCTTGTCCTAAATTTGAAATGACTTGCGCGCTATTTGGGGTTGCCATTGATTGTTATTCTTGCTTATGATATGGTATGACTTGCTTATTTTAAGAAGGTTGTTATACATTGGAGCCCTAGATGCATCTCCCCTTCTTGGATTTATCTAGTTTTTGCTTAAGGGGGGGGGCAAAGGTTTAAGCATGGAAGAGTGATGAATGTCATATTTGCATAGGATTTTATGAGTGTTAGGGAGTCATTCTAGGGGATTAATATGCGTAATTGTATGATTTATGCCCTTATTTCTATTATTACGCTTAATTTTGCTTGTTTTGAGAGTTTTTGCAAACTTTGACTTTGCAATCCAAGTTGTATGAGTAGAATGAATATTTTGAGGCCTTGTGGATCAAAGAAGATAAAAAAAAAGAGGCCCAAATACACCCAACCAGTCAAACCGGGGCCAGAAGCACGTTCCAGGGAGATCCAAGAGAATCAGCAAGTCAAACGAGGGAGAGCCACCAAGACAGAGGGCCCCACAATCTATCTGTGGTGGGGGCCATGGTCTCTGGTGGTCCCCACATACTGACTGTGGTCAGCCCTATTCCCCTGAGTCGCTAGTTTTCTTTGTGGTTATTCGTGTTCCATGCGTGTGGCGGTTTTGCATAGTTAATTTCAGCCATAAAAAGCCATTTTTGCTATTTCATTCAACACTATTCCATCTCCATACTCCATTCCATTCTACTAAATTAGGGCTTTAGATTAGATTAGAGGAAGAGATAGTGAATTGAAGTGAAGATTTGCAAGGATTCCAACCCGAGTTTGCAACGATGGTTCAAGCGCGATCTTGGCTAAGCATTTTTTTTCTATCCACTTCTCTTCTCGTTTCTCATTGTAGATGTATATTTCGTAATTTTGATTATGATTTTGACGTTTTGATTTTTGATATATGAAAATACTAGTAAAGTTCTTGATTTGTTGTTTCTTTCTGAGCATTTTAGAATTGTTGGATTGTTTTATCAAATCTTAGATATTTATTATCTTGTAAGAAACTTGATCACTTGCTTACATGTTTTGCATATTGGATGAAGAACTAAAGGTGAAATTCGATACTTGAACCCTAGGATTTGACTTGATTGTGTGATATCTTCAGAGAGAATTATTGATCGAGAGACCTGAAATGATAATTGTATACTAAATGAATCTAAACAAATCAAGAGCCCTTGAGACATGTAATTGGCTAGATTTAGATATTTCACTTCATCTTGAAAGAGGGTAGTGATACTTCAATTGTCGATTTTAAAACAACCAATTGAGGAAGTACTTGATTGATACATGAATTGACATATTGCTAGTTTTGCATAATTCTTTGATTATTTATCTATTAGATTAGATAATAGATTAGTTTAGTTTTCAATCTCAAATTTTAATTCTCTTAGCCTATCTTAAGGGGATAAAGCCCAGTAGATCAACCTATTCCTTCTTAGAGACGACCTTGATTGCTACAATGCCACCATGCACTCGCGGCCTTATCAATATGAAGCTTGCATTATAGGAAAGCAAAGCTCTCGAAGTCTCCAAATTAAAACCTTAAACGTATATGGGGGCTCAATTTTGATTATAAATCATATCACTGAATGGTGGAAAGTTAAAAGTAAGAGTTAGGCATTTTATCAAGCTCATTTAGAAAAATTAACATTCTTTTTTGATGAATTAAAGCTCACCTACCACTTGAGGAAAGAAACCAATTTGCAAACACATTGGTAAAACTGTCGTCCATGATTGGCAAACACATTGGAAAGAATCTGAGATAATTGTCACAATCGATAGAAGAGGCAAGCCAGCCTACTGTCTGGAAAGAGGGAGGATAAAGAAACATCCTTTTGGTATACAAACATCCTAAATTACCACCCAAAAAGGGCATCATATTCCTAACCCCTTGAAATGAGTCCAAAGAGCACTCCATAGTTTAGACTCATAATTCATACAGGATAATGACATGCTCTATAAGAAGAGCACTTATGGCATTAATCTAAGATGTAAACACCAAGGACACATACCTCCTTATAGAGGAAATCCATGTGGATGATCGAGGAACCCTTATAAACGGATATTTCTTATACAAAAAAGATACAAAGATAGGGGTACTCCTATCCCGCAACAGAGCGGAACTACTTTCAGTTCGCTTGAAAGTGTGAAAAGTGTCAAAGTGTGCCCTAATTCGGCACTTGCCTCCATCATAGCTATACACACTTACCTCACCTTGGTCATTCCCTATATGAGGAATAGACTTGATAGGTAAGATCACGCCCAAGGGGACCAATGGCCACGAATACATCAAGGTGGCCATTGACTATCTCACCAAACAGGTAGAAACAACATTACAGGCCACCTTCACTTTGAAACAGGTTACACGCTTTATAACAACCAACGTCATTTATAGCTATGAGTGCCACATGAACTTATAAGCAATCACAGGCTTCATTTCAAAGATATGGCCATGAAATTGCTTAAGTGGTATAAGATACAAGACTAGCAGCCCTCTACCTACATACTACAAACAAATGGAGCTACAGAAGTGGCTAATTATATCAAGAACATCTTAAGCAAGATGATAGAAAATTATAAAGATTGGCTAAATAAAATATGAGGATACCATACAACTATGAGGCTATCCACATGAGCGACACTGTTCTCTCTTGTGTATGGAATAGAAGTGGTATTCCTTGTAGAAATAAAAATTTCATCATTTCGGGACACCCGTGAAGGGCAAGTGTCCGAAATCGATTGTATACAAACTCGAGACAAAGAATTAGTAGGCATTGATGAAAAAAAGATTACAAGCCTTGCATCACCTATGAAAGCACCAGTAGAGAACGGAAAGTGCTTTTTTAACCCAAATGTGTGTCCCGAAAATATGATGGAATAAGACGCAGTGGGAAAGGCCATTCGAATACCTATCACAAACCCACGAGGAAGGTTTAGGCCCCATTGGACCATTCCTTACCATTTGAAAGAGATCGTCTCAGGAGGGACCGTGTAACTAATGGATATAGATGAATGTGAATTTTCATAACTCATTAACCTAAACCAATTAAAAAGTTTTACTTATGAAAGGGTCAAAGGAAAATAGCTAAGAAGCGGGAGGCACAAAGCTCATTGTCATATTCTAGTGGCATAAGGGTATGTGATGCTCAAACCGAACGGCCAGAAGCTAGAATCGCTAGGGCCCAGTGGTACTGTTAGCATGCTGCTACACCTCTATCAAAGCCCAACCACTGTTGTTCTTCAAACAAAATAGAAAAAAAGATAAAAGTCATGCATGCAAAAGAAAAGAAAATGTGACTTTAACCGAATTTAGGGCCCATTCAATCTAACATCATAAATAATCCAAAAAAAAAAAAAAAACCAAGGATGACAACAAAAAAATGAAGGATGAAATATACAAAAAAGTACACAAGAGGTAAAATAATACTAATTCATTAATTTCCTTAAGTATCAGTTCCAAGGGGAAATCCCGAAACTTAAGGGCTTATCACATCATGGAAGAATTAAGGGGAGGGCCACTCTCCCTTTTCCTAAGGTGTGGAACTAGAGGTATATGTGTTATATGACCTCTTCCACACCATTCTCTTCATACGGGCAGCCCACTTCTTACAGCGTTCCTCGTTCCCCTTCGCTCTCCTAGCTGCTTGACGGGTATGTGGAATGGCATTGGCCCAATCCACGTAAACCTTGTCAACATCTGTAGTGGCTACCTCCTAAGCATAGGCAACCGAAAGGTTAGCCCCCACATTGTCATTCAATTTATGACGACCCTAAGAGAAAGGTAGGGGAGCTCGAAAGTAAGGTATCAAAATAAGGTGCATTCTGTCTCTACCCAAATTGATGAATAATCCAAACAGTGAAGATACAGGTCATACCATCCAAACCAACAAGGGCTAAATACTTAACTTCTTTCTAGAGAAGCTTGAAAACCTAATCCTCCACCAGGGGACACCCAAAGGATTTTAGGACTCTCTAAGAACTCACTCCACTCTGACACCTTGAAGGGCGTTGGGTCCTGTACCTAGGCATGGATGAGGAACGGTGCAGTAGTGCAAGTTGTCACTTTGATGAAAGACACTACATGCTTTAGATGCTTTATGAAACATATCTCCAAAGAAAAATCAAAATGTGAGGATATCATTCCAAAAACAGAAAAAAAAAAAAAAGTAAAGGACTCAAGTGCTTGAAGTAAGAGGGGATGTCCCTACAGAGGGCACATTAATGGTCATTTTCCACATCATCCAAACCTAAAATGGTTTTACCAACACTATGGGTGAGAAACTCCTTGAAAAGCAATGGCCAGACAAAGGGACTAGGCATGCCATGCCCTGACCACTATGGAAAAGAAAGTGATGTAGAAACCTAAAGATATAAGCCTGTTGGGCCTTAATGCTGAAATATTCTGCTTAATGAACAAGCACAAAATGGTATGCCACCTAGGAAAGGTCAATAATCTGACCATCAGAAGCCATATCAGCCTCTTTAGGTGACAACTTGAAGAGAGACTGAAGGTCCTTTGCATAAGAGTCCTTTAGTTGAGGAACAATAGGTTGTCCCTCCTTCATGAAAAGCCCAAAATGGCTTCAAGCTCCTCAACCATAGGGGCATACATCCCTATTCAGGAAGTGGAAGACATGAAGGTTTCTAAATCATTTGCATTAGGTTGCCCTTCACAATCCATCATTTATTTTCATTTGTTTGAGGGAATAGAGAAAATTTAACCCATAACATTCGAACATGCTCACGTGTGGCTTGCTTAAATTGTAGCTCCAAGAGTCAAGAAGAACATCAAAAGACGCCATGAGGATTTAGATGAGCAATCTAATAGAGGTTTGGAGCTCTAATGGGTTAGGAAGCAATGCAAAAAAAGAATTTTAAAAAACACCCAAATCATTTAAAATTCCAATAACCTTAAGCCAGAAACATTGTAGGACCCAATAGCATAATCTTCCTACCGCGAGGGCCGGCGGCAAGATTTAGGGGCCAGTGGCTGCTCTGGGTCCTAAAATCATTTCAATAAGTCTAGGGATGGTAGTGGGGCAAGGAATCCCTGTCCCCGCCGAGGCCCCGCCCCGTATTGGGGGAAAATCTCATCCTTAATGGGGATGGGATCGGGGACGGGGTAAGATTCAATCCCCAAGTGGGGATGATGGTGAGGATGGGATGAAATTTTGCCCTATTCCTGTCCCTGCTTACCCCTCGGGGAATAATTCTTGTCCCCATCCTCGTTTTTTCGTTCCGATTGGAGGAAAAAACTCATCCTCGTCCTCATTTATAATTAAAATTATATGTAAATCCTTCATTTATAAACATAAGACATTTCTATATAAAAAAAAAGAACATAAGACTTAGGTTAAATAGGTAAATTTACTTTAAAAAACCACAGCTATATAGTTTATGTTTTCCTTCTCAGACTTTGGTTGGGTCATGTAATTTGTGCATTGATATTAGACTTGTGTTGCATGGACTAGTTAAACTTTAATTTAGGTTGGATTGTAAACTTTGATAAAGTTTGTTAGACTTATGTTTCATGGAGTCTACAAGAACTTTGTACAATTAATTAAGCTAGGTCTATCGAACAATTTGGCAATTCATCCAAGATTCAACTTATAATATAGTTTTTACATAGGAGGGAAAAAAATTTATAGGTAAAAATTTCCGTTGGGGATTGAATCCCTGCTGGAGACAGGGACAAGTAGGAATTTTTTCCCTGCAATGAGGAACGAGGCAGGGATAGGGGGCGGAGAGCTGAATGGGGATAGGGACGGAGAATATGCCCCCCTCCCTAACCCACCCCGTTGTCATCCCTAAGTGAGTCAGTAAGTTCTAGGCAAACATGAATCACTTTGCTTTTGCCTCCTAGCTACAATAATTCAGGACATTTGCTTCCCAAATCCAAACTGTCACCCATAAAATGCTTATCCAATTACTAAATCTGACTCCCTTTTTACTTTTGCTTGATTTTTATTTTCTTTCTTTTGAACTTCCCTCCAAAATATTCTTCTTCCTTTTTCCTTTTGTTTTAATTCCCACATCAAAAAAATGAGTGGGGGGGAGAAGGTTAACGAAATCTGACTCTCTAAGAATTTCTTTTGTTTTTTTTCTCATGGGAATTTTTCTTTTCCCTTCAAAAGTTTTGGACTCCCTTGTTGTTGCACCCAACTTTGCACCTTATGCTAATGTCCCAATATTGAGTAACATCCTAAATGTAAAAACTTAAAGTATAAGTGCTCTAATATCGAGCTGAGTTATATGTCAATAGAAAAAAAGAGTAATGAGTCGAAAAAAGAATCATGACCACAAAATTTGCAAACAAAAACAAAAATAAGCACATCATCCAAAGGAAAATCATAAAACATTCAAATGTCAAAAGAAAACATCCAAAATAGCAGCATTTTCCCTACTAATCCTGCTGATCCCCTCTCTTCCTTGGGAGGTTCTTCTATGGTTTGGACCTTGGGTGGTGCAGGAAATTTAGAGGAGCTGGAATCTCACAATTGAGGATCCATCTAATTTCATGGGAGCTGAAACTCAGGTGTAGCATGTTGGGAAACACATGTCCACAAGTGCCCCCAGATCTCAAACTGGCCGACAAATGACAAGTTGCCAAACCCTTGCCTAAACCCTGGACTATAGCCCTAATAGATGCCATAGCTTGGTGGTGGCGAGGCTGCGAAAAGGAGTCTTCCTCACTCAACATCCCCCCACCCTAAAAGCGCCTAGCGACATGCTAAATCATGTCGCTACCTTAGCGGTTGGTCCATCGCTTGTCCAATCATGCCACTAGAATCTGATTCTATAAAAAAAAAGAAAAAGAAAAGAAAAAAGTGGGATGATTTGTTTGCCTAGGGATGAGTAATGTCTAACGTATGCACGATCTGACAACCATGGAAAAATGAGCACACCTTTATCTCCGTTCATCAAAGATTCCTTTTTAAGAAAACTTTTTCTCAAACTTTTAAACCAGTGGAGGCCATTAAGCCTTAAATTTTTTAACTGGTGAGGATCTTCAACTCTCAAATTTTTAAAAATGGTGGAGACTTTTAAATCTCAAAATTTAAACTGGTGTAGACAATCAAGTCTCAAAATTTTAAACTAGAGGAGACTGTCAAGCCTCAAATTTTTAAGTCAATGGACAGCCAAGCCTCAAATTTCAAACTGATAAAGGCTATGACGCCCTAAATATTTAAATCAGTGGAGACTAGGGTGGGCAACGGATCAGGTCGGCTCTAGCTGGGTTAAGTTCAATCCGTTTTTGGTCTGTTTTAAAATGGAGCGAACTTGCACCCAAAAAAAAAAAACTTTCTATATAACTCTTAGTACATATAAAGTGTAGATAGTAAACTTAAATAATCATAGCATGTAAATTAGTGTAGTTAGGAGGTTGAAAAAAGTATCGAGTTACTAAACAGGTTGTTAATGGGCCAACCCAACTCAACTTGGTAATATGCTTTAACAAGCCAGCCCTCTATTGACCTGACCCATTATTAATCTAACCCTTCATTGACAATGTTTTAAACGGGTCGACTCGCTTACCTGATGGATACCCGGCCTGTTGCCCACCCCTAGTGGAGACCGTCAAGCATCATATTTTTTATTAGTGTCAGACCATCAAGCCTCAAATTTTCAAATAGGTGGAAAGCATCAAGCCTTAAATTGCTTTAACCTTCTATTCAAGTTGAACCCTAAACGTTTCAAAATCCTATTTTCTTAACAAAATTTTGACACCTTTTTCCTCAAACAAGACTGGTGCTCCTGCAGCAATGCTTTGTCCCCCAGGATGCTCTTATATTCACTCTTGCATCTGCATACGTCAGGCATGAAATTGGCATGTTTTGCCCTTTGTTCTAACGGCATCAGCCAAGGTGGGGGTTCCTATAAGCACCAAATTGGTGTCGCGGGATTCTAGATCGACCACTTGATTACATGTCAAATACATTGTCATCTGAAGATGACAATCACCTAAACCGCTAAAAGTAAAGCAACACAATTACTTTATTCATAATAATCAGTCCGCAAATAAAATATTTTTGGTGCATAAAAAATTTTAAACGTTTTGAAAGCATTTAGAATGCAAAAGTTTCAAAAGTAATCACAAAAGAATAAAAAGCTCGGGGTTTGCACAATTTGCTAGTGCGAGATTGAACTCGATACATTGAGTATATGTGAGTGAGATTGCCACAAAGCATTGCCTCGCGATATAACTCTCACAAACAATTCTCTAAATGAAGAAATATGGACTGGCAGCATGATCTGTAGTACCACTAGAACCCACTAGCAAAATTTTGCCTCCTGACGGCAATCGGGTCCTATTGCAGGCCGTTAGGCACTGTCTTGTGTGCTACTTCTAAAATCACATATGATTATATTGTTAATTGCTGCAATAAAGCTAATTAAAAGCCACATTTAGTTCATTGGATGTAAATTAGCCCCATTGACTCCATTTTAAAATATTTTAGAATAAAAATGATTTGATTAACATTATTGAATTATTTCTTGCTTCGGGAAGTCACCTTGCTACCCATCTAAATAGAGGCATGCACCACTTATTTTGAAACACACCTTCACTTAAAGGAAAATCTACTCCATTCTCTCTAGAATAACATTCACCATCTAGCAAAACTCAATTGTCAATATACTTCTACCTAGAAGAAACTCTACTCCTCTCTCTTGCAAAACTCTAACAAAACTTTAGCAAAATCTTCACTCAAAACCTTGTGCAAAAAGGATTCTTGTTTTGAAAAGCACTAATCCAATCCTCCCCTAACGGACTTGGGAGAAAAGGAAGCCAAGGACTTTGTCAATCTTCTCAAATTGAGGTAGGTTATGAGGGCCACAACTTAAAGAGAATATATTTGTTTGTCGCTTGATTTAATTTTATCCCCTTCATCATGCTTTTGCTTTATCCTCCACGATTTTGTGCTTTATGCTATTATTCTCGTGCATGAAATAAAATATGCTTATAATAAACACAACAACAACAACAACTCCCAGTGTGGGTCCTGCTTACGCAGGGTCTGGGGAGATCCAGATGCTAGCAGTCTTACCTCTACCGACATCTCTGTCCGTAGAGAGGCTGATTCCATGTGACCCACCAAACAAGAATTTTGTGAAAACATTTGTAAACAATTGTGAAAGAAGGGTTAGTGAGAGAGAACCGCTAGTATAGAAAGGCAAAGTAGTGGGGAGGTACCATACCTTAGCAACGAACGACACACTATGCCCTTGCCAGCAGAAAGTACAACCTGCAAACAACAAAACAAACGCCGACCCGAAACAAAACCTACCCTACAACAGCTGAAAGGCGCTAAGTCGACAGCGCTCCTCGATCTACAACCTTAATCCTATCCCGCCAGAGTCTTCTATCCTGAGCCATGTCCTCCGTCAATCCTACCACTTTCAGGTCCCCTCTAATCACCTCATCCAAACTCTTCTTTGGTCGGCCTCTCCCTCTGTAACCAACAGGGATTACATATGCTTATAATAAAGTGACCGGCCAAATTTATTGCTTTCTTGTATATTGTAGTTCTTTTAAGATGAATTGCTAATAAGTGGTCACCAAAACTATTCTTCTTGTTATATGTCTCCCTAAATATGACTATTTCACGATTGTATGGAACTGAAAAATATAAAATTTAACATATTTATTTCTAGTAGAGGTCAATATTGAAGTGGATGATCTAATGGTGTTTTTACACCATCAATTGCATAGTACATTCATTCGTGAATCCGTTCTCATGGTTCATAACCATGGAGTCATTTATCAAATCTCTATTCCGTAACTTCGGGAATTATAATATCCTATAGAAAAAAAATCTCCTCCTTAAAAGTAAAGTCAGATGTCCCTTGGAAGTCCCTTTAGTTTAAAGGACTTCATTTAAAGAAGAGATTAGGTATTTTCTATAAAATTATATATCTGTACATTTCCTTTAAAAATGTGCTGGCGACTCTATAAAATTAAAGCATCATTCCAGCTATTACATCTCACCATGGAATGCCGCTATGAGAAAGTTGATGCGATGCATCCCCCACAAGAGAAGGTAGGCCGCTAGGTGGGGAAATGAAATTCGATTGAGCCTCAGGGAGCCCCTACCCCTTTCCTTTTTCCATGCACCGCAAGTAGGCAACATCAGTCTAGGCGCTTTAAGTTATGAGTTGACTTACAAGTTGATTTGACTTAAGCTTTATTGCTTACAACTTCCCTTTTTAAACTATACAAATTAGTTCAACTTGAATCATATTAACTCAAATTTGTCTAAATCGATTTGGCCTTGTTTTAAATTTATAGTCAAATATAGATTGAATCAATTGAATTGGAAGGTTAAATACTAGTCAATTGCACTTATTCTCATCTCTCGCGACTTTCAATTTCTCAATCCATCTAAATCCATCTTATTTGAATTGTATTAGTTCTGGTTCCTCTAAATCAATTTGGCCTTATCAATTGAATTAGTTGACCAAATTAAATATCACTTAATTCACTTAGTCTTATCTCTGCAACCTCCCTTTTTTAACATATGTGAATAAGTTGTAGTTGGGTCATATGATGTATAGATGTACCAATTCGAATTTGTCAATCAACTTGACAATGTTCTTTTTTAATATATGTGAATACTTGTTAAGTCACTTGGTCTTATATCTCGCAACTTCCCTTTTCTAACATATGTGAATAAGTTTGAATTAGATTGTATGACGTATTGACATGTCAATTCGAATTTGTCTAAATTGATTTGGCATTGCTTCAAATTTAGAGTCAAATACAAATCCGAATAAGTAATAAGTTGAATTAATTGACTAAATACAAGTCAATTTCAATTAGTCTTATCTCTTGCAACCCCTGTTTGATCTATATAAAACAACAAAACTAATACTACAATTTAAAGTCAATTTGCACTTGAATTGATCATCACCATGCACTAATAATATAATATCAATAATCAATTACCCCTAAAAACTTCGCTCTAATTCAAACTAAAAAGAGAGGCAACACTGCAGCATGGTCCAGTGGTCCACACACAAATATTAATACATCATAACAAGCTATCAAGGTTTTGGGCTTTTGGCCCATGTAAGATACCACACATATATTGACGCCGATTGAAATCTAAATCAATCAGAAAGTAACTCGATTGGAATTTAACTTGATATGATTCCTATGCGGCCCAAGATTGAGCCGATCCCATAACCAAAACCTACCCAAACCAACACTAACCCGTCTCATATCCAAATTGACTCGAATGAGGTTCACTTGAAGTTGATGTGTGCGCACTTAGCTTGAACCTAATGCAGCCCAAAGTTAACCCGAACTTAACCGAACCTAAACCAAAATTGATCAACCTAAATATGACATTATTTGAACTTAACCTAAACCAAAACTAAATCGATTGACTCATTTGACAAGTCTATGCATTTTGAATGACAAGTATAGAAATATGATTGCTGACAAATTTTTAATATTTTTTTTTAGTGTTCTTAATTAACTAGGTACATGTATATCAGTATATGCATACACATGTTTTAAAACATTGGCATCCTCTAATTGGTTCAATACATGAACCAATTTTCCCATCGATGTGCACATTCTTAAAAGAATGTGACAAACTCTCATAAAGTTTTAATTTAATGCACTTCTAATGTACATGCATGTTGAGTTCTATTTTCCTTTGTCTTTTAATTTTGTTGTTTGATGGTCCTTTCGATGATCTTCAGTTCATTCTTATCGGGTGTATAGTTTTGAATTGTTAAAGTCATTTCAATTATTTGAACTGGGAGCTAAAGATTGATACATTCATGGTATTGGTACAATAGTTGCATTAGCCAGGAAACAGGTACCTTAGAATTTTACCTTTATTTTTTCTAACCAGTGAAACAAAGGTAACAATAGCTATTTGGGTAAAAATAACTCTATGGGAAGGTTTTAGTTATTTTGACCAAGTCAAACAGCCAAAATGTGTTTGGTAAATAGTTGTTTTCAATAGTTGTTTGGTTTCAAAAAAAAAAACTCTTTTTGAAAAAGCTATTCTTTCTATCATTTAGGAAGAACTTTTTGTGGAAATGACATCACGTGCCATTAAAAAGTAATTTATAGATAAGGATATAAATGAAATTTTACTAACATCTTTTCTAGAAACAGCTAGTTTTACCAAACACTTTTCTTAGAAACGGTTAATTCAAATAACTAATATAAATAGATAATTCAAACAGCTAACAATTAATAGCTAACAGCTAACAGCTGTTTGCCAAATAGGAGCAAAGGTCAATTCATAACATAACGTTTAAGAATATAATTTTTGTTATTTTAAAATTGTTTTTTTTAAAGCTCTTTAAGTATATTTTAGTGTTGAGGTAGGGCAAAAAGATTACAGAAAAAATATTTTTTTAATATTCAAAGGCTTAGATATAATAAGTTCAAAAAAAAAAGATCACAATATTGTTATTCCAACCATATTTGTTTTAATATTTACAAATGTAACATCAATATTTTTGTTTCTTAAAGTTACAATTTAAAACAATTTTGTAATCAAACACTATTTCAAAGAAAATGTTGTTTTCCTCATACATGTAACAAATGCCATCATTTATTTGAAGGAAGAAAAAATGAATAAATTTTATATTCATGAAAAAAGGTAGTGCATTTTTAAACTTTACTAATATTTAGCGTATTATTACGAAAATTGTTTATTTTACGAACATATTAAAAAGAAAATTAACTTTAACAGTGCACGAAGTATTCTAATAAAAAGATAATCTGAATCCAATTCAATTCTAATGTGAACCTAATAAAATTCATTTTCATTTTTGAAAGTAAAAAAAAAAAAAAACCTTTTTTCCAGTGTTGAGTGAACCAAATGTACAACCCAACTTGAACAATTTGTATGGGCTCTAATCTAACAAGGCTTATTGAAAGTGGCAACAAAAATACCAAGAATAAGGGCTCTTTTTTTTTTTTACTGAAATCAATGCTCATAGAAGAAATCTTCCCATTGGCATGCTAATAGCATTTGCAGTACTCGAGCCCATGGGAAAATATGAACGTTTGATCCATTTGGCATGGGGGAGCTATAACACATTGGCAGCATGATGGCATGTTTAAGTTAATTTGAAGTATACTAGGTAAGTCCTAAATACATGTATTTGATAGATACAAATAATAAACGATGTCATCTATCTATCTATTTATCTATCTATCTATCTATCTATCTATCTATCTATCTATCTATTATTATTACTACTACTACTACTAGTACTATTACTACTACTACTATTATTGCTATTGTGATTATTGTTGTTGTTGTTGTTGTTGTTGTTGTTGTTGTTGTTGTTGTTGTTGTTGTTGTTGTT
>JACYFF010031955.1:58684504-58723426 GCA_017589665.1 Selenicereus undatus
TTATTATTATTATTATTATTATTATTATTATTATTATTATTATTATTGATAATAAAACAAAAACAAAAACAAACACAAACTGAATAAATGTCATGCAATGAGTTCTTGAAGATTTGGATTGCTTCCTAACCTAAATACGAACGTAATAGTGAGACTTATAATTTTTAGCCTTTAGTTCATAGCTGTTATTGCTAATAATAGAAAAAAAAAGAACACATCTACTACAAACTTATAACTTTGTCACAAAATAATAACTTTTTATTAAACATTGTTTAGTTCAATCAATGTATACATTGTCTTTAAACTAAGTTCATAATTTTCTTTTTGCTAAGTTTCTACAATCTAAAATAAAATTTATATTAGTAATTGTTATTAGCAACACCCTTTCACTTCAAGCATTCCCTCTCCACATTGTCGTTTTGTGCCTTTGATATGCTCTGGTTTTGGTATTTGTTATTTGGAGGCTTTGTTTGCTGTCTTGGGTTGGTAGTATAGTGCTGTGGAAAGTCTTACTTGGTTTGATCACTGTGTGTCCAGTTTGGAGGGAGTATTTTTTCTTGTGGTCTTTAATCCTTGAATTATGGACCCTTTATTAGATTGGGACATGGACAATGCCCTTTTAGCTAATATGTTTGGTGTCCCTCTAGAGAATGAAGATTTGGAAGAAATTGCTCAAGTTGTTATGAAACTGAAGGACCTCATGAAATCCCGCATAGAGTTTGTTTTCTGAAGGATGTAGGAAATTGATGTTTCAAGGATGGTGATTTCGCTCAGGCCTCGGTCTTTACCTATCCGCTGTTAAATTGTTTGTGTTTCTAGTGTACCATTTCAGAGATAGATGACGACATTTTTAAATGTTTAGCGATCACTCTTGATCTTAACTTTGCTGCATCAAAACTTAAGCAGGGGAAGTTTGATATAGTTGTGATTCTGTGTTCTTTGGTTCTTGATCTTGAGTCTTGCAATATAAAGGCTTTGTTTAGAAGAGCAAAAGCGGCCTTAGGCTGGCACAATATTCAGCGAGCTTTGTGTGATTTAAGGGAGGGTAATCGGATTGACCCAAGCAATTTGCTAATTAGAAAGGAACTTTAGAAAGTTGCAAGTGCACTTCGATAGGTTGATGACAAGAAATGGAGTTGGATTGTCGAGAGGAAAATAATAGCTGAGTAGAGAAGCGCCCCCATTTGGCTATTGAAACTAGGAGCACAATTGTGGAGGCAACTACTAGTGCTTGTGATTCTTCTTATTTGGAGGAAGGTGAGAAGCGTTTGGCACTAGGAGAATCGTCTAAGCATCTTAAGGGTGGACAAATGAGCATGGAATATCTGACAAACCTTCAGCTCCACTATTTCTAATGGCTCAACGTCCAGTGTAGGACTATTTGTGATCAAAGCCTGAATATAGGAGAAGCAAATAAGGAGGGTAGTGTAAATAGCAAATACAGTATGGACTTTGACAAGTGGAGCATGACTTCTTGTTCCACCTTAACTTCTATGACATGTTCGGAAGGTAGTGCTTGTGCCAACTCTACCACAACTCCGACTTTTCCTTCAATTGGTGGATATGAGGCATCTGGTTTACTTTCTAGTCTTTGGGAGCAAGTACTATTGGAGTAATGGCACCCAAAAGGGTGTTCACCCACTCTCTCTATCCTTTTCTTTTGTTGTCCCACATGGAATTTTAGGCGGTGTTTTGAAGGGTCTATATGTTCCACTCTCCCTGTGCTTATTGAATAACTTGAAGCCATGTTTTAAGGGGGTTGAGGTTCGATCTGGGCACGGCGCGGCGCATGCCGCGGGTTGTAGGCTGTGAGCCTCATTGCTTATTTTTTGGGGGATTTTTCTTTGAACTGCTTGCATATAAGCTGTCATAAGCCTAACAGCTAATTACTAAATCTAACTAAGTCTTCCTTCATTAAAGCTTCATTTACCATGATCCTCTCCCATTCTCAGATTTTCCGCCCCCATTTTACTCCCCTTTTTAATGTTGTTTAACAGCTCTTTGCTTCCCTCTGGCTATTATAAAAAGAGCCTCTCTGCAGCTCTGAAAACACACACAGAAATCACAAGCCTTCTCTCCTCTTCTCTTCGTTCTTCCTGGGCAAAAGATAGTAATACTCCATAGTCCCTCCCTCGAGTGCACAAGTGAGAGACTCGCTGTGTTAAACCTTGGGGAGCTTCTTCGCCTTTACGATTTGCACCTAAGTTAGGCGAATTTAGCTTTCAGGTCAGTGATTTCATCCTGACATAGTTCATCTCTCTGTATTCTAAGCAACCATTTTATTCGTTGTTCTTACAATCTGAAAGCTAAATTAATGGTTGCACCTCCAAAAACTCTTCCTGAACTCTACAAAATTGAACCCCTCAATGGCAGTAATTACAAACGTTGGTCCCAGAAACTGCTCCTCTGTTTTGAGCAACTCGAGATCGATTGCGTTCTCACTACTAACCTTCTTGACGACACCAATACAACTACTGATGCTGAACCTTCTACTCCTGGTGTCCCTAAAACACATTCTATCCCACTTGATGATACCACCAAGAAGAAACTTGAAAAGGGCAACAAATTGGCTCGGAGTTATTTACTAAACAATATGTCCAACCAACTGTTTGATTTATTTGTGAACTTCAAATCTACAAATATTATATGGACCAAACTGGACGCAAAATATGGTTCAAAGAACAAGTATGTCATCAGCAAGTGGTTGCAGTTCCAGATTCTGGACGACAAACTGATCATGGAACAAGCTCACACTTACAAGAATCTGTGTGCTGAGGTTCTGGCAGAAGGCATGAAGATGTGCAAAATCCTTCAAGCCAACGTGTTGATCGAAAAGTTTCCACCATCTTGGAACGATTACAGAAACCATCTCAAGCATAAGAAAAAGGATCTCACACTGCAGGAACTAATCAGCCACATGCGGATTGAAGAAGCAAACTGACTGAAAGATAAGATGTCATCTCTTTCGTTAAATTCTGTTAATTCTAACTTGATTGAATTTGTTATGCCAACGAATAGAGACAGGTTCAAAGGCAAAGGTAAGAAATTCCAGAAGCCAAATCATAATCCCAAATCATAATCTCAAAAACCAGAATGTTGTCAATAAGAAAATTCATAAGCCCATGGTAGTGTGTTATGTGTGCAGCAAACCTGGACACAAGGTCTATAAATGTAATCAGCGAAAGGGGTCAGTTCAAGCCAGACAGAACACCTACTGCCAACATTGCTGAAACCGAGGACAATGAGATAATATGTGTAGTTTCCACCTTGGAGGCAAATCTGGTGCACAATCTGACAGAATGGATTTTGGATTCAGGAGCTTCAAGACATTTTTGTGCCAACAAAGAACTCATGATTGATTATGAAGATGTTGCTGATGGACAATGTGTCTACATGGGCAACTCATCCAAAGCTACTGTCAAGGGTAAATGGAAGGTTTTACTTAAGTTTACTTCTAAAAAAATGTTGTCTTTAAGTAATGTTTTATTTGTCCCTTCCCTTCGTAGAAATTTAGTTTCTAGTACCCTTCTTGATATTGTGGGCCTGAAAATTGTGCAAGAAGTTGGTAAAGTTGTTATCATGCGAAATGGGGACTTTGTTGGGAAGGGGTATCGTAGTGGGGGGTTCCTTGTTCTAAATGCTGCTGCATAAGTTAACAATAAAACTGCTGTCAATTCTGTTTATATTGCTGAGTTTGTTGGCTTGTGGCATGGTATTAATTTTGCTTCATTGAAAAGGCTTAGAAACATGCGATTAATTCTAAATATGAATACTGAAAACTGTTCTAAGTGACCTATCTGTGTTGAAGCAAAATTTGTCAAGAAACCGTTTAAATCGATAATTACTAAAAAAACAGATTTGTTGTAACTTGTGCATTTAGATTTAGTAGACTTTAAGAACACAATGAGTAAGGGTGTAAAGAAATGGTATATCACCTTTGTAGACGACTACTCTAGGTATACTAAGGTCTACCTTCTCAAGTATAAAGATGAGACTGAGGAAATGTTCTTAAAGTACAAAGCTAAAGTTGAAAACTAGTTAGAACAAAAAATCAAGAGACTTAGGTCTGACAGAGGTGGGAAATATGATAACAATTCCTTGACTGCTTTTTGTGAGAAAAATGGCATAATACCTGAGACTAGTGCCCTTTACATGCCTCAACAAAATGGTGTTGCTGAACGAAAAAACCGTACCCTTAAAGAAATGTTGAATGCCATGCTTGTAAGTTATGGCTTGTCTGATAACATGTGGGGGGAGGTTGTCTTGACTGCTTGTTTTATACTCAATAGAGTTCCCCATAAAAATTTAGATCTAACCCCATATGAGTTATGGAAAGGATATGCTCCTAACCTGAATTATCTGAAAGTGTGGTGGTGTTTAGCCAAAGTTGCACTATCTAGTTATAAATGTTCGAACATTGGCCCTAAGACTTTTGATGTTGTTTTCATTGGTTATGCTCAAAACAGCGATGCATATAGATTTATGTCATTATCTGATTCTTCTATTTCTGAATATAGAGATGCTGAATTTTTCGAGCATGTTTTCCCTTTGAAAAAGGATGTACCTCATGTTGTTTCTAATGTCGTGCCTGAACATGTGAACTTGCCTGCTTCTAGCTCTAGTGTTAGAGACCTGGTAATTGAACCTAGAAGAACTAAGAGACAGAAGACTGAAACTAGTTTTTGGCTTGACTTTATCACTTCCTTTTTAGTAAAAGTCCTTGAGAGCTTTGATGTTGATGCATTGACCAATGAGGTTGTGTCTCCCTTCTTACTAGAGGAAGATCCTAAGACCTACCAAGAGGCTATGAGGTACAAAGCTAGATTAGTTATTAAGAGTGAAATAGATTCCCTTTAGTCAAACAATAACTTAGGAGCTGACCGACTTACCTAAGGGGTGTTGACCTATTAGTAGTAAATGGATCTTTAAGAAGAAACTTAGGACGGATGGCACTATTGAAAGGTACAAAGCTAGATTAGTTATTAGAAGCTTTGACCAAAAGAAGGGAATCGATTTCTTTGATATGTATTCCCTTGTGACAAAATTGTAACAATCAGAACTCTACTTGCTTTAGCTGCCATTCATGATCTTGTGGTGCATCAAATGGATGTTAAAACAGCTTTCCTCAATTGTGATTTAGAGGAAGAGATTTATATGTCACAACCTAACGGGTGTGAGGTTCCCAGTCAAGAGAACAAAGTATGCAAACTAAGAAAATCCCGTATGATCTAAAGCAAGCGCCCAAGCAGTGGTACGAAAAATTTGCTAGCTCTTTAGAGAAAAGTGGCTTTGTTGTTAACAACTTAGATTCTTGTGTTTACTCCAAGATGATTGGATCTGATTATGTGATCATATGCTTATATGTGGATGATATGCTGATCTTTGGTACCAACTTGTCTGCTATTAATAAGGCTAAAAGACTTTTGTCTTCTCTCTTTGAAATGAAAGATTTAGGAGAAGCGAATGTGATCTTGGGGATTAAACTTAGAAAAACCAAGAGTGGCTTTTCCTTTTGTCAGTCTCATTAAATTGAGAAAAATTTGAAAAGATTTAATTATTTCGATGTGGTACCTGTGAGAACTCCCTATGACTCTAGCATACATTTTAAGAAGAACAAATGACCTAGTGCTTCTCAAATTGAATATGCAAAAATAATAGGTAGTCTGAAGTTTCTCATAAACTACACTCGTCCTAATATTGCATATGTCGTTAGTAGACTGAGTAGGTACACTCATAACCCTGCAAAAGAAAATTGGGATGCACTTCACCGTTTGTTGAGATACATTAGAGGTACTATGGATTGGTGTTTACATTTTTGTAAATTTCCTACTATACTAGAAGGTTTTTGTGATGCAAATTGGGTTGTTGATAACGATGAAGTAAGTTCTACAAGTGGCTATGTTTTTACATTGGGAGGAGGAGCTATTTTGTGGAAGTCTGCAAAACAGACATGTATGGCTCGCTCAACCATGGAATATGAGTTTATTACTCTTGAGTTGGCAGGTCAAGAAGCAGAATGGCTTGAGGGTCTCTTGACAAACATACCATTGTGGGGGAAACAATCAACACCTATCTCCTTGCATTGTGATTTGCAAGCAATAATCGGAGTTGCGCACAACAGTGTCTATGACGGAAAAAAGAGACATATTTGTATTAGACATGGTGCTGTAAAGCAATTGTTGAAGCATGGTCTTATCTCCTTGGAGCATGTGAGATCTGAGAAAAACTTGGCAGACCCTCTCACAAAGTGATTGCTAAGAAGAGTAGTTTTCGAATCGTTGAGGGGGATGAGGTGTGGTGGATACCCATTTGTGGTCAAACGAAGCCACACTAATCTTCTAATTGCACTACTTCCCATCCCTATGGTGTATGGTAGTGCTTGCTATAGATAAGCAAATCAATGAATCCATAGCCTATTATAGTGGTGCTATAGAGAAGCACTTGATGGATTCATCATCATTCTATAAGAGGTTAAGCTAACTTATGCTCTTAATAATTCCAAGCCATGATATGGTGGTCTAAGTGTAGATAGACTTATGGAATTACCTAAGTAAGTGTGAAGGTTTACCCACCTTCTATGAGAGACTAGGGTTATCTCTCTAAAGCTTTTAAGGTATGCGCATAGACCTTAAAAGCGTAAGTGGTTATCGCAGAGTATATATCTTTTAGGGTTGATATGTGTCGAGAGGGCCTCATCTAAAGTTTGACAAGTTCAAGACTAAGTTCACTTGTTAGACTTAGTTGTTGCCTCTCTTCACTACGTATCAATTCAATCGAAAGATTTGACATTGATATCTAAGTATCCGACCCTCCTTGCCCAGGAAATGTTTCTCATTCTCCTTTAATCTTTTGTGTTCCATTAGTGGGGATTGTTGAAGTAATGGCACCCAAAATGGTGTTCACTCACTCTCTCTATCTTTTCCTTTTGTTGTCCCACATGGAACTTTTAGGGAGTGTTTTGAAAGGTTTATATGTTCCACTCTACTTGTGCTTGTTGAATAACTTGAAGCCATGTTCTAAGGGGGCTAAGGATGCCTTGGGCTACCACACATGCGCGCGTGTGCGCCGCCACTGCCCATCCGTCCGGTCCGAGCTGGGCACGGCGCGGGTTGCAGGCTGTGGGCCTCATTGCTTATTTTTTGACGGATTTTTCTTTGAACTGCTTGCGTATAAGCTGTCGTAAGCCTAACGACTAATTACCAAGTCTAACTAAGTTTTCCTCCATTAAAGCTTCAGTTACCATGATCCTCTCCCATTCCCAGATTTTCCGCCCCCATTTTACTCCCCTTTTTAATGCTGTTTAACAACTCTTTGCTTCTCTCTGGCTATTATAAAAAGAGCTTCTCTGCAGCTCTGAAAACACACTCAAAAATCACAAGCCTTCTCTCCTCTTCTCTTCCTTCTTCCTGGGCAAAAGATAGTTATACTCCATAATTTCTCCCTCAAGTGCACAAGTGAGAAGCTCGCTTTGTTAAACCTTGGGGAGCTTCTTCTCCTTTATGATTTTCACCTAAGTCGGGCGAGTTTAGCTTTCAGGTCAGTGGTTTCATCCATGACACAGTTCATCTCTCCGTATTCTAAGCAGTCATTTCATTCGTTGTTCGTCCAAGTACAAACAGATACCATCTGAGATCTCTTTATTTATCCCAAACAACTTATCATATGTTTGAGTGAGGAAGCGGGCTTGAGTTCTTTGACAAATGCTCAATGATTTATATGGTTATTCGTGTTTGGCATATTGATTCATCTAGCCATCATGACTAATCAAACCCAAACTCGCGTGTCATGTTGGAGACTAATGATATTGACCTTATGCTTAATGGCATTAAATTTTCAGCTCAGTCCCATAGCAGGCAAAGGAAGGGGAGGAAAAATAAATTGAAGAAATCTCGGTTGCCACAAGAGAAGCGTTTTGTGCATAAACAAGATGATCTGCCTGAGGTCAAAGAAAGGTGTGGCTTTAAGTTATTTGATGCTAACTCAATTGCAGAGTGTAGGGAGGATTATAACAATGAGAATTGATTCAAACGTTGGATATGCAAAGGTCGTCATCAAATCCATTAAAATACATTTGAGGAGAGTCTGTGTACGAAGAGGAAGAGCGAATTCCTGAACTTTGATGATGAGAAGCTAATATAGTTAAGAAGTGGGTTATGTCCCAATATGAAGTGAAGGGGTTTGTAATATGTTTTGTTATAGAGTCACTATGTTCTCTATGTCAATGTTTGTGGGTGAGGTACATTAACGTGTTAGCATTTAGTAGGGGCAAAGCCAATATAGGTGCATTGGGATCACCCGACACCCATCCAGGAAAAAAAAAACACGGTGAAAATTCAAAAACAAAAAAAATAGATTGTTTCACAAGTAGAACATTTGGCAGACAACTATATGAAAATGCATTTGGCCTAGTGGTTGGAGTGCACGCGTGTAGTGCTTGGGTTGTGTTGGGAGGTCAAGGTTTCAAGCCCCTACTATACACATTTTTATTTTTTTATTTTTTTGAATTCTTTCTTTTTTAAAAAAATTAAAATGCTTTAGTTAATTCCTAGAATTTTTCAACAATTAGTTCAGAGTATATGTAACCTTTTTTCTAGTAAACTTTTAGCAATTACTTCAAACTTGTTAACGAAAATCACGACCATTTCTTAATAAAAAAAATTAGTTATTTCATTGAAGCAATTAGCTGCTGTGATATTTTTCATATATACAGAAGCAATTCTTTCTATAAAAGGTGCAAAGACAATATCTTCCTCTATCTTTTATGATTGGATTAATACTATAATATAGAAGTGATTGATCAAAGAAAGAAGCCTTTTTCATGCATATAGGAGGGCATAGCCTTTTTCAACCATTTTTCATGAAGATCACAGCAGAGGAGTAATTGAAAAATCATATCAATTTTTTTTAAAAGAAAATTATTTCATTATTTTATTTTAATTTAATGCTTTAACTGACTTGAATTTATTATTTAATCCTTCAATTTGTAAGTTAATTTGCTTTTGTTGTTTAGTTTGTTTAATTTGTGGGTTTAATATTAATTTTAAGTTAAAATGTATAGATATTTCAAAAATATAGCTAAAGAATCTTTATTTCTTTTAAGCTCTAAATTCGACATCCTCTTCAAAATTCCTGACTTGGCCACTTGTATTTAGTTATCTTAAAGAAAATGATTAATCATGTATGCATTCCCTTAAAGAAAAAAAAAAGTCACTTTTTATCGTTTATACATATCATTGCATGGACAATTCGATTACTGCATGGGATTGAAGAGACTAGTTTTACCATTAACAGTGTTAATGAAAAGAGTATCATAAGAACCATTGCAATGGCTGGCTCGCGAGGGAAAACGGAGGAGAGAGAAAGGGGGAGTGTAGAATGTAAATTTTTACGGACCAACCAAGACCTGCCACGTGGAAAGAGATAAATACTTTTATTTCAGTCAATTACATCATACCATGTGTTAAATTAATTACGACAGTCTATTGAGTTAAATATCTAATGGAAATGTATTGAGCCAATTAAAAAGCGTCACGTGGCATAAATGATACAGAAAATAAATGATTATTTCTTTTAATAGAGATAAGGAAGGAAACTCTAATTCCGACTTCTCTGTAAAAAGGGAGTTACCCCCTCATTTAGGGGTTAGAATTTTAGAAGTACTCACAAGAGTTCAAGAAATTTTTTCTGCAGAAGACAACAAGCACTTTAAACACGTGTCTTCTACCCCTGGAGATCAAACTCATATCTTGATTGAGATTAAGCCTCTCAGACCCTCTCTTAAGATCAAATTCATTCAAGACTATTCAAGAAGATTGAATCAGATGATTTATTACACTTGTTCTTGTAACAGTTATACAGATATTGTACCCATTCTTTAATATAGATAAACAAAATTCAATTTGTTACTCAATTTCTTGTCTAATTTATTTTAGGCTCGAAATATGTGTTTACAAATTTTTGGCACGCTCGGTGGGACATTCTCGACCTCTCATCTCTTTCTTGAAACCATGAACTCTAGATTCCTTCAAAGACGACACGACCCCTAAGAACGCCATCCCTCAACTTCCATGGCAACCGCTAGTGTTACATCTAGCATAGTCATGACTAGAAATATGGCAAAAGCTGCTATTGTGATTGCCCTTAAACAATCAGTTGGGACTTTACCATCGCAGTCTTGTATGATCCCAAGCCTTGTCTCCAACCAGCCTAAATGAGTCAACAAAATTGCTTCGCATCCTTTGAAGCAAAGATCTGTTGTTGGCTTCAAAATGCATCAAACAATTCCTCAAGGGATGGATGAGCTCCAAGCTCAGGCCAACCCCGCCTTTCAACCTTTCGGTGCAGAAGATCACAGCTATACTAGCAGTAACTCCTCACTGGCATCTCCAAGAGAGTTAGTCGCTCAATCGGAGACCAAGTCCTCTAATTATGTCATTATGCTAGTCATGGTGACTAAGGCGACCAACATAGAAGAACGACTTGCAAATGTGAAAGCAACATTAAAGAGGCTCACTAAAAAGAGTCTGGAGAAAGATGCCTAAGTCAAGTGTCAAAGTGAGCAGATTGCTGCTCTGATGAAGAAATTGGAAAAGTGACCATTCAAATCCTTTACCAAAGACTCGAATAGTGAAGAATCTGACAAGGAGTTTAGCCGCAGCGAAGACTTTGATGACGAACACATAAAAAAGGAGTCCTCATTGGGCTCAATGTCCATTGAACAGATTCAAAGCATAATTACGAATGCTGTTGAGGCTCAATTGCGGAGAGGATCTCGCAAGACACATCTGTACACAAAGCCTTATACGAAGAGAACTGATTTCCTTTGTATGCCCCACAGCTACCACCCCCCTAAATTCAACCAATTTGATGGTAAGGGCAATCCCAAACAGCACATTGCTCAGTTTATTGAGACGTGCAGTAATTCTGGCACTAATGGGGATGGGCTAATGAAGCAGTTTGTTCAATCTCTTAAAGGGATTGCCTTCGATTGGTATATAGACTTGGAGCCCGAGTCTATTAACATGTGGGAACAAATGGAACATGAATTCCTTAACATGTTCTACAGTACTCAGCGCACTGTCAGCATAACGGAGCCGACAAATACTAAGCAGTGAAAGGATGAACCAGTCCTCAATTACATCAATCGCTGGAGATCTCTTAGCCTTGAGTGCAAATATCGTTTATCTAAGGCCTCTGCTATCGAAATGTGCGCTCAAGGCATGGAGTAGGACATGCTTTATGTCTTGTAGATAAGCAAGCCTAGGACCTTTCAAGAGCAGACTACGAAGGCACATGACATGAAAATGACTATAGCAAACAGTCGCAGTCAGTCCTCTTCTTTATATGAGTTCAAGAAGGATAATGGTGATTCTAAGAAGAGTTCTAAGCCTCTAAAGGCATCAGTGAAGGAAACTATGATTGTTTCCACTGAATAGCCTATGAGGATTTTAGGGAAGTCTAAGCCAGAGGGGAAGAAGACTTCATTCTTTAAAGAGACAACAAAAAAGCGCCCTACATTGAAGGAACTTCAAGAGAAGAAGTACCCATTCCCTAATTCAGACTTGTTGGGAATGTTGGATGACTTGCTTGAAAACAAGATCATCGAACTCCCTAAACCTGAGCAGCCAGAAAAGGCTGAAAGGACTAACAACCCGAAGTATTGTTGTTATCACAAGGTTATTAGTCACCCTTTAGAAAAATGCATTACTCTCAAAGAGCATATATGCAACTGGCCAAGGATAGGAGGATCATACTAAACTTGGACGAAATTGCTGAAGCCAATTGTATCAGCGCTTAATTAGAGTCATCTCCTTTACGACAAGAAAGCCAATTGAAGAGAAGCCTTGGAGCAACGGTAAGGTCGTCTCTGTCTGACCAAAAGGTCACAGGTTCGAGCCGTGAAATCAGCCACTAACAAAGTCGGGTTAAGCTGCCTTGAATTCACCCCTTGGGGTGCGGCCCTTCCCCATACCCTGCGTGAACGCGAGATGCTTGTGAACCGGGCCGCCCTCCTTTATGACAAGAAAGTCATATCCAACTCTACTAAGAGGAAAAACATGATTTCACTCCTTCGCCAAGGATGGAGTTATAACAATTCAGTTCGGAAGTTTAGAGCCAATTGTTGCGCCGCTCATGGTACAAACTCCTCCTCTGAAATCAAACACACTATCGATATCCTAGAGGATGATGAAGAGGGGCGGACTCTTGTTATTCAGCGAAGGCCTAGGAACCAAAAACGGGACCAACAACTGCCCTTGCGCCATAAGAAGAGACAAGGGAGGAAGAAGAAACCTTAGTGTGTAAGAGGTAGGAAGAGCTCGAAAACAAACAAGAAGCGGGACGTTCAACTTATACACCTACTTGAGCAAGAACCGCTTACTCCTGTAACGTTGGAAGAGTTCCTCCCAATGGCCTTTTCTGATAGAGTCACTGTTAACATAACCTCATGTACTAAGCTTGAAGATGAAGAGGATGGAGAAGAGGAAAAGTAGGAAGATTCTCCAAAAGGGGATGATAAAACTATGATCGTTTTAGAGGCTTTACTAGCACGCATGGTTTGGAGGCAAATCTTTCACCTACCGAAAGAGATGCGTTAGTGTGTCGCCACTGCCCTCCACCATCCAGAACTTTATGCTGACAAGGTCAAAAATGTTGGAGAATCCTTGAAAGGCCTTGCCCAATACGCCCCTTGCCCAGTACGCCACTTGCAACATAGCTATCACTTTCACTCAGGATGACTTATTGCTAGGCTCCAACCCTCATAATCGTCATTTGTTTGTGACTGGTTATATCAGGGAGCAAAACGTTAGGCGGATCTTGGGAGATGGAGGTTCAGCCGTTAACATCATGCCTAGGTCTACAATGAGTGAATTGGGAATCATGGTAGAAGAGCTTTCTGAGAGTTATATGGTGATTCAAGGGTTCAGCTTGGAGAGTCAGCGTGCGATCGACATGATTCACCTAGAGATAATAATGGGAGACTTATTAACATCTTCAATCTTCCATGTAATTGACTCCAAAACTTCATACAAATTGTTTATTTGGACGCCGTGGCTCCATGAGCATGGAATAGTGGCTTCTACCCTCCATCAATGTCTTAAGTATTACCATGGTGGTGAGAAGAATATCAACGGTGATCTCAAGCCATTTACAAAGGCAAAATTGCATTTTGCTGATTCTAAATTCTTTGAAGAGTCACCGCACCTAACGAGACTATGCCCTGCATAATTTCCTTCACAGGTAGGGATGAGTCGAAGGCTACCAAGAATTCCAAGGTGATTTTGAGGCATGGCGGCGTGTAACAATGAGAGCATTGTAAGGGGGCGTTGAACAAGAGACTATCACCCAACTCGTTAAACAAGTTGCTAAACAAGTGGTAGTTTCCACAAATCACATGCCACCGGTCTTAAGATATGTTCCCAAAGCCGTCGTAAGAAGGGGGAAACACCCTTCAGTGGGTGCATAAGTGAAAAACAACTAGGGGCAAGGCTATCAAGAAGGATAGCGGGGCCAACCTGAGCACCCTTAAAGAAAGTGTCACGTTGCCAACGTGAAACATGTACCAACCGAAGGTGACTTGACCCGCTCTACCTAGATTTGTCTCTTGTTCCAAGACCTTATTAGATGAAGAGGGGAACTTGCCAAATGCGCAAACAAAAGAAGGATTTGACCCGAATACATATAAGCTTACGGAGAAGGCAAGTTATAATTTTAACAATCCTGTTGCACTAGGAAAGATGCTAGAGGTGGAAACCTACAGCCTCAACAAAACGTAGAAGAAGATTCATGAACAAGGAGGTATAGTATAAGTCCCAAAAGTGGGTCTTGGTTATACATCGGTGCAACCGATCAGGATACCAGGGTGGCGCAAGGCCAAGCAGAATGTGGTTCAACATATCTCTGCTGAAGAAATAGATGAGAGTGAGGATGAAAAAGCTCAACCTCCTATAAAACCTTTTGTATATGATAGGTTACAACCATCCACCTCAAGGAAACATCCATCCGTCTTCGCTAGAATTAGGAAAGGTCAAAACCCTAAGTCTTCTACGTTCTAGAGAGTAAAGGATCATGCGCAGCCAAGGCCCTCGATGTTCAACAGAATCACAAAAGTAAGAGAATTAACGAATCCATTACCCGAATAACGAAAGGATTCAGTGTTCAATCGACTTGGTGATGGAAATGATGTATAAAGTTCTATCCCTTCTCATATGAAGCGATTTTCGACCCTTGATGTGAATACAGATAGTTCACTGAGGGTAAGGAGATGCATTGTGGTGTTTACTGGTCAACTGGGTAATTCTAACATCAACAAAGGGGATAAGCAAGAGGAAGTGACTTCTTCTAATCATATCACAGTACAAGAATGTGAAGACTCAGAGATAGAGGTAGAAAGTGCAGTGACTCCTGAAACTCTTGAAGACAAGGGACAAGCCACGGTTGATGATTTGAAAGAATTGAATCTCAGTACTGTTGAGAAACCCTGACCCATCTGTGTAAGTTCATTGCTTACACCTGAGGAACAAAAAGAGTACTTCAATCTCCTTTCGGAGTACAAGGACATGTTTGCATGGAGCTACAGTGAAATGCAGGGCTTGATCCCAAAGTTGCAATCTATTGCTTATCCCTCAGGAAGAGTGTCTTGCCCAAAAAGTAACCTCAACGACATTTTCGCCCAGAGTTAGTACCTAAAATTGAAAGACAGGTCAATAAACTCATAGAGGCAGGATTCATTTGCAAGGTAAAATACCCAACTTGGATCGCAAACGTTTCCCTATAAGGAAGAAGAACAAGCAATTCGTATTTGCGTGGACATCCGGAATCTCAATAACGCTTGCCCAAAAGATGATTTCCTGTTGCCCGTCACCGAACTCATGGTCGATTCAACCATGGGATACGAAGCCTTGTCCTTTATGGATTGTACTGCAGGGTACAGTCAAATCCAAATGGTGCCAAAAGACCAAGAAGCCACAACTTTTCGCACTCCCAAAGGCATCTTTTGCTATAAGGTAATGCCTTTTGGTTTGATGAATGCCGAAGCAACACACCAAAGAGCAAATGCAAACTATCTTTGACGACATGTTGCTCAAAACAGTGGAGTGCTATGTTGATGATCTTGTGATCAAGTCAAAAAGGAGATCAAACCACCTACAACACCTTCGTTGAATTTTTGATAGGCTGAGGAGATGTCAACTAAAGACGAATCCACTTAAATGTGCGTTTGGTGTCACTGCAGGGAGGTTCTTAGGCTTTATAGTTCGGCATAGAGGCATTGAGATTGACCAAGCCAAAATCAAGGCAAACCAAGAGATGCCTGCCACAAAAAATCTGAAAGAATTACCGGTTCTTCAAGGTCATTTGGCTTATATTAGAAGGTTCATATCCAACCTACCCAGTCATTACCACCCATTCTACCACCTCATGAAGAAGGGTGCACAATTCAAATGGGACCTGTCATGCCAAAAAGCCTTCGACAGCATCAAGAAGTACTTGTCAAATCCACTAGTTCTGGGGACACCAATTCATGGGAAACCTCTTGTACTCTACATTGCAGCTTAAGAAAAGTCTTTATGGGCATTATGCGCCCAGGAAAATGATGAAAGCAAAGAAAGAGCTTTGCATTACTTAAGTCGCACTTTGGTTGGGGTTGAACTGAATTACTTCCTAATTGAAAAGATGTGTTTGGCTCTCATGTTCGCAATTCAAAAATTAAGGCATTACATGCGAACGGCGTGAGTAATTTCTAAAGCTGTGCGAGTAATTTCTAAAGCTGACCCCATCAAATATATCCCATGAAAGCTAATTCTAAGCGGGCGACTTGCAAAGTAGGATGTAATTCTGAAGGAATATGACCTCGTTTACATGCCAGAAAAGGCCGTTAAAGTACAATCATTGGCCGATTTCTTTGCAGATCACCCAATCCCTGATGCTTTGGAGCTAAATGATGACTTACCTGATGAGGATGTGTTCTTCTTGATATCCTCCCACGTTGAAAAATGTATTTTGATGGAGCCACGAGACATGATGGTGCTAGTGCAAGACTGGTCTTTGTTTCCCAAGAAAAATTTGTCTTCACTTATTCATTCGTGCTAACTCAGTTATGTTCCACTAATATGGTTGAATATCGGGCATTGATTTTGGGTCCTCAAATGGCCATTGAAATGGGAGTCAAATACCTTGACATCTATGATGATTCTCAATTAGTCATCAAGCAATTTCTCAAGGAATATGAAGTAAAAAAAGACGATCTCGTGTCACACCACAAATATGCCTTACGACTGCTTGATAAGCTTGAAACCATCAAGTTACAGCATGTTCCTAGGAGTGCCAACAGGATGGCTGATGCACTTGCGAACTTTGCAGCCACTTTGGCACTGGGGGTAGAAGAAAGCATGAATGTCCCTGTTTGTAACCGGTGGGTTGTTGCACCTCTTGATGAAGAGGTTCAGTAAGAAGTCAACATAGTTAGCACTAAGGAAGTAGAGGAAGAAGACTTGCGCCAACCACTCATTGATTATTTACAACATGGAAAGCTTCTTAATGACTTGAGGCATAAGATAGAAATTCAGTGAAAAGCTCCCCACTTCCTTTATTTAATTGGACGCTTTATTGACGCTCCTTCATTGGCTTTTGGTGGCGTTGCTTAGATAACGAAGAGGCCAAATAAACTATGGAGGAAGCATATTCAGGAGCATTATTGGGCTTTTTGCTTGCTTTTTTATTTTTTAAATATTTTTAACTAGTTTTTCTTTTTTTTAATTCTAAAAAAAAGTTTTGTTTTATAGAGTTAGTCTATGAGTATTATTTATTTAGTGAGTTAAAGTGATGAACCTTTCATTGAAAAAAGGGAAGATTGTGAGCCAAAAAGTTAACTCATAAGCTGACATGGCAGACACGTGAGCAAAGAAAATGACACACTATCGGAAATGCACTAAGAGCACTGGCAGCGGTTGCCTCGAGTGGAAACATGTGGGGCCCGTGTGTCATTGGCATGGCAAGGAGAAACTGGCAGCAAGGGGAATTGAGGGGGGCACGCGTGTCAACTCGCCTGTGCGGTCCCCCTCCCATGCCACTTTTTGTGATTTTTTAATTATTTTTTTTTTTGAAGTAATATATAATTTTTATATAATTAAAAAAATAGGTTGTGTGTTATAAAGTGGGTCCATGAAAAATATTTTTATTGGATGATTAAATTGAGTTCCATGGGTTGGAGAAGTGATAAAATGTAAGTTTAAAAATTATAGAACTTTTACTACAGTAGCATGCCAGAATTCCAAAATCTGAAACTCCACTGGGAATGCTCTAAGGCCCTATTTGGTGAGAGAAACTGGAATGGAATGGAATCAGGACTTGAATCACGGGGGGTTGGGTATGGAACTTAAATCCTGAACCCAGTTGTTTGGTGAAAACTGGAATGGAATCAAGTCCCAATCCTTGCTGTTTTGTGAGCAGTTTTGGAATGGAATCAACTCTGTTTTTATTTTAAAACTAATATTTTAGCAAAATTTGAGGTACTTCACTCCAAAAATCATCCAACACAAACTCAAAAACATGAACTGCCACCTTGAGAAACAACAATAGTGCATCACAAAACATAAAAAAATTTCAGAAGCTAATTTGAGATCTATAATCATAAATTGAAGCCCATGAACTCTAATTCCACATCTGAAACAATAATCAATGGGTAGTTCTTGAATTGAAACCAAAAATAAATTAAAAAAATTCGCAAACGTGAGGGGTGGTGAGGGTCGGTGTAACGGGTGGCGAGGAGCGGCGTCTTTGGTTGCCGGAGGCAGATCGTCAGGGTCGACGACGAAGGGCTAAGGGCGGCGATCGCGGTGGTGGTGGAGCAGCGTCTGTACTCTGTCGAATGACCTGCTGTCGGAGGTGGACGACGACGACAGATGGAGGAATGACGACGGCTGCCCATCGATCGACTGCCAGTGGTGGCGGAGGTCACCGGTCAGTGGTGGTGCAGCAGCAGGAGAAACGAAGCTCTAGAGTTTGTGTGGAGATGAGGAGGAACCAAGGTGGAGGAAAATGGTGAAGACGTGAAGCACGAACGCAGCAGGTAGAATGCAACCAATTTTCCTTTTTTAAAAAAAATAAAACTGATCCCTGAGGGTTGGAACTTGATACCTCTCGTAAATGGAAGGGTTCAACTTCTTGAAAGTTGAAGGGGAACTTAAAACCTAGGGGTATCAAGTTCCTTACCTTTAAAACACTCACCAAACAATACGGAAAGGAATTTGAACTCTCAAGTTTCAAGTTTCATTCCAGTTTGGCTCACCACACAGAGCCTAAAAGAGGTTCGCAGCCGTAGGAAAGCAGCGTGCTATTTCTCCAAATTGCGTTTCATATTTGGCGGGAAGGCAATTCTTCCCAGGCCGGCGGAAGATGGCGAACCGCCTCATCAACGAAATGGGTCTTCCAAAATCAATTGCCAACATCTTCGCTGCGCGTAACATCAAAACCGCCAAGGTTGTTTTACCCTCTTTTCGTCTCTTTACTTAATGTGAAACGATAGTCATCATACTTGCAGTTCTGAAACTCCGAAATTACTGCAAATTTTAGGGTTTGGGCCTTGATAACTTGCAGCTAATTTATTATCGATTGTGAATTAGTCTGCCCTAGACGGATTGAGGACACGAAGCTCTTCATTTCGTGTCTTATTTCCACATAGAGCATTTACTGAATGATATGTAAATTGATGAAGCTAGTTCCGTTTGCTCTTTTCAGATTGTTTTTGGGGGTACTGTTGGTATTCTGTAAAGAAATCAAGAGCAGTTTCAAATCTTGACTCATGACATGGTATGCGATTGAAGCACCTATTAATGAAGTAATGAAAACATAGGGAGAGAAGTGAGTTGATTGACATGCCATGAGTTTCCGTGGTTGTTGGAGGGACAGTGGGGGTGATGGAGATATTGAAGAGAGGGGGGCGGGGGAGGGGCCGAGGGGGCACTGTTTAAGCAGCATGAGTTGGAGATGAATCTAAGTCAATGCCGTGATTGTCTTCCTGTATTCACCTCTTTATGCTCCAGGTTTTGTCCCCCCCCCCCCCCGTTCACAAGTCTGACAAAGCCTTAGTCAAATTTAAAATAGTTAAGTCCAATAACAAATCACTAGGCTCTACTATATGAGGGTGGGCTTTGTTGGGTGGATAAGTAAAAGAGTAGACTTTGTCAGAAATAAATGGAATTTTTTGAAGAAAACCTGTCATTCCGGATTCAATATGAGCTGCCACTTGTATCCCATCCCTACACCATGCTTTGGACTGCAATGTATTCTGTGCAACACTGTGCATACTCTTCCTATAATAATAAACTTACCCCAACAGGTTGCGTTGTTTGGTGTATAGGATGCTCTTTCTTTAACAGAATTTGAGTTGATGGAGTTGCTGGACGTTGGCTTGACTGAGGTAACATCTGCAATTGCGTACATCAGTGAAGTGGTCCGTCCTCCCTTCGAAACTGTAAGCATGAAGCTTTAATCGTTTCTCGGCGCCGTTCTTGTTTATTTGCACTAGAACATTGATGTACCTTCTGTTTGAAATGTGGGTTTAGGCATTGTCACTTTTAGAGCGACGAGTTCAGAATGAGCACTTGGCTGGCCATCTTCCGACAAGATTGAAAGGTCTAGACGAGGCCCTGTGCGGTGGTATTCCATTTGGTGTTGTGACTGAGTTAGTTGGTCCAGCTGGGATTGGCAAAACACAAGTATGTCCGCAACCATAGTTTTGTCAATTTTCATTATATGTGGTGTCTGAAATTATTGCAATTGCACCATGTTGAGGTATATATGCTAGTATGCTCAAGTTACTGAATGAATATTTCTTGCCAAGAATATCTTGAAACTAGAAATGCACTAATCAGGGTTACTATTGTTGTGATACTGTAGCTTGTTCCATTCTGTTACTTCCTAGCCAATGAATTGCATTTCATTAAAAAAAAACAAAAAGAATAAAAGGGCACAAAAGTCTTCTTTTATGCTTGATTTTTCTTTCCTCGTATTCTTACTTGTTGCCAACATCAGATTCGCTTCGTGTTATCGATCAAAACTCTTAAGGATCTTTACCTTATAGAAGGGTGTTTGATAATGGTCGGAATTCGGAAATCACATAGACTGCACAAGCTTTGTGCTTGGAGCAAGAAGTGAGGCTGTAATTGTAGGTTGCTTCTCTTTGAATCAAAAGGGAATTTGTCCTTGCTTTTGTAGAAAGAAGTAAAGGTTTTCCGGGGTGTATGTGGGGCTGAATTTTCTTCATCTGCATGGTTGTGAATCTGTGATAATTACAGGTTAACTCTTAATTGGCATGACTTTTCCTTGGATGTCTCTTTTGCTATGACTATAATCTATGTTCTAGTTAATATCTTAATCATATCTATACATATGTGAAGTGTGCATGCATATATCTTTGCACAAATACATGTATGTATGCTTATACATACATACGTAAGTATATAACAAAATTTCATACATATATTTATAAGCTCTAAATAAATTAATGCTTATGGATATAGATATCATCTGAGATTACTCTAGGTAAATTGAACTGCTACTTTGTTATTTTGAATTGATTTGATATTTTTTCTTATGATATTATATGAAAAGGATTAAAATACGCATACAGGTATATCTATTTGATTGTAACTATTATTTGTTATTACTACAGCTATCATTGCTGCAGCTACTACTACTATCATTATGTGAACAATGCTACTCACTAAGTTTTTATTGCTCAACATTCCAATAAGATAGACATGCCCTGTGCATTTCTAGGGGATTGCAATGTAAAAGATAGCCCATCTTTGGATGTTGCAAAGCGGTTTCTTGGGAGATCCTAAAGCCTTAGTTTGAAAAAGCGTGAGGCGCACTGAGGCGCAAAGGGTCCCGAGGCGCGAGGCGAAGGCGCACGCCTCAAGGACGCGAGCCTTTTTTTAGCTAACAAAAGGTTTGAAAACAATTTACAGGACTTATTTATGATAATTGAGTAAAATAGAGACATCAAAAAACAATTGTACATCAATATAAGTACAAAAAGTATCACAAATAATCCACAAGATGGTAATTTAGCATGACAATACTATAAAAAGTAAAAACACATGCACACACAAGAACTTAGTAAAGGTTTAGAAACAAAGAAACAAGTATAGCCATGAAGACATAAAAGAAAACATGAACAACATATAACATAGTTCTTCAAGTAATCTAAAATCAACTAGACGTCATCATCATCATCCAACACCACATGCTCAGGATCAACATCATCAAATCCACCAACATCGTCATCTCCTATGTCCTCTTCCTCCTCCTCTTGATACTCTGCAACATTCTCATCCTCATCCTCATCTTCATCTTCATCAACTAATTGAAATCGTCCACGAGGCCTAGAAGATGAAGCGGGAGCCTTTCCTTTATCCTTGTTAGACATAGAGCCTTGCTTAGTGGTGCTTCCTTGAGATGTTCTACGTATAGTGTAATAATTAGGCTCATCTGCCCCGGAGGCTCGGGCAACAGCAGCCCATGTCAAATTATCATCCTCAAATACAGGAGTATCATCATTCGAATCACCATCCATCCTTCCAAGCAACCACTCATTACTTTCATCAATGTCCTTTAAGTGGATGGGATCCATGGAGGTACTCTCTTCACGTCTACGCTTCAAAGCACGATTCGCTTTGACAAAAACCAAGTCATTCAAGCGAGATTGGGCTAATCGATTTCTCTTTTTGGTATGAAGCTAGTAATAAGAAAATAGCTTTCATTAGACTTCATTAATCATTCTTAAATATTAATAAATGTAAATGATAAATTATCAAAAGGATTAACGTTCGATTTTTCAAACTTACGTGTTGAAACACACTCCAGTTCCTTTCACACCCGGTTGCACTACAAGTGAGGCTGAGAACACGAATGGCAAACTTCTTCAAATTAGGTGCTTCAGCTTCGTAATTACTCCACCAATAAGCTAATGGAAAATAAAATTGAAAAGTTATCTTCGATTATAATATTTTAAGGAAAACAAAAGAGAAAAATATATAGGCAAACTTATCTAATATTCTTACCGGGAGCTAGTGCATTCCTTTGTCTTTTAGCCATGTTCATCCCAAAGAGGCCTTGAGCATTTTTGTACAAGTTTAATTCTTGGAGAATCTTATCTTGAGTTCCCAAATCTGGAACCAACCTTGCTATGCAATCATATAAACCCTGGACAACTTCCCTACAATCTTCGATGCTTGGGTTTGAATAATAAATTTGGTGAAGTTGGCATTCCCATCTTGTATCAATAAACTTGAATGCCATTTCATAATTCTCCTCATTATGTCCAAAGCTTGTAGCAATGGCTTCCTTAGCTCTCTCCATGGCCTCATAAATATAACCCATTGGAGGCTTCTTTTCTCCATCAACAATGCGAAGAACCTTAACAAGAGGGCTTGCCAACTTAAGAGAATAGAGAACATTCTTCCAATAGCTCTCTTGTAAAAGGTAGGATGCCATCTTCTTCCCTTTTGCTTCCTTAGACCATTTACTCTCATTCCATTCTTGTGAAGTTTCCATCTTCCTCAACGCATTTCTTTGCTTGTGAAAAGAAGAAAGAGTGATGAAGGAAGTGGCAAATCGTGTGATAGGCGGTCTATGTCAATTTTTTTGACTCGTGAACCGCCTCATCATGTTAAGAAGAGGAACGGAGCTATGGATGTAAGCATTGATGAACATGCTCTTCTTTAATGCAATCTGGACCTTTGGAACTTGATTTCCAATATCTTCCAAGATGTGGTCAAGACAATGTGTGGCACATGGAGTCCAATATAGATGTGGCCTCTTAGCCATTAGCAACTTCCCTAATAAATTTATTTTAACAAGAATGATGTAAGAAACTAAAAATGTAACCAAAAAGGCAAAGAACTAATTCAAGTCATTCAAAACTTTTAGAGAAGAATTCTTACCCGCCTTGACATAATTAGGTGCATTGTCGGTCACCACTTGAACCACATTCTCCTCTCCAATTTCCTCCACCAAATCATCAAGAATTTTGAATAGAAGATTTGCGTCCTTCACAACATCGGAAACATCCATCGATCTAATAAAGACCGAACCCTTAGGAGAGTTCACAAGGAAGTTAATAATGTCTTTTTGAAGCGTGGAATCACGCCATCCATCGGATAATATTGAACAACTCTTTTGAGCCCATTCTTTCTTGTTCTCTACCATTGCTTTCTCGGTATCCTCCACTTCTTTTTTGAGGAGAGGAATCCTTGCCTCATACATTGAAGGTGGTTTTAAACCCGGGCCAAAATGACCAATAGACTCACACATGCCTTGAAAACTATCAAGTGTAAGTAAGTTAAAAGGAATAGCACCATCATAGAAGAATCTAGCAATATCCCTACAAACTTTGTTCCTTAGATCTTTCCTACACATCTCATTTAAAGTCTTTTGCCTTCCTTGATCCTTCCCTTCCTTTCTTGCCTTCACAACATCTGCGGGATTAGGAGTGAAGAACATATCTATTGGATCTTTTGTCTTTGATCTCTTTGAAGGCATGCTATTACTACCTTTTGACCCACCACTTGTGAATTTTCCACCCTTAGGCATCTCAACACACTCATCATCATCATCTTCTTCATCAAAATAGCTTTGTGGCAAGCGTTTAGACATATCATAGGCTTCTTTACTTGCCTTTTTAAGGTCCATGTAATCTTGGATTTCTTTCTTAACATGCTTGGGAACCCTTTGACAACCTAGTGTGTTTCGATGCCCACCAACTAGATGTTGTTTTAGTCGGAAAACACCCCCGGTGGTTCTCACTCCGCAAAAATTGCAAAAGAAATTATTTCTATTTGTTGGATCTTGCTTCCCATACTTCCGTCCGGGATCTAACGATTTAGAGGAAGCCGAACCAGAACCCGAAGTGTTACCGGTTGGGTTTGAATCCTCCATTTAACTTACCGTTTCAGCTCTCAAACTAAAATTCCATAGCAATCGAGCAAATAGTTAGTGAGACACTAATCACTAATTGCATTTTACCCAAAAAAAAGAAGGACAAAACAGAGGTAATTGACTAATTGCTAGTTGCCACTCATCACTAATTGGTAATTGCTTCCCATATTTCTATTTGTTGGGCACTGCCACTGACCACAAAATGGAAAATTTGATTGTTGCAAATTTAACAAAAAAAATAATAACATTTCTAACCCATATTTCTATTTGTTGGGCACTGCCCTGCCAGCAAAAAAAAAAAAAGTGACATTTGGTGTTGAAGAAGGGCAGAAGGCTCGAACAGAGGAGGGAAGCCGAGATAGAACAGAGGAGGAGAGGTCAGCCACCCGAAAACAGGGGAGGAAAGCTGATGAAAATGGCTCGAACAGAGACAGACATGGCCGAAAAAGAGGATGAGAGCTTAAGGGAGAGAGAAAAACGAAAAACAAAGGAGAAGAAGGCGACAACCATGGCTGGCTGGTCGACTGTAGCAGAGAAGACGCAGAGAAGCACGAAGAAGAGAAGAAGAACAGCAGGACGAAGAAGAGAAGAACAGAAAGCATACACATACCTGGTCGACTGAGATGAAGGCTTCGACTGAGAAGATTTGAGGCCTCTAGGGTTTCGAATGGTGGAGCAGAGTCGAGGTGAGAGCTGAAGAAGGCAGCCAAAGCAGCGTTTAATGATTTTCGTCCAATTCTTTTTTTTTTTTTTTTCGAAAGAAGCCTTAAGTTCTTCTGGGCGCTCGCCTTGCGCCTCGGCGTGAGGCGCCATGAGGCGCACGCCTCACGTGACTTCGGGGATGGGCGTCGCCTGGGTGTGGGTGAGGCGCCAGCCTGTGCGCCTCTCGCCTAGGCGCGCCTCACCTGTGCCTTTTCAAACTAAGCCTAAAGCACATAGCCTTACCTTGAGAAGCAATGAGGTCGGCTTTGTAATGGGGATGTGTACCATATCTTGGGCTTTTCTTAGGCTACCAGCTAGAAGACAGAAGGATTGGCAGCAATCCAAAATCCAGCTTTTGATGCTGTACACCAGTCTTTATAAACCTATGGCTACGAACAGTAGTTTTCCTCTGGGAGCCCAGTGTTTCTAGTTGCGACTAACCTGGATCATGCTTGGGTACCCTACCTGAGCCTTCACTCAGGTCCTTGCATAGCTTGTATGCAAAACAATCTACAACTCTTTGCAAACTTTCCTGGTGAAGTGCATCACTCCTCTTGTGTGTACTAGCATAATGCATATGCCTTGTGTGAATAACATTTAGGACTTGTGCTCTCATGAAGGCCTTTCAGGTCAGCTTTCCTTCTGGCAAACCTTTTGCCTTTAGATTTGCGACTCTGCTATTTAGTACAGAAGGAAACGTGGTCGTATTTTAGATAAAGTATTGTAATCGTTGCATAGTGCTCTGGAAATTGAGAGCTCTAATGCTAACTTAGAGGATTAAGTCCAGGCTGTCCAGCTTACCTTGGAATTTTTATTTTCATGTAGACAGTGGTCCTAACTGCAAATATGTAGCAAAGTTCTTTTTATTTTTTTAATTACAAGATTTTGTCAGCTTCTCGTGAGCTTAAGAGAATGTGGTTCCAAACCTCTAAATTGAACTGCAGTTTGTTGTCGCTTGAAATTCCAGTAATTCTTTGAAGCACTTTACTACTAAATACTGAACACAACATGATGACTGTCAGAGTTCCAGATCTATCAATTAGTGTCAGCATTAAGTTTTACACTGCATAGCAGATAGCACTTTTGCTAGTTTCTGTAAGCAAGAGTGCCAGGTTGAGCACCGTAAGATCTAATTTACACCTCAAAATCATGGCTAGATGGTAAATCCAACAACAAATGTATACTTCATTGAGGAAGGATGAGCATGCCCAAGTTTTTCGCCATACTACCTTATCACATTTATGGCTTGGTAATGATGGTTGATGCTCACAGCAAATCGACACTCCAAGCATGCATAATTATATCAAGTACAGTCATAGTTTTATCAAAGTTTTATCAAATCCTAGGTTGATGTTTCTACTATTCCTCCATTGCACTGGTTGCATGTAGTTTTGTTAGTGTTAAGCCCTCTGTCTAATGTTTCTAATATTTGTTCCATCTCACTGTCACTGCATTCATCTTTTGTACTAAGGGTCTCAACCAGAAGGACTTGAGTTTTGCATCTGTGTGGCCTTCTCATAAAGCTTATCACAATATAGCCAGTGTCTTTTGTTCCTCTCTGATCTTCTATCTGTGGGAATAAACTGGGCCGATCTTCAGTTTATTCTTGGTGATTTGGAGGACGGTTTGTATTGTTTAAATGATTATTGGTGTGCATCTTGGGAATTTGATTTGAGAGTGAGAGCTTTCCTTTTGGTAGTTTAAAGGCTTTGACAATCTTGTCGGGCAATCCAGCATTCTAAATTTAGAGTTGCAATGAAAAGCGTTGGCAAAACATTTCCATTGAGTTTTAGGTTCTCTAATCTATTAAGTGTTCATCAATCCATGCAATGTTCCACCTCCTTCCTTCCTAGATTGCCTTGCCAGGTCAACCGTACACGATAATCAACAACCGAAGTATCGCTATACACCAGAATAGCATAAAAGTACAGGAAAAGTAATCTGAAGGGAGCGCCATTGCATCTACTCACTAAACCACAAGATTTGTGTTTTTGAGGTCTACTCAAGTTCACCTCAAAAGCACTTGATTTTCATTTTCGAGATGCAAGTACGAGTGTTTATTAGTCTAAAGATAGCTGTAGAAATCATCATATATCTGTTACAATTTACCATAAGATAGTAGAACAAAAAATGAAGACCAAAGCATGAAAATTACACTTAAGGTGCTTCAAGATTGTAGTAAAACAGCTGAGTGCTGCTAGCCATATCCCTAAGTGTTTGCGTCAAAATGGATAATCTTAATGTAGGAAAGTTAATTTTCATCCTTTCTATATTTTCTCCAAAAGTCGGACCATGATATCTACCAAAACATAAACTAGCTTCTTAAAATTGATTACACTAGGGGAATGTGCTCAGGACCAACTCACAATTCTGGGTGCTTTGCTCCGAGTGAGATGATGTGTTATAATTTTAGATGATTCCGCATTGAACTAGACATCCTAAGTTACTGAGAGAAGTATGGTTCTGCGCCCAGTTGTATCCAATGCCATCTTGAGACAAGCTACCAAAAGTTGGACTAGTTAGTAGGTCTAAATAAGTGAATTGGTAAGGTGTTATGCATCTTTTAGTTCACTTTTGGACTTTAACGGCATTGATGGGGCTTTGACCCTTGCTTGGAGCTTCGTGGAATATGATTACATGAGATGCTTCTGCATCATAGAGGGACTAATTGATATTTTGAGTATAGTTACGCGTAAAATCTCTGTGATCTATAGAAGTCAATGCGGTTTTTATACTATGCATTAACAGTGATCTGTGATATAGTCACAAGGTTTATGGACTAGGGTGCTTGAGACATCTTTGTTTTTACTTTTTTCTTTTGGTTTTGAAAGAGTGCCGTAAGCATTTTTAACTTGCCTCCCACTCCTGTTTTGCAGTTTTTTCGGTTTCCAGAGTTAATTCAACAGATGAAGGTTTATTTTGATCGAGTAATTAGCTCCCTATAGCTCTGGTTTTTTAAAATTTATCCCAAATGCCACTAGAAGCCTTGAAATAACTACAATGCATGCCCCTGTATTTTCCAGCTGTGTCATAGTTAAAAAATCAAAAACTCTTTGTTTTAGATATACAACGGCATGTTAGTCATTTTAGGGCTCCCACAGGCATTTGAGATAATATTTGAAGTTCCCAGATATGGAAGGAACGATATTCAAAAGTTGGATAGGTAGCTAAATGCTCTAGTCTCATCTTATGATATTGTTTTGAATGTGTTTTTGATTGATTTGATTTATTTTCCTTGTCTTCGTTTGGAATGCCTGGATGATAGGTATATTGGGCCTGTGACATAATGTTCTATAACCGTAGATAGTCACTCTAATTGAAGAATAAAGGATCTATAGACATATGACAGTAATTAGTAAGTTACTTTTAATCCAATGTGCCTCATCCTCTTTAAGGATGGCAATACTAGTCTTCCATTGCACCTGCGAAGTGTTTGCTTTTGACTTGCAGTTTTGCCTGAAGCTGGCTTTATTGGCTTCACTTCCTTCAAATTACGGAGGCTTAGATGGTCATGTGATTTATGTTGACGTGGAGTCCAAATTCAGCTCACGAAGGTAGTTTGAAAGATCCTTCTTTCAAGTTCTCCTTATATGCTACTTGCTAAGGAGCAATAGGAATTTTTGACTAACTAGAAATCCATGCAGCACTTTCCAATGGAAAACTTTGGTGTAATTATAAGGCACCCTTATAATTCTTGGTAGTTGCTTATTATCATGTCTACTTGAAATTTCTTGGCTCATGCTGTGTAATTCTCACTCTCAGGATGATAGAAATTGGATCAAGAAGTTTCCCTGAAGTTTTTTTCCGTAAAGGGATGGCAAAGGAGGTAATTCATAGTGTTTGGCGGCTTGAATTATATAAATATAGGTTTTATATAAATAAATACATACAACTGCTGCTTGTATTTGTCCCCAGATGGCAGGTAGGATTCTAGTTTTGCAGCCTGGGTCGACTGCAGAATTTACTGAGAGGTAGTGATTAAAGATCCTTTGAATGGAGCCCATTAAGGGCCAATATATGGTTGCTTATTTTGTAGACCTTTAGTTCTTGTACCCAAAGACTAGGATTGCACTTAGGCATCTCAATATTGTCTCACATGAAAATTAGTACTGTGAAATTGTTAAATCTATGTTTAGCTATATAAATATGATCTTCTGTTTGCATAAATTTAAATAATAAGATTTGGTTGAATGGATGTGTCTTCCATGCACCAAAAACAATGAACAGCTAAAGGAGGATAAATGAACCGAAATTGCTTTGGGAATTATAATCCCAGAGGTCCTCGTTTTAAAAGAGCTTAGAAATGCATTTAGACATTAAGCTCTTTACATAGTACTGCATTTGAATTTAATTTCAATACATGCATGCTCTCTAATATATGCGTAAGTATTAAACAATTAAAACAATAGCTCAAAACCTTCCAAATAGCTGGCAGATATATTGAGTTGAGAATGTGAAAAATAATTTTGGACTTGTGCCTGTATGGACTTAATTATTGCCCTAAAAGAAGGTGTAGCACATAGAACTTCTACCAACTCCCTTAAGGGAGAGAAAGAAAAGGCAAAAAATTGCGTACGTTTGACTTTTTCTTTTTTCTTTTTCTTTTTTAAGGTGAATAAGGGTTAATCTTTATTACCTCTGCCAAAATCCAGTCATGTGAACCAAAACTCTATTAATAGATACGAACACATTCCGGCTAATTCCCCAAAAATATAAATTTGTATCAGATTTGAATTAGTAACTAATCCCAACATAGAAGTATTGAAAAATTTTTGTTTTAACAATCCACTGCCTTGATCCACTTGGCTACATCTGCCCTTAACCCCTGAAAGTTTGTTGCTTTTCTCTCCCTCCAAAGATGGGACTAAGTGGCCACAATTGCATCTGTGATGATATGTCTGACTTTCTTTTATACTCTCTCAGCTGCCATCAGCATAGCACTTCAGATTTTTGGCAGGACATTGAATCTTTGGGCACCTTAAAAAGCTTTTCTCTCTCCTTTTCAGTAAACTGACATTTCAAGAGCACACGGTCACATATTTCTTGTTCAAAATTGCATAGAGGATGGATAGTGCTCAGTGCTCAGTGCTCACTCAGGCTTGTTTTGTAGCATCTTACGATGATTGAGTGTTCCACACTATATTTCCCATTCATCTTTTCTTTTTATTATTCAGCAGCCAAAAGAAAGTACTCTGGGTATAATAAATCCCATTTTTGCTTTCCAGCCTCTTCCGATCACCATTACAAGATAAGCTAGATTTGAGGTTTTCTTTGCTATGGAAAATGTTCTTCCAGTGCAACCAACTATTCATTGAGGTTTGTATTCACAATAGTTACTTTTCTTCAAATAGTGGCCATCGACCCACTTGACCAGAGGTTGTGCTTCTTGCAAGCCATAGCGCAATTTGTTTGCCAGCAATAGCCTTATTCCACTTGGAGATATTTTTGAGCCCCAAAATCACCCCACTTCTTTGGGTTTGCATGCAATGTCTGGGGCTACTATAGGAGCTCTTGTTTATGATTCAGATTCAACTCATAGATAGTTTCTGCACAAAGGCTTCGGTTCTCTTCAGCAAAAGTTGAGGGAGTACAAAGTGACACCAGAATCCAACCATCCCTAGGAGCCGGGAATTATCCAATACAGCCCTTCCAGCATATGAAATGTTTTGGCTTTCCCTATGTTGTTATTTTTGCTGTAACCTTACCAAAGAGCCGCTCAACCAATTTTGCTCAATCTATAGGGTGTAACTGGGAACTTAAGTTCTAAAATGCGAATGTCCGCTCTGGACTCGACTGATTTTGTTTGAAAAGCAGCAAGGTCCTACCTTTAGTTTAGCTTTATTCAAGAATCTTAGATCTGGGACTCTTCGTATTTGTCTTCTGGTGCAGAGGTCACTTCATCCACCTCTCCAATGAAAATTGGAAATTTGGAGGTATTACTTTTCCAACGAGAATAATGTGAGAACTCCTTCAATGTATCCACCATATAACTCTCATAGAAGTTGTGTCAGCTTTACAGAAGAGCATAAATGAGAGCTGACAAAGCTATTTAATTTATTTTCATCATGTATTGAGGATAATCTTACTCTTTTGATATCCTCCTGCAATTTTTTGGCAGAGGAGCACATTATGTACTATACCTTCTATATATGCACATTGACTTCAGTTAATAATTTGAGGAAGGACCTCTTTGAGCCTCTTGCATATAAGCTTAGCTGTGCATCTGTAAAATACACTGCAACACGAAATAGGCCTGAATTTGCTGGGATATTGGAAAATCAACCTTAAGCAGAAGCACAACATTCGTAGCATTGAATTGTGATATGAGCTTACCACTTTTAAATAATTCAAGCACAACTTCACAAAAAAGCTTGCCAACATCCCAATTGGCTTTGAAAAAACACCACTGTATCCATCAGGCCTTGGGGATTTGCTGGTCTGGAATGGAGAACAATGCTTCTTCACATCTTTGGGAGAAATGGTCTACAAATATACGTTTACTGCTCACTTGATAAAATTCGTCCATCTTAAAACAAGTACTGTCTGCACATGACTCTTTTAATGTTATGTTCTCCCAGGAGACCCTCGTAACATGGTACCCTGACCTCAACAACCTTCTTCTTTCCCTCTACTCCAACTTCTTGGTCATTATTCAAGTTTACCATCCCATGCCCTCTTTATATAGATTTTTGTTTTAAAAAAAAATTTACAGGAGTTAGGAGTAGAACCTCACAAGTCATGGGAGGTTTAGCAGGGCAGTTTCAGTTGGGATCTTAGTTACCCAATTCGCCAGGGGGGGTCCACGATCTGGTCTTCGTTCCGGTTTGGAGTTCGGTCTCTACCCAATTCGCTGAGGTTCGTGATCTGGGTCGTTAATTTTTGACGATCCGAATGGGACATGGAGGTACTGGAGTTTCTCAAGTAAGAAATAAAATTGCAGATAGCATAATTTCACAATGGTGACAATGGTGAAGGTTGAGAGAAGCCATTGACGTTTTGTCACCATCTTCACTTCTTCTTTGTCTTAGCATCACAATAACTGGACCAATTGGAAGAACAAAATAATGGTGCTCTGGAAGGAAGAGAGAGAGAGAGCGAGAGAGAGAGAGAGGGGTGGCTTGTGTGGACTCTTTTCAAAAATAAGAGAGAGAGAGACAGAAAGAGAAGTGTCTGGAGACTGTTGATCTTTCAATGCCTGCAATTTTATTTTTCTTTGAACTTTTCTGGGCTTTGTAAAAGTAAACACCCATTGGGAATACAGATACTATTAGTTGTACTAATTTGAAGAGGGATTTGACAGATTATGTCTCTCCCTTGCATTATGTGGCAGTTGGAATTTGAAATGTCATTCTCATTTCTCCCTTTTTTATGCATTCTTATTTCATCCCCCCCCAAAAAAGATTTAGTAGTATTCTGAACAGCGATCCAAACAAAATTTAACGGCGAATTACAACCTGTAATAGCGTTCCCACTCAACCTACCCCCACGATCCGGGGTCCTAGCAATTTTACGAATTACGACCCCGAATTCGTTTCTTGATCTATATCGATCCCTAATCCTGGTAACTATGGTTGGGATTTAATTGTCAACTCCAGTCTTATAGTGTAAAACGTTTTCTTGCATTTGCAATGTGGTTGGGATAGAGATACTCTGCTTTCACCTGACATTAGAAGAAGGTTTACCGGTCTGGGTAGGTGCTCTATGTGTCTGGAGGAGAAAGAGCTTGTGGATCATCTCCTGTGCATTGTTGGTGGGTTTGTTTGCTTTGGGATTTGTCTGTCTTTGATAGGGTTTGGTTGGGTCCAACCATCTAATGTGAAAGATGTTGTGGTAGCTTGGAGAAGGAGGAAGAAGAGTTGGTTTCTTGGAGTTTGGAGAATTGTCCCTCTAGCTATTTGGTGGGCTATTTGGAAGGAGAGAAATCAACGGATTTTTTATGACAAAGCTACGTTTCAAGATTTCAAGCTCGACTTTTTGAGAACGGTGTATAGTTGGCGTGTTGTGCTTAATGGTAACTGAAATTTGAACTTTTTGGATTTGTAGATTGTATTACGAAGGAGAGCTTGAGGACATAATGTTTTTGTATTTTCCCATTTGTACATGGGTGACATCCCCCTTGGCGTGTTTCTAATACAACTCCTGATTGCTTATCCCCCCCAAAAAAGCTAATCATGTCAGTCTAGTAATTTGATTTTAGAATTCAGGTTCAAAACCAATGCTGTTAGCAGAATGATTGCGCTTGTATTTGCTAAGCATTTTCTACTCACTGTTGAACAAATCAATGAATATGGCTGCATTTCTTGATGGATATTATATATGGATTAATTTTCGATCCAATGAAATCAAGTTTCTCTTGCATACTATTGTCCTTCAATGATGAATAAGAGTATAAGACTGCTAAAGTCGCTGACAGGTGCAGTATTTATTTCTTCAGTTTGCAACAAATTAAGGTCTCGCTGCTCTGCAACAAAGTGAAGTTGCTTATCATTGATAGCATGGCTGCTGTTATGTCTGGGTATATATTCTTTCCATCATCATTGTTGTTATCCAATCCTTCTCTCGGTCCTAGTTAGTATGTATTACATATGTTTAATTAGCCGTTCAAATTAAGGTCTAGAATGTAGGAAGTTTCATTGGAATGCCCCTTTCTTTTGGAACTCATGAAATGTTTGACTGCAGTTTTAAAGGTTCGGGGAGTTACTGGTACCAAACATAAAATGGCTTGGCCTGAAGCTGGACCAAAGTATCTTTACATATCTTCTTGACAGCTGGTTCCAGGATGGCAAGCATTTTGAAACTGCAATCTGAGGTTTGAAATCTGAAATAAAATCGTGGAACATGAAGTTTGCTGAGAACTAGAGGGAAACATTTTGAAACTGCAATCTGAGGTTTGGGATCAAAAATTTGAAATTCAAAATGAGGGATCTGCAGTAGATATATTAGGTGAGGCATTATGAAATTTGGAGCAAAAGTAGAGGCTTAGTGCAGGGCACTCAGCCTTAATCACTTCACTGGGCATAGGCCCAACCTAAAATAGGATCAGCATTGTCATTGATGAAGTTATTATTTCTTGATTGAATATCTTATGGCATATCAGCATAAGAGATCATCCCTCTTGAGTATTGACTATAGGTCAGGACCAAATCTCTAAGGCTGGTGTGTAACCATTGACTATGTGGCACCAAACATATTCACATTGCATGAAAGAGGCTGATTGTGCAATATTATATGGTATAGCGTTGAATATGCCTTCAGCTGAATGCAATGGAAAACAATCAAGGATATAAGTTACCACTCTTCTGTACTGTTTGGTGCTTGTTATCATTCTTGCTTATGTAATGGTGTATAAAATCTGATTTCTTATTTCATTATGGTAAGTATGGGACTAGTTCATAAAATCTGTATAGTTATCAAGATTGCAGAAACAATTTAGCCCATCTGAGTATTGTTATATATTTTGTCGCTGACCGGATATTAACCATGCTACCTCGTCATGCCTCTTTTGGGGTAGCTTGGTCGTAGAATGGCTGGTTCCCAGAAGGAAGAGCATGGTTCGATTCTCCCCAAGCCCTGTGCGTGTGTAAAACTTACCTATTACCCCCCCCCAAAAAAAAAACCTATGATACCTAATCATTTTCTTTCGCAAATAGTTGAGTGACCAGGTATTTCTTGTTTAAATTTAAATTTGTGATAATTCAGTATTATCCAAAATGAATTTGGCATTTTAGTCCGTTGAATGAGGTGTAGCTGGTAGGCCTTTGAGACAACTTGGTGGCATGGAATTCTGATTAGATGAGAATATGATACGTAAGCTTATTTGATGGAGCAATTATGAGGAAAACATTACAGCCATGATTTTAAAACAAAAATTCCATTATGTGGAGGGAGTTGTACGTTTCTGTGTTCTGGTCTGGTCTGGTCTTAATGAGAATGCCCCATCACGTGATAATTCTTGAAGAGATCAAGGATAATGGCATAATGCCAGCTTTCAAAAGTTTGGCTTCTTAGCAATGAAAAGTTACGCCATCAGCATTGGATTGGTTAGACGTTTAAGAATCAATCGTACATTCAAGCCCTAACTATGATGGGCAGGATGTGTGAACTGTGCCTCTATCTAGAGGAGTTGGCTGACAGCCAAATGTATTTTCCTTTAATGTCGATTGGGTCATGCCTACTGTTTGTACCGTATGTTGGGGACCATCCATTTAGAGGAGATCAAGCAAGCCTTAGGGAAGAGTTAGACCCTCTAGTGGTCAAGGAAGTTCATGCCTAGGTCAGAAACCTCCTACATCAACCTATGGAGCTTCTGATCAGTTCATCTGGGAAAAGGCCTGGCTTTGTCAGTATTCTTGCTTAGGTTCCAGACCCCCGGGGGGGGGGGTGTTACACCACTCAATTCCCTTTAGTTTAAAAGCTTTTTTCAAAAAAGGCAAGTCACATCACCTTTGGAGCTCATTTGATGGGTCAAACAGGGAGATCAATTGGACTGTGCCGTTTCTGGCTCAATCACCAATGGGCAGATTTGGGAAGCATTTATGAAAGCAACTTTGCTCCAACTATTGTGAGGGTTTAAGGCATGAAAATAGATCTAAATATATCAAATGACATGCCTGAAGTTGAGCTAAAGGACCTCTTGGAGCTGCTTTTAACTGGACAAAAAAGTCACAAAACTCCCTTTTACCGCTTTTGAGTTAGCTATTTGAAGTCTGCATTGGTGTATACAAGGTTGTGCAAGTTGCTGAGATTTCCTACAATGATATTAGAGAGATGTTTTGTAAGCTTAACACCTGCTGTGCTTGTGCAATTAAATTATTGAAGTGCTAAAACCAGGTTTAATCTGGTAATCTCTCTTTTGGCTGCACTTTTGTTTCTCCTGTTTCTTTTGATTCTTTTCAGTCACTTGCTTGTATTATGACCTTTGTTTTTTGCGTGGGGGAGGGTAATGTCTATGCGTACCCCCCTCCCTCCCTCGGTTTGAAGGCAGCTTACTTAGATGAATGAAAACTTGACCAATGTTGTCAAACACTCTCTTGAGTTCCTAGTGCTCTATCTTGAGTTGGCTACTCAACTGGTGTGAATCTGGGTCTCTTTATCTTATTTAGGCGGTGATATCTCTATTCTAAATGTTCTAGAGATTTGCCCAGTTGTGTGCAAGAGTGGCTCCTTGAATTATCTCTTGATTACTCTCACTTGACTATCCGTCTTATCCCCTTCTCTTACTTTCTTCAAATTTTGTCCTAGCGTATGCTTGTGCTCTTGGCTTGCAAACTCCAGATACTTGAGGCTAGATGCATCACCATATGTTTCTTACAGGGAATATGAGCAGAGTAATCCTAGCAAATATGGTATTGGGTGGCATATCTCTTTCATTAAGTAAGTTTTTCCTATATCAGTCTTGGAGAATGTAGATTCTTTGTTGTGGTGCATACACATTTGTGCTTCTTTGCGTGCATGTATTTGCCAAATGAAATCTTATTATCTTAAATTTACAGATCACTTGCAGAGCTATCAAGAATACCTGTTGTTGTTACAAACCAAGTCAGGTCACACATCCATGAAGAAGTTTCCATGTTTCCTTTCCAACGTACTGATGGAATGAGTGGTAAGTCGTTTTCAAAAACTTGTCTTATGCTCCTAGTTTTGTTCCTCTCCCCATGAAGAAAGTCAAAGGGAAACCTATTCTCAAATGTGTTTCGTTGGTTAACAAGACATGTTCTTCCCTTTTTGTATGCTCTGTTTAATTAGTAGTTCACACAATGTAGCTGTTGCGAACCATGAACTGCTAGAGGAATAGAGGATTGTGCATGTACTGATGGTATACTCTAAGAATTTAATTCCATATGTTGTGGGAAGGTAAAAGATTTATTCAATCAATGTCCAACTACAGCATAAGTCAAGATTTTGAGTGGAGCCCAGAGTTATAGCTAGAGATAGATGCAAATGGACAGAAGACAACTTGTTAATATAAAGGGAAGTAATGTCGGTGGAAGTAATGGATTATATGACACCAATTAGCCATTATCCATCGCATAACACCAATTCTACCCAATGCTGAAATGGAAAACAACTTTGCCCCTCCACCTCCCCCCATCTACCCCACCCCTCAAAAAAAAAAAACCAACAAAAAAGAGAAGAAAAAACAGTGCCAGCTTAGCATGCATTAAATTTATACCATAAAACCATTTGAATTTGGAAAACAACTAGGCTAACACACACACACACACATACACATGTAGGTGTATGTACTACAAAGTTTAACACTAAAGCAAGTTCGAATTGATTTATTCATAATGGTAAGGTTTGAATTCATCGTTTATCATTCCTCCTTTTTTTTTTCTTTGGTTTTGTTTACCTCTTTGTGTTGTGGGCTCCTAGGGAGAAACAACAACTCCCAGTGTAAGTCTCACTTGCTTGGTGTCTGAATCCGAATATAGGCAGCCTTACCTATGGGAGTGTCACTGCAGGCAGAGAGGCCGATTCCAAGAGACTTGCCTAGGGAGAAATAAATCTGTTTTTTGTGTTGGTCAAGGCATTGATTTGGTGGGATGAAGTGATGAATGGTGACATCTTTTTCTTTTTCTTTTTTGAATTTTAACATTCAAAATTCAGATATTTAGAAAATATAAAATGGGAGATTCTTTCAGACTTCTCATTTTTCGGCAAGGATTTTGGATATCTAGCAAGATTTTCCATACCAATTTGGGTGGAGCACTAAGTTGGCATCATTTTGCACATAGGGCAAGTGCCGCAATTTTTTGCTGGACTGGTGCAGGGCCAAATCAGGTGTTAATCATACAGTTCAATTTCTCCTGGTTTATGTGGGATATCTAGGCTCCAGTTTTACTTCCGGGTTAAATTCATGAAATTATTCATGTTAGATGTGAATCATGTGATGGGAGGCTCTAGGACATCTGTGAAGTGGAGAAAAGCTTTGAATGTTATGACCTGCCATGCTTTTTTATTGGTTTTTGGACTGAACTAGAATGTAAGTACTGGTGAAATCGAGGAAACTGTCTGATTTGCAAAGGAAGGCCCACCTTGTTTTTGTCAGAAGCTAAAGTCTTTCGGAGATGATGTGCCTCATAGTTGTTCCTGGAAATATATTTTAGTAGATGTTTGTCACTGTGTTTAGTAAACCATTTACATAATGTCAGATTGCTCAATGTCTTTAGAGCTGCATCCTGAAATTTTTATTACTTTGTAATGTCTCCCGATTTTCTGTAAATCGTCTGATCCTTTATTGAGTTTTTCTGCAGTGTTTCCTGGGCATAGTTAAGGCTTAAATGGATCACTTTCCGACCTAGGTATTCGTACTTAATTTTAATATGTAAGGACCACAACTCCACCTGATAAGATTCACTATGACAATAATGAGAAAATTTCTTAAGTAGTGAATTAAGGTCCAAGCCCACAGTCATCCTCCAGTGAATAAATGTTTGATTCCATTTTTTCCAGTAGATGCCTTTTCTATATTCTCAGTCGTTGCAGATCAGCTATTAGCTGCACAACTCTTTAGCTGTGCAGAAGGGAGGTTATTTAAGCCATAAATAACCAAAAACTCTGTGACACTTTTAAGTTATGCTTGGATGTTCCTTAATTGTATGGAAACAACTCTTACCCTTACATCAGTTTCTTACATTTATACCATGGGCACCTGTTTATCCCATTGAATGTTTTCAAACCTTGAAATCATCTGACCTTGGTCCTTGGTTTGTTATTTCATAATACTGTCCACGCACAGGGGATGGTAGGCCGTGCAATTCTACACATTCTGACTTTCATCTGATTGCTGCCATGGGAACTCACTGGGCTCATGCTGTAAGCATAAGACTTATCCTTGAAGCAGTATCTGGTGAGCATAGCATTCAAAAAGATATGATGCTCTTATGACTAACTTCGTATTCTAATACATATTGAATCCTGACAATTAACACGGTAGTATTTTAGCATTAGTACTGCAAGAACTTATATATGTTCATTAAGCCATGGTTGACTCTAAATAGGGTCTAGTACAACCAAACTTGAATAATTGTGGACCATACACTGATCATAGTTGGGTTTGCCTGCCTGTACCCTTTGACATATGGTGAGAAACTTAAGGCCAGCTTGTATGCGAGAAATATTTAATTGTTGTGGACCACACACACACTATGCTCAGATCTTAAACTTTTAACATGAATGTTAGCTGTAGATTGCGGAATTACAAAAGCACTTGTCGTTAGCCAAGTTTATGTGTACTTCCAATTTCTTGTGAACTTATATATATATATATATATATAT
>JACYFF010031955.1:58723826-58809129 GCA_017589665.1 Selenicereus undatus
ATGGTTAACAATTGGGCCTTTCATCAAGTGATCTGCATGCATCAAGGGCAATCGTGCGTCTCAAGAATGGACCAGTCTTTTTATTGTTTATTTATTTATTTTAATTTTTTTTTGGGGTGGGGAGGGGGTTCCACAACATCTGAAATAAGACTACTTGGCCACGCGTCAGGATTGAGGTTTCGAAGCCCCATGATCGATCAAAGGCAGCATGAGGTCTGACTACACCATGGTCCCCCCCCCCCCCAAGAAAAATCCTTTCTAGGTCTTTTCTTTTTCTACGAATGAAGGGAGTTTCGAAAGATTTTAAATCTCTTTGAGAAAAAATAAAACAAAAAGCGAAAAAGTGAGGCAGGAGTTGAAAGAAGTTTTTATCATGAAAGCAAGAGGTATGACATGCAGTTAGGGCTGTAGCTGAACTGGGCTAGCTTGATGAACCCTCAAGCTTGGGCTTGAATTGGACAAAGCCTGAGCTTGCTCATAGCCTGCCTAGTATGGCCTGGATGGTAGGTTTCTGTTTTCTTTCTCGTTTTTGGGGATGGAGGGTTGTTGCTTAGGATCATTGATTTATAAATCAAGTAGCATTACTTTAGCAGAATGAAAAAGGCTGGGAGGAGTTTGAGGAGGTTTTGCTCCCCCCCGTCCCATCTTCCCGGCAGCATAACTTTTGTAATATCGAGTATGATTCTGTGCAATTTATTTGCTGAATTATGTAGTCTCCATGATCAGTTTTGCAATTTGGTTTCAGACTAGAGACTTTTCCTATTGTAGTTTCCCTCTCTCTTCCTCTGAATCCATGGCCAAATCTAGAATTTAACTCTAAATCGAAATGTTGAATTTGAGAACTTTTTCCTAGCAAACCAAAAAATAAAAGGAAGAAAAAAAAAGAAAATCAAGCCCCCAGGCTTTAAGCTAGGCAATGCATGTCAAGCTTGAGCATGAGCCTTAGTTGAGGATTGGTGAACTTCAATCCCAGCTTGAGCGCCGCCTCATATCTGATTGAGCTAGCTTGGGCTTGGGCTCAGCTCATATTGATTACACCATTAGTGATAGCTCATCTCTATTACACCCTTAGCGACGTGCATAGCAGGTGGCGCTTTTCTCCACAATGATTTCATAACCGTTCTTAATCTGCTTTCATCAAGACTGCTGTGTAGTTTTCGTACTTGATCTCCAGACCCTAGACTGTCACCAAGAGGAATATTAAACAGGCATGTAGAAGTGTACGGGGCAGAAGCTTCCACTAGGATTCTTTCTAAGCTAGCAGCATCTGTTACGAAAAAGTGTGGAAGCTTCAACTGCTGCCCCCTTCCCCTGTTTGGGAGATACATGCAGTTTAATTACCTTTCATAACTGTTGAGAATGGTTCCCTGCTCCTCTGTTGAATGTAAACAATTCTGATGGCAAAGAGGGACACAGTATAGCTTGTGGGTGCACTGCACTGTGTGTGGAGAAGCATATCTATCAGTCACTGTCCACTCGCACTCTTCATTATTCACATGTACTGTCTGTTTGAAGTTGCATATACACATTTGCATCAAATTCATCTGCATGCAAGCCCCATGCCTCTAGAGCAACTCGAAGTTAAGAGATTTGAGGAAGTCGTGCATAAAGGAAGCAGAACCAAATGATACAATATAAGTATCGACCACAAGCCCTCTCAAATTCTTAGATGTCATGTTTTTTTTTTTTTTTAAATTTAAAAAAGAAGGTAAGAGAGAGTGAAAATTTGCATAAAATTCCTTTGAATCAGTAATTGTCCACCTTGGACTTTAGACAGAAGGAGACATACAGGCACTTTGGTATCCAATTATTAGTCCAGGATCCTCCACGCCAATCCATGAATGCAGCTCCCACCTGATCTATTCTTGAATGATTTATGAGAAAGAAGTGAAAAATTGCATTTACAAGTGATATTGAGCTTTTTTTCCTTTTTTTTTGGTTTTAAAAAAATTGATAGAATTAGTAGAGACTCCTCTTGAGAAACCCTGGTTTGGCTGGTTGGAAGGAAAGGAAATAGAAAGGAAAGTGCATGTATTTTTCATTTGTCCTTCCAGAAAATGTAATATTTGAGGAGTGAATTGGTCTTAAGATTGTACGTAGGGAGAGATAATGGGAAATAATGATGGAATTAGGGGTTCACAGATGATTAGAGCTCAACAAATGAGGGTTGCCTGGCTTGTTTTTCAGTGGAAATCTGCTTAGATTTAGGCACATTTTAGCCTTGTTCTGATTAGAGATAGCAATAGTCCAAACTGAGAATAGCTGTAACATCCTCGAAGTTTTACTAGTCCATATATACTTATATACACGTACTACTTTGAACTGAACTTCTTGCGTGTAGTTACATTCACTGTACGTTGAAATGACAGTAATAAACTACAGCTTTGTTTCCTGCAGTGAATCTTATTTTAGAAATATCATAGTTATGGCCATATGTTCCAAGACAAACAGCTCTAGCCTCCAGACTAACTGATTTATAACATAACTGATACAGCCTTCGCACAGAGTGACAGAGATACAGTTAGTCTGTAGGTAGGCTGTAATGGTAAAACTCTATCTTCTTGGTCAAATTGGCTCTTGAAAATGGTTAAGTTCCTTCTTAATTAATGTGAGGTTATTGGCAGCATTGCAGCAAAAATATCTACAGAAGAAAACTAATAGGGAAGCCGATTCATTCCTCCGGCTAAGGGCCTGCTAGGTGTTACTCAAAGTAGAATTTGGACTGCTGCTACGAAGATCCAGTGCATACCCATGTCATCTTTGTCAAGTAGAGAGATGCATGGACTTAGAATCCTTCGGCATCTAAAACCTTCAATGCGGATAGTAAACTCTTTCTGCCTGTTTTGCTCTTTATTTGGACACTGCAAGTTCCATGCAGTGTACGCGCATTTAATTTGCAGCCCCAGCATAGCTTATTGTTTGGTTCCCCTCGCCCCACGTCAAAGGTTCATGAAAATTGCAAAATCTCCAATATCTCCACCTCTAGAATTTCCATGCAGTTTACCGCGTTTAATTTGCAGCCCCAGTCTAGCTTATTGTTTTTTTTGTTTTTTGAAGGTCAAAGGTTTATGAAAATTGCGAAATCTCCAATATCTCCACCTCTGCAATTTCGGTACGAGATAAATGCATCTGGGATCTCGTTCCTAAGCGATGGAGTAGAAGTCTCAGGGCCACAAATAAATGCAATCCACTCTCATGGTTAGTTAAAAACATACAATGGTGTAGCAAATCGCAAATGATGCTTCCTAGAGCAGAAAATCACAATTTCCGTTAGTAATATGCGGGTCCCTAATATGCTACTGAGTATCTTATAGCATGCATGCAAAGGTGACATCTGTCCACTGAGCATCTTGTCACGTGTTTTGTGCATGTCCAAAGTATTTTCCAGTTATTGCTGTTTAGTTTCGATCTTCTGGCTATGGTTGGACAAACACACACATTCCTCGGTTCCTCTTTGTCAATAAGTAGAATTAACAAAGACGCTACAATTTCAGGTCACAGTGACATCACTTATTTTGGCAGCGTGTCCTAGAACTGTTTCTTGAGCTTGTAGAATTAGCAACAGAAGGGGCGAGTTGAGGCGTTCTTTATACTGTCAATCTGATAGGGCAAGCTTCTCTATCCTGCAATTTATATTGGTGAGCTTGCATGAGGTTTTTGTTTTGGGTGTTTTTATAATGCTGTGATTCTCTGGCACATCCCATTCTTTTTGTATTTTCCATGGATGAGGAAATATGTGTTTTTTTTATTTTTTATTTTTTTAATGCAGTGCTTCCTTTCATGCCTTGCTAATGGAACTACTGTAGTGCCCTGTAGCTAATAGATGCTGTCTGAGGTCTATGGGATTCAGTTTCTGGAATCTCATGGAGCTCTACAGGACCAGGTATATTCCATATCAAAATGTAATGTAGTCACAGTATTTGTTCACATTTCTCAAAATTAGACAATTGTCCAATTTTTCCCAAAAAAATTCTCCATGTATGTATATTTCATGACGTAATATAATTATTGCTCGTTTCCCACAAAAAAAAGACTGTAGGGATTATTCATTCTGTTTTAATTACTTTTGGGTATTGTTGAGTTGTTGGAAGATTGTTATTCCACTTGCAGGTGGTTAGCTTGTTTAGCGGCCAGCTGTCCATACTATATATGTCTACTTGTACATTCATTTCACATAACAATTATAATGAAAATAATTCATCCATTTTTCTCTCTCTAAACTATCTTTCTCTCTCTCTGGGTTTCATCACCCTCTACATGGTATTAGAGCTTAAGGTTGAGTTCCTGAATCTCGTTCATCATTCTCCTTGTTCTTCGATCGATTGTTTAGATTCAACAATTGATCTTGCTGATCAAAATTAATCAATTTTTCTTTCATTTTCGACTAATTGATTTGTTTCATCAATCAGTCAAGCTACGCAATTGATTTAGGATTCAGATTTGTTGAGGAATTGCTGCGATCTTCTGATGATGACAACCGGAGATTCCTATGGAGATTCATTCTTTCTATCTGGAGCAGATCATCCATGCCTGCAACTTACGAACAAACAATTTGATGATGATAACTTCACTGGTTGGAGTAGGTCAACTCGTGTGGCTCTTGGAGCTCGTTTGAAGTTAGGATTCATCAACGGATCTTGCACCAAGCCTGATGCAAGTTCTGATGACCTCCAACAATGGCTTCAATGCGACTACATGGTATGGTGTTAGCTATTGAATTCTATAGTCCCAACTGTTGCTGAATGTTTGATGTATGTTCCCTCAGCTAAAGAATTATGGAGTGAACTCGCTGAAAGATTTGGAGAAGCTCAGGGACGTATGATATATCAACGGAATCGTGATCTGGTTCTCCTGTCGCAAGGAAATGATTCGGTTTCCATATATTATTCAAGGATGAAGAAATATTGGAACGAATTACAGGAGGAGGTTGATGATCTTCCTTGATGTGTCTGTGTACCTGCTAAGCTGCTCAGACCTGTACCTGCAATTTGCATAAGAAAATTCTAGATTTGGATTCTAGAAACAAAATGATCCAATTTCTCATGGGTTTGAATTCAGGCTATGATGCGATTAGGAGCCACATTCTTGATACGGATCCATTGCCTACAGTAAACAGAGCACATTATATCATTCAACAACAGGAGAAGCAGACGAAATTAAGAGAAAATATGTATATGCAAATCAAGCTTGAGGTTGAGGCTCACACTGTGTACAAGCAAAGTCCTAGACCTACGGCAGTCAACAAGAAGGATAACAGGAAGACCATAAGTGATACGTACTGTCAGCATTCCAAGGTCTGAGGACACACAGTTGATCAATGTTTTAAATCAATGGATATCCAGATTGGTATAAGGACAAGTACGGAGCAAAAATGGCTGCTCAAGCCACTACTTCAGAATTTTCTGCTAACGTACCTGAGCTGGATAGCCCTCTGGATGTCAATGAGGAACAATTTATAGGTCAAGGTGCTAATATAGCGTTGATTAATGTTGTCTGCCAAGAAGTGCTAAAGGCTCTTAAGAGCAAGACTGAAGGTTCTGGTAATGCTGCTAGTAGTCTGGTTACTTGTTATTGATGCTTTTATTCACTTTGATGCATCTTTTGGTGTTTCATGGATAATGGACACAGAAGATTCAGATCATGTCGTCTCAATTACATTTGTTTAACACAAAAAGAACACTGCAAAGGCCTATTCTAATTAGGCTACCTGATGGAACCACCAAAACTGTGACTGTTGTTGGGAATATAACCATACATCCAGAAATTGTGCTCAAGGATGTTTTATATGTGAAGGATTTTAAGTACAGTTTGCTGTTTGTAAGCAAATTATTTGAAGACCGTGACTTAGTGGCTCTCTTAACTCAGAAAGGATTTATGCTACAGGACCCTATTACTAAGAAGCTTGTGGCTGGTGGCAATAAAGAATCAAAGCTGACGGCTGCTGATTACAAGTACAAACCAATTATTTCTGATGATTCTTTGCATGACCAAGCAGGAAAGATTCCAAAGGCTGTAAATAATGTTGACTATAAGGATTTGGTTTTATTGCATACTAGATTAGGACATGCTTCTTTGTCCAAAATGTCCCATTTTGATGAAATTCCTAATGGTGTTTTGAATAAATTCATTTGTGATTCTTGTCAAATGGCTAAGTTTCCTAGAATGCCATTTCCTGTTAGCAATTCAAGAGCTCCTGCCCCTTTTGAACTGATTCATGTAGACTTTTGGGGTCTTTATAAGAAGCCTGATACTAGTGGTGGACACTCCTCATTATTCTTGATGATCAAACCAGATCTACTTGGGTTTATTTGATGCAAAATAAAATGCAAGCTCCTGGCCAATTGAAAAATTTTGTTCTCTAAGTTCAAAATCATTGTTCAAAAAGCATCAAAAATATTAGAACAAACAATGGTACTGAGTTCTTCAAGGAAATTTGTAGCTCATTATTTGATCAGTTTGGTAGAGTCCATCAAAGGAGTGTAGCGGGTACACCACAACAGAATGGACGTGTTGAAAGGAAGCATATACATCTAGTCGAAATTGCTAGAGCCATTAAGATTCATGCTAACCTCCCTGCAAAATTTTGGGGTCTGGTATGCTGGCATCAACATATATAATCAATAGATTTTCCTCTTCTGTTCTAAACTGGAAGTCTCCTTATGAGAGTTTATATGACACCAAACTAGACTGTCTCATTTAAAAACTATTAGCTGCCTATGCTATGCATTAAATCTCAAGCCTATGCATGATAAGTTTGCTGCCAAGGGAAGGAGATGTATCCTATTGGGATATCCAATAGGACAAAAGGCCTATAAACTATATGACTTGGACAATCACACTGTTTTTGCCAGTAGGGATGTTCATTTTGGGGAAAAGATTTTCCCTTTCCAGCAACAAAATCTTTTAGATCATATTATTCCCCAATTTCTTCCTATTTGTCCAGCAGATTTTACAGTTGAACCTGCCTCACCTGGTCCATCATCCACTCCTACAGGACATAACACACAATCTAGCGTGCCTATTGCTACTCACACTTCTGAACCTTGCTTACCAACCCAAGACATTGTAGTAACAGAATATGCCTCAGACCCTTCACCTCCTTTGAGAAGAACATCAAGAACTATTAAGCCTCCTAGCTGGCTTCAAGACTTTGCATGTTCTGTGTCAGCCTCCAAGCCCATGTCAGATCAGTCCACCAGTTTATATCCTTTACTTCATAAGTCAGACTTCAATCATCTTCATCCTGATTACATTGACTCCTTGTGCAATGTTTTTGGTTTAAAGGACCCCATACTTATGCTCAGCAAAGACCCTAGATGGATTGACGCCATGAATCAGGAAATAGCTATCTTAGAAGCCCATGATACTTGGGGTATCACTAAGTTGCCCCTGGCAAGAAGGCCATTAGCTCCAAGTGGGTATACAAAATTAAGTTCAAACATGATGGTACAGTAGAGAGGTTCGATGCAAGATTTGTGGTCCGGGGTTTTGATCAGATTCCAGAAGAAGATTACACTTATACTTTTTCTCCTATTACTAAGTTACCAACTGTGAGGACCCTCATTGCTTTGGCCACTGTCAACAATTGGCCCATACATCAAGTAGACATTAATAATAGCTTTCTTCATGGCTTCTTAGATGAGCAAGTCTATATTTTGCCCCTAACAGGATATAATAAAGCTGACGGGAAATTGTGTAAACTCAAGAGATCTTTATATGGTCTCAAACAAGCTTCTAGGCAATGGAACAAAGAGTTTACTACATTTCTTATTAATCAAGGCTTTACTCAATCAAAACAAGACTATTCTCTTTTTACTAGAGGCCCTGGTACTACTTTTTGGCTATCTTGGTATGTGATGATGGTGTTTTAATTACTGGACAAGATACCATTGCTATTCTTCACCTCAAACAAGTCCTTGATAAGCCTTCACAGATTTGGGACTCATGAGGTATTTCTTGGGCATGGAAGTAGCCAAATCCATAGTAGGGCACTTTTGAATCAAAGGAAGTATATTCTTGATATTCTCCAAGATATAGGTCTAATAGGTTGTAAGCCTGCCAATTTTCCTCTTCCAATCACTCTCAAGCCGTCTATTGATCAAGGGGAGTAAGTTGTTGAAACCTGAAGTTTATAGAAGACTCATTGGTCGTTTGTTATACTTAAATATAACCAGACCTAATATATCATATGCTATCTAGCATCTCAGTCAGTTTTTGAGCCAACCAAGACAACCTCACATGCAAGCAGCTCTTCAATTGCTTAAGTATCTCAAAGGCACAGTTAATGCTGGTTTATTCTACCCAGCTCATAAAGCTTAGCATACGAGCATATACTGATGCAGATTGGGGAAGATGTCTCTATAGCAGTAAATCCCTTACTGGCTTTTGTATCTTTTTTGGTGATTGCTTAGTTTCCTGGAAAACCAAGAAACAAACCACCGTGTCCAAGTCCTCTGCTGATGGAAGTGTGCAAGGGAAAACAAGGAAGAATGAAGAACACAAGCTAGAACTTAAGGGAGCTCCCGACTTCAAGGAGAACTCGAAGCTAACTTAAGGAATTTCAAGTGTTTTCAAGTGAATTTGGATAGTACTAAACTAGATGATTGGATAAGATACACCACTAATCACTAGCTTAGGGCCCTTAATCTTGGATTAGGATAAGATACACCACCTAACAAAGGATTAAGACTCTCTTTGGTCACCACTTAGTTCGGCCAAAAACTAAGATAAGCAATGAAAGTGTTTAAGGAAACTCAAGACACAAAGTCTTTTCTTTTCATTCAAAGTCAAAGTATATGTTACGAAATGAACAACTAAGGCTTTTATATGGCCTTCTAATACACAAAAGGAGCTTTCCTTCTAAGCTAGGAAAGTCTTAAACTAACTTAAGCTAATTAACACACTGTTCGAACTAAAACAATCATAAGCCGAAAGTTTAAGGCACAAAAGGCTAGTTTTCATTCTTAAAAACCTTTCCTAAGCATGAAGGAACCTTGGTGACTCAATTTTCTCTCTAGGGAGGTAATCTCCTCACGACAGCGACCACAAAAAGCTGAAGAATACACGGCTGCCATGTGTTGCTTGAGTGGCCTGTTCATAGCTTGCAAAATGGAGGTTTCTTCTTGCTCCACGTGTTTGGCTCGTGTGTGGCTGGGTGGAAGCTTACCAAGCAGCTCAAAAATGACCTAGTAGGCAAGCACACACCTCTAGCAAACCCACCTAGGTAGGAAAACCAACAAGCTAAGCAACCGGGTATTTAGGTGCCGTTTTCTGCCCGGTTTTGTCCTCCTGGGTTGACACCTCAAATGCTGAGTATTCTGAGCTTTCCTTGCATGGTTGGAAACCTTAAGATGTCTAGAATACCCTCCATTTGGAATCAAAGCATTTGGACAACATTTGCCCCTTGAAAAAGGCTGAATACCCAAACCGTGCATAGCCGGGTGCAAAACAGCATTGGACTGAAAAGTAGCTTCGTTCCTTAACCAAATGAACTCCAAACCTGATAATTCCAATTGGACTTGAAATTTATGACCTTAAACTTGTAAGAACACCAAAAATTGAACGCTTAAACTTGGATTAAGCTTGAGAAATCAAGTAGCAAAAACCGGGTAGAAATCCAGATGGATGACCGAGTGCATCAACTTGAATATCGTTCATTAAACAGCTTATGGCCTTGCACTTGGACTTGATTTCGTGATTATTTTGGATCAATTGAACATTAGTGGACCTTGTGGATGGACCTCCATCATTCTCCCCTTGTTGGGAAGATTTGATCCTCAAATCTGAAAGATAATCATATGCTTCATAAGGACTTAAATCAGCAACGTTGAATGTAGCTGATACTCCATAATCTCGTGGTAAATCCACCTTATAAGCATTATCATTAATCTTCTCCAAAATTTCAAATGGAGCATCTGCTCTTGGCATCAGCTTGGTTTTCCTTTTGGAAGGAAAACGTTCTTTGCGAAGATGTATCCAAACTAGATCACCTGGCTTGAAAAGCTCTTCTCTCTTATGCTTGTTAGCTTGGGCCGTATAGGATAGTGTAGTTTTCTCAATCTTGGCCTTCACTAACTTATGTAACTTCTGGATTTCTTCCACTCTAGCTGCAGCATCTGCACTAGGCCTTTGATCTAATGGTCGTGGAATAAGATCAAGTGGGTTTAGGGGATCAATCCCATAGACCACTTTGAAGGGTGAAAGACTAGTAGCCTTACTTGGAGTTTTGTTGTATGCAAACTCAGCATGTGGAAGTAACAGATCCCAAACCTTTGCTTGATTTTTAATCAAAACCCTTGAAAGAGTGCCAAGGGTTCGATTAGTAACTTCTGTCTGCCCATCTGTTTGTGGATGACAAGTGGTACTATACTTGAGTTTAGTACCAAGTTTCTTCCATAAAGTGATCCAAAAGTGACTTAAGAACTTGGTATCTCGATCTGAAACAATGGAACGGGGAATCCCATGTAGTCTTATAATCTCTTTAAAGTAGAGCTCAGCAACATGAGTAGCATCATTAGTTTTGTTGCAGGGAATAAAGTGAGCCATCTTCGAAAATTAATCTACCACCACGAAGATATAGTCCTTATTCCTTTGTGTCTTTGGTAAACCAAGTATGAAATCCATACTTACGTCTACCCAAGGCATGGTGGGAATAGGAAGTGGCGTGTATAACCCTTGCGGAAGTGAGTGACTCTTTGCAATTTGACATGTACTGCACCTTCTAATGATGTCTTGAACGTTCTTCTCCATGCCTGGCCAATAATAATGTTCCCTAAGCATGATTAGGGTCTTGTCTTCACCAAAATGACCAGCTAATGAACCAGCATGGACTTCTCGAATTAGTAACTCACGAGTGCTGCATCTAGGGACACATAATCGAGCACCCTTAAAGAGAAAGCCTTCTTGAATTAAGAAATCCCCTTTGGGATGTTTTGTACACTCAGAATATAACATCCCAAAGTCTTCATCATCTTGATATAGTGTCTTTAGATGCTCAAATCCAAGGATACAAGCATCTAATTGAAGTAATAATAGACAACGCCGAGAGAGTGCATCGGCTCCTTGGTTTAACTTGCCGGACTTATGCTTGATAGTGAAGTGAAAGGATTGGAGAAATTCAACCCATTTGGCATGGCGTGAGTTTAATTTGTGTTGGCCTTGAATATACTTCAAAGCCTCATGATCTGAATGAAGAATAAACTCATTGGCAATCAGATAGTGGCTCCAATGTTCTAAGCAACGAACGATTGCATAGAACTCTTTATCATAAGTTGAATATCTATTTCTGGTATCACATAGTTTCTCACTGAAGAAGGCCAAAGGACGTCCTTCCTGAGTAAGAATACCACCAATACCAACTCCAGAAGCATTACACTCAATTTCAAAGACTTTCTCAAAGCAAGGTAGGGCTAGGACTGGTGCTTGAGTTAGTCTTTCTTTCACTTCTTCAAAGGCAGCTTGGGCTTTAGGATTCCAAGTGAATGAGGAACCCTTGAGAACTTCAGTCATAGGAGCTAAAATAGTGCTGAAATTGCGTATGAATCTCCTGTAGAATGAAGCTAAGCCATGAAAGCTTCGAATATCATGTATACTTTTGGGAATAGGCCAAGTCCGAATAGCCTCGATCTTGCTTTCATCCACCTTTATACCATCTTCAGAAATGATATAACCTAAGAAGGTAACTTCATGGGTAAAGAAGGTACACTTCTTAAGGTTACCAAACAATTTCTCCTTTTCAAGAACGAGCATCACCTGAGTTAAGTGATCTTGATGCTCTTGCTTACTTTTGCTAAACACCAAGATATCATCAAAGTAAACGACCACAAATTTGCCCAAGTATGGCCGAAATACTTGATTCATCAATCTCATAAACGTACTAGGGGTGTTGGAAAGACCAAATGGCATAACCAACCATTCATACAATCCTCCTTTGGTCTTAAAAGCAGTTTACTCATCACCCTCCCTAATACGAATCTGATAATAACCACTCTTCAAATCAATCTTACTAAACACCTTAGAGCCATGTAACTCATCCAACATATCTTCAAGCCTAGGTATAGGATACCTATATTTGATAGTAATTTTGTTTATGGCCCTACTATCAACACACATCCTCATACTACCATCCTTTTTGGGAACCAATAGAGCCGGAATAGCACACGGACTCAAGGACTCACGTACCAACCCCTTGGATATCAACTCTTCAACTTGGCGTTGAATCTCCTGGGCTTCTTTTGGATTTGTCCTGTAGGCTAGCTTATTTGGTAGAATGGATCCAGGGATAAGGTCAATATGATGTTGAATGTCACGTTTTGGGGGTAAACCCGAAGGTATTTCTTCTGGGAACAAGTGACTAAACTGATTCAATATGACCTTAGCTATGGGATGGGATGAAAATGGTGTTTCTGGTTCATCTTGCACTTGCAATATCCACTCTTTTAAGCCTCAAACTCATGTTGAGAAGCTGTTAAAAGTGGTTCTCCACATGTCAAGAGCAAGTCAGATTGGGTTTGGCTTTTTTGTGGTTTTATTTTGTGGAGTTCGGATGGTGACATAGGATTAGGGGCAATCTTGTCATTTTTGGTAAAGGAATAGGTATTAAGTTAACCATTATGCATGACTCTCCTATCATACATCCATGGTCTCCCTAGCAGAATATGACAAGCATCCATGGGAACAACATCACATCAAAGTTCATCTTGGTAGTTCTTACCAAGAGAGAATGAAATCAAGCAACGAGAGTTAACTTGCAATCCCTTGCCTTGATTTATCCATTTAATATTGTATGGGTGTGGGTGTAGGTGTGCCGTAGCTTGAAGGTTCAGCTTCTCAATCATACTTAATGAAACCATGTTGACGTAGCTTCCTCCATCGATGATTAAAGAACAAACTTTGCCTTGGATTGTACACCGTGAATGAAAGATGTTTTCACGTTGTTAATCCTTAGCAACTCGTTGAGTATTCATTACCCTTCGAATTACTAACATCTCACCTTCATCTGCATTTTCTGTAAACTCCTCTTGAGTTTCTTCAGGATCTTCTTCAACACCTTCCTTCGTTTCCTCCTCCTTCTCCTCGGCAAATTCTCCCTCTGTGGCTTCCCATTCAGCTAAAGTGACCACCTTTCGACTTGGACAATCAGAAGCAATATGTCCTAAGCCTTGACACTTATAACACCTTCTTTGGTTTATGGGATATAGGTTTGGACGTTGGGGATTTGGTTGTGGCCTTTGAGGAGCTTGGTTCTTTTGTGGATTAATTGGGAAAAGGGTAGATGGTTTAGGTTGAGGTGCGGTACTCCCCTTGTTTAAGGGTTGCCCACAGTTTGGGGCTGAATATGGCTTGAAGGAATCACGAACAAACATCCTAGATTTCCTTTGTTGTTCCACCTTATGTGCTAGGACACATATTTCATCAAAGGTGGTGTAAGCTTGCAATTCAACCACGTTAGCTATCTTAAGATCAAGCCCACCTAGGTAACGAACCATGGTTTGTTCTTCTGGCTCATGAATGTCACATTTGATCATGAGTTTCTCAAACTCACGTGTGTATTCTTCCACATTCATTTTGCCTTGAGTAAGATGGTGAAAGAGCATGTAGTTATCTTGGACGTATGTAGATGGCAAAAACCGTGCCTTCATCTTGGATTTCATCTTGTCCCAAGTGTTGATTTTCCTCTTCCTTTCCCTAGTTCTCTTAGCATTGAGGTTAGTCCACCATAAGGAGGCATATTTCCTCAATCTGAGAGCAACCAGTTTCACCTTTCGTTCATCAGGAATATCCTTATACTCGAAAATTCGTTCAACAGTTTGTAGCCATTCAAGGAACTCATATGGATCTAGCTTACCTTCAAACTCAGGAATTTCAACTTTGAAATCACTTGAGTTGAAAGTAGGTCGTGCTTCTCTTCTTATCCTCTCAAAAGGTACTTCATCATCAGAGAAAGATGACGCATTGCTAGCTTCTTCTTTACCTCTATACTTCGTTGCACTTCGTTCACCAACCTCATAAAGCTTTTGTTTTTGTTTCATGTGATCTCCAAGCTGTTTCCTCAAGTACTCATTCTGAGGTCTGAGTTCTTGATGTGCAATAGACATCTCTTGCATTTGCTTGGTCACGGCTTCAAGCTTTTCTTCCATGGTCATGTGGGAACTCATTTTGGAAGTGTGAATGGAACAGTTTGTGTTTGAGTTTTGGATTCAGAGATGAGCTGGGAAAAGGCATGTGGTAGGTTACAGGCAAGGTTGAACTTCCTCTGATACCAAAATTGATGGAAGTGTGCAGGGGAAAACAAGGAAGAATGAAGAACACAAGCTAGAACTTAAGGGAGCTCACGGCTTCAAGGAGAACCCGAAGCTAACTTAAGGAATTTCAAGTGTTTTCAAGTGAATTTGGATAGTACTAAACTAGATCATTAGATAAGATACTCCACTAATCACTAGCTTAGGGCCCTTAATATTGGATTAGGATAAGATACACCACCTAACCAAGGATTAAGACTTTCTTTGATCACCACTTAGTTCGGCCAAAAACTAAGATAAGCAATGAAAGTGTTTACGGAAACTCATTCAAAGTCAAAGTATATGTTACAAAATGAACAACTAAGGCTTTTATATGGCCTTCTAATACACGAAAGGAGCTTTCCTTCTAAGCTAGGAAAGTCTTAAACTAACTTAAGCTAATTAACACACGGTTCGAACTAAAACAATCATAAGCCGAAAGTTTAAGGCACAAAATGCTAGTTTTCATTCTTAAAAACCGTTCCTAAGCATTAAGGAACTTTGGTGACTCAATTTCCTCTCTAGGGAGGTAATCTCCTCATGGCAGCGACCACAAAAAGCTGAAGAATACACGGCTGCCATGTGTTGCTTGAGTGGCCGGTTCATAGCTTGCAAAATGGAGGTTTCTTCTTGCTCCACGTGTTTGGCTCGTGTGTGGCTAGGTGGTAGCTTACCAAGCAGCTCAAAAATGACCTAGTAGGCAAGCACACACCTCTAGCAAACCCACCTAGGTAGGAAAACCAACAAGGTGAGCAACCGGGTATTTAGGTGCCGTTTTCTGCCCGGTTTTGTCCTCCTGGGTTGACACCTCAAATGCTGAGTATTCTGAGCTTTCCTTGCATGGTTAGAAGCCTTAAGATGTCTAGAATACCCTCCATTTGGAATCAAAGCATTTGGACAACATTTGCCCCTTGAAAAAGGCTGAATACCCAAACCATGCATAACCGGGTGCAAAACAGCATTGGACTGAAAAGTAGCTTCCTTCCTGAACCAAATGAACTCCAAACCTGATAATTCCAATTGGACTTGAAAGTTAAGATCTTAAACTTGCAAGAACACCAAAAATTGAACGCTTAAACTTGGATTAAGCTTGAAAAATCAAGTAGCGAAAATCAGGTAAAAATCCGGATGGATGACCGAGTGCATCAACTTGAATATCCTGCATTAAACAGCTTATGGCCGTGCACTTGGACTTGATTTCGTGATTATTTTGGATCAATTGAACATTAGTGGACCTTGTGGATGGACCTCCATCATCTGCAGAGTCTGAATATAGGGCCATGTCTGAAACCACAAGTGAACTTGTGTGGATGGTGGGCTTACTTAAAGATCTCCAAGTATTGCTGCAGTTACCTCTCACACTATATTGTGATAATAAAGCTGCACAATACATTGCAGCCAACCCTGTTTTTCATAACAGGACGAAACACTTGGACGTAGATTGCCACTATGTTAGAGACAAACTTAAGAAGGTTTTTGGCAGACATCTTATATCAGCTTTCATGATCAGCTTGCGGATATTATGACCAAGCCACTATCTGCACATCAGCATCATTGGTTTAGCTGTCACGTTGTGCCTTGTCTTCTCCCCAAGTCGAACTTGAGGGGGGAATGTAGAGATTATTCATTATGTTTTAATTACTTTTGGGTAATGTTGAGTTGTTGGAAGATTGTTATTCCACTTGTAGGTAGTTAGTTTGTTTAGCAGCCAGCTGTCCGTACTATATATACCCACTTGTACATTCATTTCGCATAACAATTATAATGAAAATAATTCATCCATTTTTCTTTTTCTCTCTCTAAACTATCTCTCTCTCCCTGGTTTCATCACCCTGTGTACAGACAACGGTAGTTGTGTTTACATACGTGCGATTAAAACAAAAGTATATGCTCTGTAGTTTGCTACCAAGGATGAGACTTCTATATTTGATGTCCCCCAGTCACCCATAGGACCAGGGCTGCTGGTGGTGGTGTGATTAGATTGGGCTGGGTATACACTATTGAGTTCAGATGATTTTTATACGGACTTGTTTATTATGGGGACTTGTTTAATGTTTGTCTTCATATTTAAAGTGAAGTATTTTCTTATTTTTGTAAGACTCTTTTAGTCGTCATCTTGCACAGAGAGTGCGATCTCAATACCTGATGTCATGTAGTTGAAGCACTTGAAACGAGAAATATAAGTGCAAAAATTTGTATGGAGGATAGCAAGAGAAGCTAAGCAACAATTGCTGTAAAAATTCGAAACAATAGAAGATGAAATTACACTTATATTTTTTACATTTCTCATCAAAAAGAGGAAAGAAAATAGCAAAGACCGGCATTGAAGGGAATACAACTAAAAATGGATGCATTAACGTTCTGTTTGATCCTTAAAAAATTTGGTGGAGAGAAAAGTTGAAGGAAAAAAATGTGAAGGAAAAAAAGTAGGAAAAAAATGAGATTTTTTTTCTCTTGTTTGGATTGAGAAAAAAATACAGAAATTTGGATGAGAAATTTGAATGTTGATGAACTGCTTAAATCATGTTGATGTCATATAAGCAATGCGAGATTGAAGGAGGTTAGGAATTTTCCTCAAACTTTCCCCACAATTTTATGAGGAAAATTTTATTACTTGTTTTTACTAATTTTTCCACCTAACTTTCCTCCATATTTGTTTTCTTTGTGATTTTCTTTAAACCAAATGTAAGAAAAAAAAGTAACTTTTCCATTTTTTTTCTTTACACCAAAATTTCCAAGGTCCAAACAAATCCTAAATAAAATGAAAAGATAACAATAGTATAATTCTGCTACTATTTTTATTCTTCTACAATTAAAAATGGAAAAAATGACAGTAAAAGAAAAGAATAAAGAGGAGGAGGTCAACATGTGCATGCAGATCAATTCGGTTGATAGAGTTGATCAATGGACTAATCAGTGGGACCGATTAGATCAAGATTAGATCAATTGATCCAGTTTATTATTAATCGGGTTGGACCAGTATGATTCGGGGGATGAATTTTTAATAATCTCCTACATTTTCTTACGTTTGACCCATTAAGTCACTAAAAAAATCAAATCAGAAAATTTAAGACTTTCAAAATAATATTATTGTTCTTATAGATCATCCACATATAGTTTGGGTAATATATGCTAATGTTATGAGTAATAGAACAACAATAATTGAAACACTTTAGACTTGCACGTTTGACGGTGTTATTCTGTCCAAATTATGGAGATAAAGCAGACAACTGTGTAAAAGCGCCTCCAATGGTAGGCGTGCGAGTCGAAAAGTCACGGGCCTGAGGGAGTGAGCGGCTCGAGGCTTGTTGAGCTGCTACGATTCTCGAGCCGCTCGAGCTCAAATTTTTTATTTTTTTTTCTGGTAGTGATCAAAACGACGTCGTTTTGAGGGTTGACCCAATTTGTTTTTTGTTTTGACCATTGAAGTATAATTTTTTTAAAAACAAAATATATTCTAGGCTTTTGGGCTGGAAGTAGTAGTTTGCACAGGTCCCCTTCAACGGCCAAATTTGGCTGGTAATTTTTTTTTTTAAGTTATTGTATGCCTTATAAATATGGCTTAATTTGTCACAAAATTGAATGTAAAAAAGTTTGAATTTCACTATCTCTTAAAAAATTGTGACAATTATTAGTAATCATTCATCAGACTCTAGTAATTTTTTTCTTTTTTCATGTCCAACACGTATGTTGTTTTTTAAGTCAAATGTTAATCAATATATCTTTTTTAATTTTTAATCGAACACTTGTAATTTTTTATTCAAACGTGTGTAATTTTTTTTTTAGGTCGACCTCTTGTATTGTTGTTTTTTTTTTTAAAATAAGAGCTTGTTAATTAGTTTTGTTATCAAATTATTATGTACAAATAATTTTTCACAAATATAGTAAAGTCAAATAACAAGGCAAAGCACAAAAACCAAAGTAATAAAATATGTTTGATTGTGAGATTCATAGGTATTATTGTATTTGGTGAGCTAAAGTGGTGAGGCTTGCATTGGAGGGAAGGAGGATTGTGAGCAAAAACACTGGCTTACAAGCTGATGTGATATAGTTAGGCTGCAACAGGGAAACAAAAAAAAAACTGGCTCACCATTAGAGATGCTCTAATATGTACTATATGGCCAAGTGTATAAAAAAATCATAATCAGAGTGAGAAGGCGTTGGTGGGTAGAGCTGGGAAAATTGACCCGAGATCCGAAACCCGAACCGAACGACCTGAACCCATACCCAACCCAACCCAACACCCGAAATATACTCACCCGAAAGTGGACCCGAAATCAGAATTGACCCGAACCGAACTATACCCGACCCGAAATTTTCTATAAAGTTGTTTATTTTGGCATGACGAGCGTGCTTGACCAAAAATTGGAGACCCGAAATCGACCCGAACTAAACCATACCCGACTCAAACCGAAACGACCCGAAATGTCACTTAACTTGAACATGACCCGAACTGAACATGACCCAATCCGTACCCGTACCCGAACCGAATGACCCATTTGCCAGGTCTACTGGTGGGTCTTGCATAAAGTCCTAAAATAGAGAAACTTAAAAGCAAAATCCAAGTTGTCTCTTTTTTTGTTTTTTGGTCTTGGATTCTCTATTTCACTGGAGTTAAACTACTGTTCGTTCAATAAAAGCAGCTCTCTCATCGCAAGTTTTGTTCATTCACAAGACTTAAATCCAAAACCTTACTTAAGGGTACATATAACAAACCATTTGAACCATCTGCGTTTGTGAATCCAAATTCTCTTGGCACCATGTATAATTGTATACTCTCTGTCCTCTTTCTCTATTTATTACCTCCGCCTCTCTACCATTTCAATTTCCAACTAAAGCTGCTCAACGGCTACCTGAGGTGAGCCAACCATGGTCAACAGTGAACATAACTTCATCGTAGCGCAGATTGAAGGTGCTAGGCCAAGGCTGACATGCTCGTGTGAGACAGGGTCGCAAAGACTGAAGTGGCTCCCAAGCCTGCTGCCGAGGGTTCTGCTTCAGGAAGTGGGTTGGTTTTTAGGAAACTTCCGGCCAAACCGTGACTCGGCCAGTTCAACCGTAGGCCGAGTTTGACCGGTTTTTTCCGGGTTGATTGCCTGAAAGGGGTATAGTATGCTCTGGACTGGATTCCACAACGAGTCCTGATCCCATCGATCGAACCAGTTGGTCTGGTTTGGTTCTCGCAACATTGTGTAGATGGAGATAAATTCGGCAATTGTTGAGTATGGGAAATGATTGATGAATTCATGTGTTTTTCATGAACCTTGTATTATATTGATGAATTTAACTTCCAGTGTAGGTATGTATATTTTTTTAAGAACAAAATACGTTATTTAAATTTAGTTACTTAGTTATACATTTCTATCTAATTAGTTTGTACTTTGTTCAAAAATTTACAGTTGGCAAATAGGTTGGGTCGGGTCAACACATTTACTGAATATACTAATTTTGAGCTATATTTAAAAATAGCTTGGTTGTACTCAAAAATGAAAAATAATATGTGTTTGGGCTGAATAGTCAAATTCTATTGACTTCAGGAGGAAATTGACCTAATCATCTCGACTTCGTTTTTTTTTTCTTTCAATAATTTCATGTTAAGTTTGGGTTGTCCTATTGTGTTGGGTAAGTAAATGGTAACTCTATTCAAAATAATTAGTATATTGTTGAATTTCCAAGATAATAATATTATTTACTTAATAGTTACAAAATTGAAAACAAAACATAGACTTAAATTGTGCTGCAATATTTCCCATTGATTAATGCATATTTATTAATAGTTTATTTGACATACGGATGAATTTAATATAATTATAATTAAAATGAAAATTTAAGAAAATATTTCATCAATTAAAAAAGGTAAATTAATTTATAATTTTTTTTATTTGTCTAATATAAAGTAATCATGCTAAAAAATAAATTAAATATATCCAATGTTTTGTACAAAATTCATCCTGAATAGGTCAAATTCATCAATTGGAAAACTAATCTATACATGTGAATATGTTTTTCTTTTGTTGATATTTTTTAGGGATTTTGGATTTAAATAATCTTTACTTTAGCCGATCTGTTTGCAATAATCTCTACTTCAAAAGTACAGAACAATAGGCTATACTTTGACCCTTTATAATTCCAATATACGACCACAAAATTCCAACCTCTTTGACTCGGTGGTGGAGTGGCGTGGCGGCAGTCAAGGTCACTATACAGTGAGTATTTTAATTTATTTTTTTTTTGCATGTCAGCAATTTTGTGCATTGAAAATTTTAAATACATCTCTCTCTCTCTTTCCTCCCTTAAAATGAAAATTTTCCAAATTTTTCATAATAATAAAATAACCAAGTGTATGCATGCATGTATGTGTGTGTGTGTGTCTATATATATATATATATATATATATATATATATATATATATATATATATATATATATATATGTATATATATGACAAATATATAAAATGTAACAAATTTATGTGGAGTACTTTTAAAATTCATATAAAATATGAAAAAGTTAAATAATTAGTAAAACTTTTAAAGTAATGTAGTAAAACAATTATATACAGTATTGAAATTATAAAAATGTTATAAATAATTACTAAATAACGGGAGATGTGATAATTGAATCTCAACCCTTAATTTATAATCTAATGATTAAAATTAAATAATTTAATTAAAATTAAATAATTTAATTAAAATTAAATAATTTAATTAAAATTAAATAATTTTTTTTTCCAAAACAAAACCTACAACCCAAACCCCTTCTCCCCTTCCCTTGGGACACCCCCCAAACTCCATTCCCCTCCACGCTACTCCGTTCTTTTCCTCCATACATTATCACCCCCTCCAAACTCTACTAGCCAGTATCCATGGCCATGACTACCTCCAAAAGAAGGAAATCCTAGGGCACCACCAGAACATTCACCTGCCCATTCTTTTCCTCCATAGATCATCGCACTCTTCTCCCCCCCCCCCCCCCGAACCCACCCCTAGCCCCACCCCTACCCCGTCCCCGTAATTTCATATCTGGACTCCATAAGATCACCGGCAACACCTCTACTTTCATTTCTCATCTATTCCGACTTGAAATGTCGGCTTGGTGGGATCTGGGCAGATGAAGCGTGGTCATGAGATGCAATTCCCCTTTTGTAAATGCTCATATGTAATGGTGGATCATTGGGGGACCCTTTTTTCTGGGTTGGATTCTGGGAGTCAACTGTTTGAGCCTATGAATAAACATGGGGTCTTTCTTGGTCTTGTGTGCAAAGATGATTTGGGAGGCAAGGGGTTTTCAAAATTTTGGGGGAATTTTGTGTGAAGTGAATTCAAATAAATTGAACATTGATCTTGATGGGATTTTATGAAGGAGAAAATTGGGAAGACACTCATTGATTGTAAAAATGAATGATAGTATTTTTTTAGTAATTAATTATTTATATTCTTTTAGTAATAATTTGTAGTATTTTTATAATTCGAATGCTTTTTATAATTCAGTACTTTTATAATTTTTAACAACCAGCTATTGTATTATTATGAAAAATTTGGGAATTTTTCATCTTAAGGGAGGAAAAAGAGAGAAATGTTTTTAAAATTTTCAACCCACAAATTGCTGCATGTACAAAAATGTATTAAAATACTAACTGCACAGTCACCTTATACAAGCATTGCCGCCACATCACTCCACCATTGAGTCAATGTGACCGGAACTTGGTGGTGGTTTGTTGGAATTATAAAGGGTTAAAGTACAGCCTACTGCCGTATATTTTTAAAGTACAAATTATTACAAATAGATCCGTCAAAATAGGAATTATTTAAATCCAAAATCCCTATTTTTTATCAATCTTACATGTAGAAATATTAGTCTGTTGGGAGCTTTTCACCAACTTTTGTTGCTTATTGCCCTTATAATGAACAAATTCAAACATCATTCCGCCAAATTTATCAACCTTTTTTTAGTGGCTTAATTATCGCTTCTCCTTTGGATTTTATCATTTTTTAGTATATTATCATAAAAAGCGTTTGTAAGAGAAAACAGACTTTGTTATATTAATAGAAGACACATTTATTGGTGCACGACATAGCTTTATTAAAGACAAATTGTATTCATCGTCATGTAAGAGATATTTATTTTAATAATAAGTCGAGGTTTGCGAGGAGCAAGAACCATACTCAACAACATAATATAAGACATATTCGTCACAAAAATACGACATTTACCAATTATTATGAGCATATATTTTCAACATTGATACAAATGTCATCATATATTTTTTTATAATTTCCTTTTCAGGAAAAGATTTAGCAATCCTCTGGGGAGGTTTATAATATTTTCATCAAGGACAAGCACAATATCATATTGCGCATGGTAATTATACATTCATCGATAGACATGATAAATTCATCAGAGAAAAATAAGGTATTTGTGGTAGATAACTGAGAATTGTAGAAACATTAAATTAGCAATTTATAAAACAACTCTATCATAGAAATGAGGTATTTAACTGCAAATAATATAGATACATAAGAAAAGACCTATGTTCACGCTACAAATTTCACGTTCATAAACTAATAGCAAAATATTAAAGATGACCAAGTATATTGCATATCAATAAGAAATACATATTCATGGGTTGCCTCACAATGATACAACGTGGAGGGACGTTATTCATGAGCAGACCCACAGGTTTAGGATATGTATTTGTCAATAAATATTGAAAATTCACCAGATAAGTTTGAATTTGCGATCTATCAAATCAAAGTTCTAGAAAATAGAGAACTCAAAATAAAGCTCTAGATATTTGAGAAATTCACAATTCCAAAATGAATCAAACTTCAACAACAAAAAGCACGAAGTAAAAAAAATCACCATAAACACCGAAATCTCTAATTGTTTTTATTTGAAAAAAAATCAAACCACAAGTCTTCAATAAATTGAACAACAAATCTTCAGTGAATTGTAAACGAAATTAGACATCAATAATAGATACAAAGATAAGCACAATAGAGTGTTTTTCACTCTATCTTGAATTGAACAAATTCGAACAATGAAACCTAATGACGTCATTGAAACTGCTCAAAATCTAGAAAAAAATTGCACAAAACAATCGTAAAATGGAGGAATATATACAGATTAGGCAATTTGTATGCAAATTTAAAGTTCGGACATATGATAATTTTGGTAAATTGTGTGAGAATCGAAAGAATAAAAGCAAACTAGGAGTTAAAAATGAAGATCGAAGATTATAATTGGGGAAAAAGAATAAAGTTTTAGAGAGAGACAAGGAAATAGAGAAAAGAGAGAATGGTTCTAGTTGAAATGAGAAAAAATAAGCATCATGTTTCGTTTTTAAAGCTCGTAACTCTTTTCTTTTTTTCCATTTTTTTAATTAGTCTTTTGAGGACTAAGATATAAGAGTTGTCACATTTATAGATCTTTACTGCTTTTTTGCAAGACTAACTTTGTATGTATTTTTGTCATATTATTAACTATATCCTTTCTTTCTAGCATCTTTGCATTTTATTAAAATTGTTTTAAACATGGAAAAAATTTTCTATCCCTTAAACTTTATTTGTAATAATAAAGTTACATTTGTATCTTTACATACCTAGTTTGATGAAAGCACAATGGGTGGCATTGGATATAGTTGCACACAAGACAAGCTCAAAAATATTACTTCAACATTCGACAATGTGGTGATGCAAATCAGTAAATGTATAAAAAGAAAGGTTATTACCTCATCCATTCCATGCAACAAGGGAGTTGATTGATATCCCCCAATGTCTACATGAATTATGTAGCATAAAGGATGGTTTAAAGTGTGAATTTCATGGAAAGTTTGTAGCTTAAAAATTAGATTGTACCCCCCCCAAATACCTTAGTGTTTTCGGAGAAACTATGAAGTGATGATATGGACGAGGATTATGCCAAAGGACCTTTGCAAATCCCTCAATGACTCGGATGCTCTTCACTTTAAAGAGCGATACTCATAAGAAACCCAAATATAAAACCTAGCGCAAAGGCCCAAAATTTTCTTCTCTTCCCTTTTTTTGATGCTCCTGAAAACATTCTCACCCAAAAACCTGATCCCCCTTTAAAGACTTGCCTTCCCCTTCTCCCGAACCCCCACAAAAATGTCAACCTTGCCGCCAAACACTTGAACCCCTTCCCTACTAAGCCCTGACCTCTAACCCTCTACCCTTTCCCCTCGATATCCCCTCTAACCCTAGACCCCCTAATCCCCTCCCCCTCCCCCGAACACCCAAACCAACCACCCCAAACTCCAACCCGAGATCCCCTTCCCTTCATCTTCCCTAAACACCTGAACCCCCCCATTCTCTTTTTTTTTTTTTTGTCTTTCCCCTTATTTTTTAAAATTCAAAATTTAACTTTTGAATTTTAGGGGACTGAATCATTCACTTGGAGGGAACCATGCTACTCGCTTAGCCTATGTAAACTCTCCATAGGGTTCATTTTTCATTGACCCAAAGGTATGATTTCCAAATCATATAGAGATAAAGGTAGCGAGAGAGGCTCTTGAAGTGCGCTTTCAAGTCTGGGCATTTGACCGACTCCTTCAATCTTCTTGCATCGTCTTTGAGGCATGCCTAGCATTCATACCTGAGTTCTTTAATTCTTAGTGTTTTATTCTTCAAGTTCTTGGATTACTTATAGTTTTAGCATAATGGGTGGGTTTTCAACCTTTGTTGTAATTTCTTCGACTGACCATTTACGTGGGAATTCTTTGAATGTTTTAAATTCATGAATTCCTTAGATAGAGATAATGCATACCAGAATGCTGGTGGGTAAGGAAAGGATAGCGATTTGGCCAAAAGAGGGTCGCGCCTGACCTGACTCGGGTTTAGCCGCAAAGTGCATCGTGTTGGAGGCGTCAACTCCTCCGCTTCACAAGGGTCCATGTGTCATCCATCCAACTTTCCTTTCAATTGGGACTTCTAGCTTTGTTGGTGATAACCATGAGGTGGAGTATCCACGGGAAGTTACAAACCCTCCTCTTTGATGTGGATTTTGTGTTTAATTTTAAAACTCTGTTTACTTGCAAGTGCACAAGGTTAATTGTAGACTAGCAAGTATAGGGTGTTGATCCCACGAGGAACAATAGTGATTTTCAATTTAGCTTTTCCAATTATAAAGAATAGTTCAATTCAGGAGTTCAATTATCAATACGAATTAAACGATCTAAAGAAGAATATATGAGTCACAAAAGTGGAGAGAAATCAAATAGGAGAAAGATCTAGGACTTTAGATTTCACCGTTGATACAAATATTGAATTACTAATTCAAATGGGGCTTCAATTTGTTTCTTGTTCAACCGAAACTACAAGCATTTGGCCATAAATTAAAAAGATGATTATAATTATCAAGATAGACAATTTATCTAGTGGTTTAGCATGAGTCATTATTTTTATACATAACTCATCTAATTTCTAGTATACATTATTCAATTTTAACAATTATAATTTTAAGCCTAATTGCACAACATCATATTGGCGTACAAGGTCTTACATTCATTTGAGATGGCAAATTAAGATATCGTAATCAACATGAATAAACAATAGTATTAAGATGTATAAATAGGTTAAGTTCAAGTATAAAATCAAATTATGCAATTAAAGAAACAAAAATAACCCCATAAGAAATTTACAAAATAATATTATTATCAAGGATCCATCCTAATCCTAGGAGAGTATTCTAGCTGGCTATAGTTAGAAAAAATATTATGTGAAATTGGTGTATTTAACTTTCTATGCGCAAACTTTAGTACTCAATTACACAAAATGATATAACTAAGCACAACCTCTCAAGTTTGACTCACAAATGAGATGAGAAGAAAAGAGAAAAATAGCTAACAAAGCTTATTTTCTTTCTAAACTCCTTACCCCAAATGATTTTGTCTTACAAAAGACTCTCTAAAAAAAATGAAAGGTATAAGATGGGAGAGTGAAGAATGCTTGGATGAGTGAATGGATGAATGGATGAATGAATTGCACCAACCCATGATCCATTTTTATAGTGTAAATTCAACCTTTTTTGGTGCCCCAAAAAATTAATGAAAATTAATTTCAATTAATTTTTGGCTGTTATAATACATAAAAAAGGGTAGTCTTTAGCTATTAATCAATATTGAGTAATTATGGTTGACTAGATCTTGCTTATAAGAGAACAGTTTAGTTGCTAGGAGTGATGGGCCGCAGTGCTCAGCATTAGGCCCATGCCGGCTGCGAGGGGGAGGAAGAGAAACGGAGAAAGAGAAAGATAGGGTGAGTGAGTGAGGAGCAGAGGGATAAGGGAGGCAGGCGAGCTGGGCGTTGGGCCATGAAGCCCACACATAGGTGAGTGCAAGGGGGGAAGAGGAATGGGAACTGGGCTTGGAGTGGCTCACTTGGGCTGGACTGCTAAGCTTGTGTGTTTTCCCTTTTTTTTTTCTTTTCTCTTGGGCTTGGACTCTAGGTATTGCACATGTGGAAGATTCGAGTAGAATTGATCAATTCTGCTCAAATTCCTTTATTTTATTATTATCTGAAAATCACATAAAATATGCATTATTTACTCATAAACATATATTTCAAAGACAAAACAGTAGGTAAAATGAAGGGTAAAAGTTCACATAAAATATGAATCATCAACTCCCGCATACCAAAATTTTGCTAGTCCTCGAGCTAAGAATAACAATAATGCATATATATTCATTCAACTCATCAAGTGGAATAGGATCAGGGAAGAAATCAAGTATCCAACTACACTCATCCACTCAAAATCATATAAATCAATTCACTACCAACCCACAACTCATTATCAAACATTTGCAACCTCAACTAAGTCAATAAGTCAAGATTTGAGCAAACTAAGCACACGATGAAATGATGTAACAAATTGTAAGTGCAAAATTTCACCCCACATGACAAAAATCACAAGAGCATCTTTTAAATCAAGCCCCCAATGTCAGATCAATTTATCGAATTTTTCTTTTGATTTTTTGTCCAAACTTTTTTACAAGTTACTTGATCCCGTATGCTTTCTTGAGCGGATAAAGAAATGGATAAAGATAACACTCAGAGAAGCACTTAGTGTATATTCAGGCAATTAAAGATATGGATAGAGATAGAACTTGAACATTGGCACCAAAATTAGAACTTAGTTAGTTCAATTTCTTTTTCTTATTAATTGAAAAGTCAACAGGGAACTTAATGCTTATCAAATACTCATAATGACATTGAAAATGGGTTACATCTCAAACTCAAAATCAGTTACATAGTGGCATTAGCACAACAAAAAATTTTGGCCTTCGACTATTCAAAGCTAGAAATAATCTTTAATGAGCGTGTGTCATGTGAATCAAATACACATAATAAGAATAGAACATGCATGATGAGAGCACTAAAGCTCTTCCTAAAATCAAATTCACCCAAAGAATTTCAAGTTTAAATTTTCCTCAATATTTTTATTTTGCCTTCCCCCCCCCCCCACACTTAAACCTTACATTGTCCTCAATGTAGAAAACAATAAGACAGAAAGAAATGGAGAAAAGTGCAACACCACTTGACAGCATGAGGAAGTCATTTCCATATAAGCTTAGTAATCAAACTCCCACAGTACGTTCACAGCCATCACCAATCACAAAAGCGAAAAACCAAGTGAAGAATCACACTTAAAAACACAAGCACACCAAAAAGAAAACAAAAACAAAAGACTCAAACTCACCTAAAAAGATTGGATCGCCTCCGAACAAGCGCTAAGTTTTATGTCTTCAGCCAAACAAGGTCCCTCCACTAATTATAATAGACAGCGTCTACTAGATTGATGGACTCAATCAAACCGACCTCGATATCATGAGTCACAACATATTTCAAGCGTTGGCCATTGACCATAAGAACTCGACCATCTTGGGCATCGAAAATTTGGACCATCCCTGAGGGAAACACTTGTTGGGCCACAAAAGGACCATCCCATCTAGATCTCAACTGCCCAAGAAACAGATTAGGCTTAGAAGTCAAAAGCCAAACCTTCTAATTAGGTTCAAAAGATTTATAAGAAATCATTTTATTATGAAAAGTTTTGGTTTTGGCTTTATAAATCTCAGTATTCTCATAGGCTTCATTACGCAATTCATTCAACTCATTCAATTGAATCCTACGGTTAGAACCCACTTGTTTCATATCAAAATTAAAAGTTTTAATAGCCCAAAAAGCACGGTGTTCTAATTCAACTGGCAAGTGACAAGTCTTACCAAAAAGAAGCTAGTAAAGAGACATCCTTATAGGATTCTTATAAGTAGTATGATAAGCCTATGGAGCATCATGCAATCTCAAAGACCGGCATTTCCTATCGGATCGAATTGTTTTCTCAAGTACAGATTTGATGTCACGATTAGGCACCTCAACTTGAGCCCTAGTATGAGGGTGATAGGGGGTAGCTTCTTTGTGAGTCACAAAATACTTTCTAAGCAAAGTCACAAAAGATCGATGACAAAAATGACTACCTCTATCACTAATAAGAGCCCTAGGGGTACCATACCGACATAAAATGCACTCTTTCATAAATTTGACCACAACCTTGTGGTTATTGGTCTTAGTAGCCTAAGCTTCCACCCACTTTGACACATAATCAACATCAATCAATATATAAACAAAGCCAAAAGATGGGGGAAAGGGACCCATGAAATCAATGCCCATGTATCAAATATCTCAGCAATCAAAACAGGGGAAAGGGACTTCATATGATGATGGGACAAGCCACTCGCACGTTGACAATGCGCATAAGCAAGATAGAATCAGTGAGCATCACGAAATACAATAGGCCAGAAGAACCCACTTTATAGGACTTTAGTAGCTACCCTACGACCTCCAAAGTGGCCACCACAAGCCTAAGAGGGACAAGGGGTCAAAATACTATGAATTTCACTCTCAGGGACACATCTACACACCACTTTTGAGCACAAAAGGTATGGATGGAATTTATTAAGTGCAAATACTACTACTAGAAACGCTTTTTCAGTGGTAGAATAATTCTTTTGAGCATCACTTAGAGTTCTATTAGCATAGTAAATGACATGAGACATTCTATTCACCCTTTGACCCAAAACAATCCTAATAGCAAAATCAAACGCCTTACACATAATCTCAAATGGATGAGAAAAATTAGGGGGCTATACAATAGGGCTGACACCAATAAGGATCGAAGCTTTTGAAAAGCTTTCGCACAAGACTCATCAATCACAAAAGGAGCAACTTTAGTAAGGAGATTAGTAAGCCGGCGAGTCACTTTACTAAAATCGTTAATAAATCTCCTATAGAAACTAGCAGTGCCAAGGAAAGATCTGACTTGCTTCACAGAAGAAGGCACAAGCAGATTAGAAATTAGATCAACCTTGGCTTTATCAACCTCAATCCCCTTTTTAGACACTTTGTGTCCCTACATAATCCCTTCTTGTACATGAAATGACTCTTTTCCTAACTCAAGACCAAATTCACCTTTTTACATCCTTTCAACACAGTGGATTAATTAGCACGATACATATCAAAGGAAGAACCAAAAATCGAGAAATTATTTATAAAAACCTAATATAATCAGAAAATGCAGCCATCATGCATCTCTGGAATGTGGAAGGTGCATTACATAACCCAAAAAGCATCCTCCAATAGGCGAAAGTACCTGATGGGCATGTAAAGGTTGTTTTCTCTTGTCCTCAAGATACACAGGTATTTGTTTGTAAAGAAAATACCCATCTAAAAAGTAGTAGAAACTTTGTCCAGTTAATTTTTCTAAAATTTGATCAATGAATGGGAGGAAAAAAATGGTACTTTATAGTGACATAAACTCAGTTTTCTTTAGTCAATGCACACCCTTCACCCCGTGGTCTATCTAGTGGGAATTGGCTCACCATCATTATTTTAAACCATAATTATGCCAGATTTCTTAGGGATGACTTGAACTGGATGACCCATTGACTATCAGAAATATGGTAGATAACGCCTGCATCTAAAAACTTCACTCTCTCATTTCGGATAACTTCTTTCATGTGGGGGGTTCAGTCTACGTTGCATTTGCCTAACAGGTGTCGCATCGTCCTCTAAATGAATTCTGTGCGTACAAATTATGGGACTAATCCTTTTCAAACTTGCAACTAACCACCCAATATCACCCTTATGGTCAGACAAAATATGAATCAGCTCTTTCTCTTGATCACAAGATAAAAGAGAAGATATAATAACAGGTAAGGCCTCTGTAGGGCCTAGAAACACATACTTGAGTGAACTAGGGAGGGGTTTCAACTCAAGCATAGGAAGGGACACAACAAAAGGTGGCATAGGAGAACTAGCCAAAGAGTGAAAGAGGTCATAAGTGGACACCGAAGAGGAAGACTCAAGATGAGGAGTGGAATCTAGAGTAGGATCTATCTCATCTATTGTGATTCCTGAGCTAAACAATCTCAAATCATCATGGGAAAGACAGGTTCCTAAGGGATCACTGCTCATAATAGCAGGCAAAGCTTCTTCAATCATGTCATTAATCACATCAACAAAGAAGTATCCAGATTCATCTTCAAACACAGGTTTAGAAGAAGCTTTGAAAATGTTAAGCCTAACACTTGCATTCATGATCGAGACATCCATCACTCCCGACCTACAGGTAATGGTGGCATTAGTTGTGGCTAGGAATGGATGTCCTAAAATAAGAGGGATCTGCTTAGAAGCATGACTAAGGTCCATGTCGAATACAACAAAGTCAACAGGAAAGAATCTTTTATCAATTTGAACCAAGACATCATTTGTCCGCCCCCTAACCGACCTATTAGCAAGTTGAAAGGTACAGTTGGAAGGTTTCAGTTCACCTAATCTCAACTCTAAGTAAACAGAATATGGTATCAAATTAACACTAGAACTCAAATCCAAAAGTGCCCTTTCAATTTTATGATTGACAATATAACATGAAACGGTAGGGACACCGGGATCTTTGAACTTAGGTGGAGTGTCAAATTTCAAAATTGAGGTCACTTGTTCACTTAGAAGAACCTTTTAGACTTGTCATCTTTAGATTTTCTTTTAAAAGTGCACATATTTTTAAGGAACTTAGCATAAGCTGGAATTTGTCTAATCGCTTCTAAGAGGGGAAGATTAACTTTAACTTGCTTAAAGGACTCCGGGATGTCATCTCTTTGTTTGACTTTTTTGGAAGGAAATGATGCATCTAAAGTTTGAGGGTAAGGAACCCTTGGATTGTATGTTACAGTGGAGTTAGATATAGTAGGAGAAAGGGATGGGTCATTCTCTTTTTCAGTTTCAAGGTCACTCTCAATGGACTTAAGTCTTTCCTCTTTATCATGTTCCTTCTCACTCACCTTGTTATATACTTCTTTACCACTCCTAAGAACATTACAACTTTTAATTGTTCAAATTGTTAACCTTTAGGATTTTATATGGGATGACTTGGAAGTTTTCCTTTTTCTCCTTTACCTACAGCTATGGCTAGTTGCATAAGTTGGGTTTTTAACTTAGCTATAGATTGTGAGTGAGAGTCAACAATATGCGTTTTAGAATCAATTGCTTGGACCTTAGAGTCAACATTTTGCACAAAGTAGTCAAGGTACCAAGGGCAGAAATTACCTTATCTATATTAGAGTTCCCAGATGGAGCTTCATGTGAAGAGGGAGGTACATATCTCTGGTTATGAAAATTAGGAGGAGTAGGTCTACTAGACTACACTGGAGGATTCTCAACATTTAGAGACCTCTATGAAAAATTAGGATTATTCCTCTAACCATGATTATAGGTATTAGAATAGGGATTGTTAGATGGAGGAAATCCTTGTGCAACATTTACTTGTTCAGTCACACAGTTAGACTTACCAATATAAGGACAATCAACAGAAGTATGCATGGCACTAACACAAATTGAACACACATCTTGCAAGGAAGGAGCATTAGTCACTTTGTTCATACGGAATAATTGATCAAATTTCTTAGTTAAGGCATCAACTGTACTAGAAAGGTCAATTGAATGTGAAACATAATAAATCCCTCCTTTACTTCCTAATTGCCTAGGCAAATCAGAATGTGAGGAAGTTGCATACAAATGTGAATTCTCACTCAAATGTTCAAATAATTCCCAAGTTTCTTCGGGGGTTTTGTACAAGAAACAATCACCACAAGACGCATCAACCATTTGTCCATTATGCTTATCTAAATTAGAGTAAAAACTTTGAATGAATTGCCACATAGGGACCTTATGGTGAAGACGACTTCGCAACAACTCTTTAAATCTTTCCTAACTTTCATGCAATTACTCATTTTTATTTTGTGAGAAAGTGGTTATAGCACGTCTTAAGTGATTCAGTTTACCAATAGAGAAAAACTTTTTCAAGAATTCCTTTCGCATTTGATCCCAAGTGGTGATATTTATCTTTGTTCAACTTGAAATTACGATATTTCATACTCTTTTATTATCTATTATTTGCTCAAAATAAATGATTAAATTAGGATTTTTAATATGTTTTTATTTATTTTGTTGGATTTATGAAATTTGGATAAATTGGGTGTCAAAGTATTTAGGAGAAACATTGTGGCTTAGAAAATAAAAACAAGAAAAGGAAAGCCAGCCCAGATCCGAAGTCCAGCATGTAAGCCTGGCCCGGGTACCCTTTCAGATCCTCATGTCCCCATCTTTCCTCTTTTCCCTTTCTCGTGTGGGCCGACCCAGATCTGTTTTCGTGGCTCACCCAGACCGGCCAAATGCGCGCCCACCTCAGTTCCAAGCAGCCGGTCCAGTCGGCTTTCATTTATTTGACACGTGCCCATCACGTGATGTTATCTTCTTCTCCCCTTTGCTTCTTCCTTCGCCCCCAGCGTTACCCAGGAACCCGAGAGCCACTGCCCTAGCAACGCCCGAGAGTAGAGCAAAATAGAGCAGGGCAGCCCTTCTGTCTTCCTTTCCCCATTTTCGTCTGTTAGCCCCCCTCTCCTTATCATTTAATCCATAATCATCACCACCATAAATGCAGCGGTTACAAGGTGTGAATGAGGGCAAGCTAAGTGGATGGGTACGCTGTTTTTGGAGTGCTTCAAATGGAGAAGACTGGGCAGAGAAGTTGGTGGGTCTGAGTTCACGTTTTCCTTACTCTTTTTAGATTAATTCAATTTCTAGTTGAGAGGATTAATATTTTTTTTTAGTTTTCATCTCCATTTCGTGTTCGGGTCTAGGTTTTAAGTGCAAAGATTGGTGTAAGTTGGATTCTAGTTTATTCAAATCGAGTTGAAATTTGCAGTCTGGCGGTTTTGATTTCTTGAGTTTTCGAATCTGTTTAACTTCATTCTTGCTCTAAGTTGAAATTTTCTTCGATTTATCATTCTATTTTTTCAGTTCTATTTTGTCGCAACTCTCTAACCCAGATCTCCGATTTCTGACCCTGAGCAATCGTTAGTTCAATTGAGGGAAGAGTTTTGATTGAATTTCTGGTAAGGATTCTTTGAGGCTTGACTATGGATTCTCGGCTCTGACTATATTTTCGTATAGTTTGCTCCTTGTGTTGTTCTCTGTTTCGATGATAATATAGTTCAATCAAGTGGCCTGGCTATACAAACAATCACAGTAGAGTGTTGGTGGGGTGAAAATATTTGCAATTTGGTTCTTCTTACTTTGGCTAGATTATTTGCAAGTTAGGGAATGGTTCATAGTTTCATGAATTTATCTTGTTTCTTGGGCCTATTAATTTGTGCAATAACTTGACCTTGGTGTTGGTTAATTTTAACATCTAGTTTTAATTTAATTTAGAACTTTCACAATCATTCCTGAGGATGGCATTCGTAATTCCTACAACAATAACCATATACTTGCAAAAATTTACAACATATCTTAGTATCTAACCAAGCTTTAGCTTTATCTTTTAAAGAGAAAGAAAAAGGCTGCAAACGAAGAGCATCTGTAACACCCCTAGCCCCTAGGGCCGAAAGCGTTACGTTTTCCTAACTTCTTACTTAAATTTTGGAACGAAATGACCAGAATTTCCCCTGAAAACTGAACGTTTCTAGGCTAAATGCCTTACAATAAGTCCCTGTAAATCAACAGAAGCGTAAACATTTAAAACATAACTCAACGACCACACGCCGGTGTTCATAGCTCGACGAACCACCCGCTCGGAGTACACCAAACAGAATAGTTCATTAATACAGAAACAGTAAAAGATACAACTCAACGGTTCACACAACCGGAGTATGGGGTTTACATCCCAAAATATAACCAACTTCAACCAAAAGACATCTAACTGACCGGATGGTTGGCTTATATGGCCATACAGAGCGACTCATAACCAATATGCATTACATGAACTTAGAATACTGTTTACAAACGTTTACAAACTAAAAAGGGCTTTACATGACTCCTTAAAGACATAAATAGGCACTAATGACACCTTGCAAGCAATAATCGATTCCAGCTGATTCAACTTCTTCTTGTCATAAAGAAAACCTGGGGAAAAGGGGGAATAGTAGTGGGATGAGCAACCACATGCTCAGTGAGTGTCCCCCAACCCCCTTAAAACCAAAACCGTTGCAGGCAATAATATCTTTACTAGTCACATATCACGTATTCATACTTTAATATCATATTAGGCATTCATAGAATTCCTATGAAGACATTACTAATCACAAACTTGACTTAAGCACTCAAACATAATACTAGGCAATATATCATAGGACATAGGTTGTAGAACATGAACGTCGGACAAGCTATGACTGATATACGCACTAGGCACGTATGAATGGCATTGCATAATTCACTAACATGTCACAATTTCTAATGAAGTCATAATAATGTCACATAACTTAAGCTTATCAGGTTATGCATGAAACATGCTCATAAGGCCTTCTTTTTCGTAGTCGTATCTTACTTAACATCTCATTCACATTTCATTTATAAGAAAAGCATAGAACATACAAAGAAAACTTTCTTTCCTTTCTATGAAAAACATTTCATTTAGCCTCTTGAGGCTCATAAAAACCCTTCTCTTAGCCTTTTGAGGCTCATATTCTTTTATATCGGTCGCATACTGACCCTTATAACTTTTCACATTTCATTCAACTGGCCTCTTTGGGCCCGTAAAACATTCTTTTTCTTTAAAACCTTAAAACATATAAAATGGCCAGGGCCAATTGCTTTTCTTATCTTAGTAGGAAAATACTTCTGGCATAAGATCATTACAGGGTGCTGATTGGGAGAGATCTACACTCAATCCCCTAAGCTCTTACTCCCGGGATGGCAACATATAACATATCAGACCATTACATTAGCCCTCGTCAGGGCCTCTAGGGTTTATCCGGACTTATCCCCTAGGGTAACATCGTTCTTTTCATATAACATCGTTCCTTTCATATGGTCCGGAGCACATTATCTTAGCCACTTGAAAGCGTATCGGCCATAACGGCTATAACTTTGCGTTTCAAATCGTAAAATCATTCAACGTATAACTCACACCTTTATAAAACTCTTTAGGGATTCCCCCGTTCAAGCGAGTTCACTCCCAAAACTGTTTTCATTTAATTAAAATAGGCCATCATGCATTAATAGTTATGGCCACTATCATTTCAAAACATGAAATCTTTCTTTGAAAAACTCACTCTTATGTACATAATGCAATTTAAGCATTTAAGCACATACATCACATATATCACATTTAAGCACTTCATAATCAATTCAACACAATGAGCCACACATGGCCTCGCAATCCACACGATTGCGGTTAATTCACAACCCAGTCTCCCTCCTCACTTTCACCATACCACAAGACCTCAAACGCTCATAATGTTGTCCTCAAACCATCCAACTACTAGCTCGTTTCATCAATTTATTAATCACAATATGTTATCATATTGGCTTATATAAAAGAGTGTGAGGTTTAAGCTCTTACCTGAGCAAACAGCACTTTTCAACCACATATAACCATATTTAGTCATCAGTCGACAACACTTTACTAAGTAAATCAAACATGATTTAATTCTGACATATACGATGCATTTCGAAGGAAACTTTCCTGAGCATGAACGTACTAAAAAGGGGTTTGAATGAAACTAAACATATTTCAATGGCTCCAAACTTAGTTCGATTACAAGCATTAGTTAGTTTAACTCGAATCGAAGCTAAACATATTAAACTAACTTCGTTTTTAACTCTTTTTATACATTAGCTAACTTTAATCAAATTCAAGCTAACCACATTCTTATAACTTCGAAATTAATCCCTTTTCATGCATTACTTATTACTTGAATCGAAGCTAAACATATTAAACTAACTTCGTTTTTAATTCTTTTTATACATTAGCTAACTTTAATCGAATTCAAGCTAAACACGTTTATAGAACTTCGAAGTTAATCCCCTTTCATGTATTATTTCATTACTCGAATCGAAGCTAAACATGTTAAACTAACTTCGTTTTTAATTCTTTTTCATGCATCAACTAATTAACTTGAATCGATGCTAAACACGTTAAATTAACTTCGAATCAACATCTCAGGCATCGCCTAACTAGATTAACATGTATCGATTCAAGTCATTTTTGGGTTTTAACAAACTAAACTAACATTTAACGATTCGATGTCGTTCTCAGGTATAAACTAACTAAACTTAGCATGCATCGCAACTTAAAGCTTAAAACGATTTCGAAATTAATAATAATTTAGGAGCCGAGGAACACCCACCTCGATTCCATGCTAGAGACACGCAATTAGCTCGAACTTAGGCCAAAATCGAACATCAACAGCCAGATACTCCTTCACTCTTCGCGCCTGACTTGACCTCGCCCAAACCCAAAACCCTAACTTGCGATTTTTGTCCAATTTTCACACGATTAGTGAGGGTTTGAGATAGAGATTCAATTTAAAGAAGGATAAAGGCTCGAAACTCACCATGCTTGTGAATTTCGTTCGAGTATTGGCTTTACCCGTGTTGAATTCGGCCAAACCGTGGCTGATTTTCACTCAACCACCGCGCAGAGGTGGTCGCCGGACTCGACCTTCACCGGAAGCACCTCGCCGATGATGCCTGGCCGTTGCGCCGGCGTCGAATGTGTGTTGTCACGACCACCACCGTCGCCGACAACCTCTCTCAATCTCACTCAGTCTCGCTCTCTCTCTCTCTCTGTCGTTCTCTGCTCGCTGGCGGTGCCTGGTCGCTGCCGCTGGGCCGTTGTCGTCGCCGTTGTTGTCGCCGGCCGGCCTCCTTCGCCCTCTCATCTCTCTCTCACTAATGGGTCGCCAGGGAGGGTGGTGAGAACCCAGAGAAACCAAACCCCCCCTTTTTCGTGCGTCTCTTTCGTGAAAATAAGGGGCTTTGGCCCCTTATACTCTTTTTTTTTGTGTTCAATAGCTCAGTCAACTACAATTGCATGTTCAATCTCGCAACCTCCTATTCTAAACCCAGCCGTTAAAACGACATTCTATCGACTATTCGTTCCCAAATACGTCTAGGTTTGATTTTAAGAAACCTCGAAACTAATTTTTAAGGCTGAAAACCTAATCGTACTCGGGAAACGACTAAATAAATCGAATAACGACTAAATTAAACTATCGATATAATTTAAAGGCATAAGTGGCACGAATTAACTTTAAAATCAATAATAACAAAAATAATCCTTTTTTAATAAAATTACAGCTCCCAAAAGCACATCGATAATCAATTAACTCATACAGTTACTATTAAAAATACGATTTTATAACGTAAAAAGCGGGATAATCAGCTTAACGTAAAATAAAGAACGCGGGCTCTTACAGCATCATAAAAGATATTATTCAAAAACATAGCAAAAAAAATCTCCAAAAATGCATGAATGTGCTTGAAAGGATTTTCAGACTCTGGCCCATGGAACAACGGGAGCATTTGGATAGAGAATGTTTAATCTCAAATGGCCATGTAACAGTGGGCATACGTGCTCTTGTTGGTGAGTCATATGTGAAATACTCCTTAGGCTGCTTAGGTGGCGGGATTTGTTCTTGAGCCATCTTTTTCTTAGATTCACGTTTCTTAGCTCTTATCTGAAGAGGAGAGTGTTCAATTTTAGGATTATATTGTTCAAGTTTTAAGAATAAAGAACGTCTACCATGCATATACCCACAAGCAACCAAGAGAATAAAATGAAATGACCACCACAATAACCACCAAGTGAAATAAGAAAAAGAGAAAAAAAAATAAAAAAAATAACAAAAGAAGAAAGATCAAAGGGAAGCAGAGAAAAATAAAAATTATAATAAAATAAAAAGAGAATAAATGAAATAAGAGGGATGGGGATTGTTAGATTAGATAAAGTAAATCAAATAACAGAAATAAAATAGATTAGATTAGATTAGATTAAATGGGATGGGGAAAATAGTTAGGTTAGAAGGGAATGGAAAGACCAAAAATAAAATAGTTAGATTATGAGGGATTGGGGAATAAAGAAAGTGAAACAATGAAAATAAACGGGATGTGGGTTGAGAATAAAGAAATTTTTTTTTTTAGATTAGTAGGGAAGAGGGGAAAATAAAAATAAACAAATAAATAATAAGAATAAAAGGAAGAGAAAATTCAAAAATTACTATTCGTTTTCCGGCAATGGTGCGAAAAACTTGATGTGACTTTTGTGCTTAGTTTTAAAACCCTTTTTTAATTTTAGACTAGCGAGTATCGGGAATCGATCCCATGATGAACAATAGCAATTTTCAATTTAGCTTTTTTGATTATAAAGAATAGTTCAATTGAGGAGTTCGATTATCAATACGAATTAAAGATACTAAAGAAGAATCAAGAAAGTGGAGAAAAATCAAATTGGAGAAATATCTAAGATTTTGGATTTCACAATTGATGCAAATATTGAATTACTAATTCAAATGGGGTTTAATTTGTCTCTTATTAAACTTAGGCTACAGGCATTAGGCCATAAATTAAAAAAATAATTATAATTATCAAATGAGGTTATTTATCTGGTGGCTTAGCATTAAAATCATTCGTTTTTGACATAACTCATTTAACTTCTAGTACAAATTATTCAATTTTAACAATTATAATTTTAAGCCCAATTGCATAACATCATATTAGCTTATCAGATCTAACATTAATTGGAGATAGCAAATTAAACTATTGTAATCAACACGAATAAGCAATAATATTAAGATGCATAAATAGGTTAAGTTCAAGTATAAACTCAAATTATGTAATTAAATTGACAAAAATAACCCAAGAAGAAATTAGCAAAATAATATTATTATCAAGGATCCATCCTAATTATAGAAGAGTATTCTGGCTGGCTATAGTTTGCTAAAACACCATTGAAATTGGTACATTTCACTTTGTATGCCCAAACTTTAATACTGAATTACACAAAATAATATAATTAAGCACAACCTCCCAAGTTTGACTCACAAATGGGATGAGAAGAAAAGAGAAAAATAGCTAACAAAGCTTATTTTTATTCTAAACTCCTTAACCCATATAATTTTGTCTTGCAAAAGACTCTCTAAACAAATCAAAGATGGAAGATGGGAGAGTAAAGAATGCTTGGATGCTTGACGAATGAATGGATGAATAGATGAGTGAATTGGACCAACCCATGACCCCTTTTTATAGTGGAAATCTAGCCCTTTTAGGTGCCCAAAAAATTAATGAAAATGAATTTCAATTAATTCTTGGCTGTTATAATGCATGAGAAAAGGCTAGTTTTTGGCTACTAATTAATATTAAGTAATTATGGTTGACTAGGTGATGCATTTCAATACTCACTTCAGGCTCCACAGAAGGAAGATGGGAACACATTGCTTACTGATCACTTGAAGGATCAATTTTGTGAAGGCAAGCAGTTCAACTTTTAGGCTTGGCCTAGGAGGTCCTTGCTATGCTAGACACCTTATGGTTTCTAATCACATCTAGAGATCAATTCTGAGGCTAACACAACAGCCTCAATTCAATCTAGTTCAATAAAAGTCCAAGCATGCCTTTGCAATTCAGTTCAAGACCCGAGTAGGTTCAAGGGCATTTTCAGCATAGCCTTGAAATGTAACCCCATGCATTATGGTACTTATTTTGAAGCTTAGGAGGCTAAATTCAAGTTCAAGTCATAGATTCTCAGCATACACTACTAAGTTAGTCACAACAGTAAGAGGATTGCAACTGCCAAAAATTACAGTGCAGGCTAGAATGAGCTTATTTGTTTATCGTTGTTTCTGAGAAGGATTGCAATAACCTGAGGCAATGATCTGGTGTCATAATATTTTATAAGTCTTCTACTACCTTTGGTCTAGCGAAGGAATCAACCATGAAGCCAGGAACCACCAGGAAAGAGAGGAAATGCCCAACAGACTGCTGGACAGTCCAATACAGTCCATCGCAGTCACACTTGCATGATTTTAGCCTATTTTTGGTTCTCTTACATTAGTGACTCATTGTATGTTTAGCTTAATTACGCCTTTGTGTTTGAATGAGATTTTCAGGCTCAAGGGTGATTAGACCACCTACACTAGGTCATAATCATTAGTCTACTCCCGGGTTAGGTGGGGTTTAGTGAGTGGGATTCTTTATTTGATCTTCTGGTGTTGTTTTGGTTTAGGGAGGTTAGTGGTGAGTCTTTCAGTCTGGGTTGGTGGATTTTTCCTTTATTCCAAGACATATGTTCCATGTTGGGTTGCTAGGTTTGGTTGAGATAAAGCTGGTAGTCTTGACATATATCATCTGACATAGAGCCCAACTATGATTCTTGGTGAGTTTCTCCTTGCTGGCTGCTACTTTGATTATTTCTGAGTTCACTCTTTATCTTTTAAGTTCTGAGGCCTTCTGAATTAACCATAAAGAACCCTGAACCAGTACAATCTAACTACAAAATACCTATTTCCTCAAATAACCACAACTAACCCTAATTCCTTGACCCTTTACAGTATGGCTGAGAGGGATACCACTTCTCCTCCTCCTTAACAGCCTGTTAGAGCTCATAGAGGGCTCACACTTGAGTAGCATTATGAACTTAGAAGCGATAGAACTAACCTAGAAATACAGGAAAATATCAGGACCATGAAGCTCAGATTCAGTAGCTCATGACTCAGCCTTGGGGCAGGGATAGAGAGTTTCCACAAGAGCCTCCAAGTGAATCATAACCCTCCCTAAACTCACATTATGGCAGTAGTTCTTCTAACGGAGAAGCAAGGCCTAGGAGAAGAAGAACTCACGGAGATGACCCTAAGGACTTTAGAGTAGAAGCTCCTAAGTTTGATGAAAGCTTATAGCCAGAAGAGTACCTTGAATGGGTACAAGCCATGGAAAGAATCATTGAAATCAAGGGATATTTAGGAGAAAAGGCCTTTACACTACCTGTTTTGAAACTAAAATAGTATGCCTCACTCTGGTATGAGAACATCAAAAGGACTGGAGCTTTGGAAGGTAAATCCAAGATAAAAACTTAGATTAAATTGAAGAAGCACATAGATAAATGGTTTCTGCCTGCCACCTACAAGAAAGAGCTTTACCTAAGAGTCACCTCCATTCAACAAGGTAGTATGAAGGTTGAAGAATACATTAGGGAGTTTAAACAACTCCAGATTAGGTGTGGCTTGAGAGAAGAATCTGAACAAACTATTGCTAGATTTCTCAAAGGGATAAAGCCTGCTATTCTGGACATGGTTGAACTCCAACCTTTCTAGACCTTTGAGGATGCTTGTAAATTAGCTGTCAAGGTTGAGAAATAGCTTAAGTCCAGAAGGATGTACTCCTTTGTCTCAGCGAAACCTCCTACTCTATTAAAGCCATTCAATTCTTGCAGGGCAGACCCTTATTCCAGAGAGGACAAAGACAAGGGGAAAGGGAAAGAGGTAGCTAAAGAAGCTCCTAAAGGTCAAAAGAAATGTTTCAAGTGCCATGGTTATGGCCATTTCCAGGCTAACTGTCCTTATAGGGGAGTCCTTAATATCAGAGAGATTGAGGACTTGGATTAGATGGAGGTAGAAGTGGCTGAAGAAGAGTCAGATGAGGAAGGAGAGACCTCCTATTTACCACCGGAAGAGGGAGAGATGCTGATGATCAAGAGAGCACTTTATACCAGTGAAGCCATACCAGAAATAAATGAACGAGAATAGATATTTCATTCCAGGTACAAGACATGCAATCTGATCATTGATGGGGGAAGCTATACAAATGTGGCTTCCATATAGTTGGTCGACAAACTCAGCCTTTCCACCATTAGGCACCTCGAAACCATACACTTCGCAATGGCTTAAAAAAGGCAATGAGGTGACTGTCTCTAAACAGGCTTTAGTAGGTTTCTCTATTGGGGAGTACAAGAATGAGGTTGTTCATGATATACTGCCTGTGGATGCTTATCATTTGCTCCTGGGAAGACCTTGGCAGTATGATAGAAATGTCTTATAGCATAGTCAGTCCAACACTTATTCTTTTAAGCTTAATGGTGAGAAATGGACCCTAACCCTCTAGCTCCCAATCACATACACAAAATAGAAATTGGGAGGGAAAACCTTAGAGAGAGTGCTTTGCTTGTCAATAGGGCAAGAGTAGAGAGAGCTACCTCTAAGGGTAAGACTATACTTGCTATCCTAATGGTAGAATCTACCCTTAACATAAACTCACCACCCTTCAACGCCTTGGTATAACCCTTATTTTAGGAATTTGAGGATGTCTTTCCTCAAGACCTCCCTCTTGGCCTTCCTTCCAAGAGGGGGATTGAACATCAGATTTACTTAATTCATGGAGCCCCTTTACTAAGCAGGCTTGTATACAGATGCAATCCTACTGAGACCAAGGAACAGTAAAGATAAATGCAAGAGCTTGTTGATAGAGGACATGTGAGAAAGAGTATGAGTCGATGTTTAGTACTAGCTCTCCTAGTACCCAAGAAGGATGGTAGTTGGAGAATGTGTGTAGACAGTAAGACCATTAACAACATTATTGTCAAGTGTAAGTACCCCATCCCTAGGCATGATGGCATGTTAGATCAACTACAAGGCTCTAAAATCTTCTCTGAGATTAACCTGAGAAGTGGATACGATCAAATCATTATAAGAGAAGGAGATGAGTGGAAGACTGCATTTAAAACCAAATAAGGACTCTATGAATGGATTGTTATGCCATTTGGAATGTCGAATGCCCTAAACACCTTCATGAGGCTCATGAATGAGGTGCTCAGGCCCTTTATTGGTTTATTTTGTTGAGATCCTTGTATACAACAAGATAGAACAGGAGCATGTATACCACCTGTGGTAGTTCCTTTTCACTATGAGGAAGCAGAGGCTCTTTGGTATGATTGAGAAGTGTGAGTTCTTTGTTCTAAGAGTTATTTTCCAGGGATATGCTGTCTCTTGTGATGGTATTCAGGTTGATGATGCCAAGGTTCAAGCAATCAAATCTTGGCCAGTCCCAAATTCATCCACAACAATAAGAAGCTTTCATGGTCTTGCCTCTTTCAATAGGAGGTTTATCCAGGACTTTAGCTCTATCATGGATCCACTCACAGAATGCATGAAGAAGGGTAGTTTTTCATGGTCTTCAGCAACTTAGAAGGCATTGGAGACCATCAAGCAGAGGCTATGTGAGGCACCTGTTTTAGCCCTACCAAACTTTGAAGAGTTATTTGAAGTGGAATATAATTCCAGTGGAGTAGGCATTAGGGCTGTACTGAACCAACTTAGAAGGCCTCTGGCCTATTTCAGTGAGAAGCTCAATGGTCCAAAGCTCAATTATTCAACTTATGATAAAGAGTTCGATGCAATAGTGAGGGCCTTGAACCACTGGAGTCACTACCTCAAGCCCAAGGTTTTTGTTCTTCACTTAGACCATCAGGAACCCAAGTTCCTTATTAGCCAGCCCATGCTCAATGCCAGGCATGCCAAATGGGTGGAGTTTCTGCAAGCTTTCACCTTCTCTACCAGACACAAGAAAGGGAACTGAAAATATGGTAGCTGATGCCCTTTCCAGAAGATATGCTCTTATTTCTGTTTTGGGAGCAAAACTCTTAGGGTTGCAATCCAAGCCTATTATTATGAGTGTAACGCCCCCAACCCTAAAGCCAGGAGTGTTACCATTTTGTTCTTAAATCCTGGGGCAAAACGGACAGAGTTTCCCTTAAAACTTGACCATTTTCCCAGGCTTACAGCCTTACAATAAATCCCCTGCACTGAAAAATAATAAAAACTAACTCAACGGCCACCCGCCGGAGTTCACAGCTCTACGGGCCACCCGCCTGGAGCACTATAACCAATGCAGTTCAATGTTAACCAATAAATAGCGAAAAATACAACCCTGGCAACTTAGATGGTGGCTCATACGACCATACAAAGTGACTCTAAATGATATGCAACTAAGCACACAAAAACTCCATTTACAAGCACTCACTAGAAAACACCTGGCAGTTCACAGCAGCAGTGACTCCCTTTCGGCTTCCTTCAGAAACCTGGAGGCACAATGATAGATGGGATGAGCGATAATCGCACAGTGGATAGCCCCCTCCCCTAAAAGATGCAATAATAACTTACGACCGTAGTTCATTCTTTTTTTTTCTTGAAGAATTCACCTATCGTTCATTCCAAGCACAAGACAAGAGAAATGACATTATAGTTACAGAAAGTAAGTAATTGATGGCTGAAAAGTATGAAAGGTATAACATCCTTTGCAGAATAAGAGCAATAGAATGCATATATTGACCTCTGAACTTTACATGCTTGTTTAATCAATTGACCATGTTTCTCGTGACTCTACTGCATACTAACAGAGTTATGAAACATGTAACGACAACACTACTAGCAGAGAAATGAAATACTGTGCTTTGTCTCTGCCTTCTAGTAGAGAAGTGAAATTCTGATTTTTGAATTCTCTACCAAATAATGAGCCTTGAAACATATAAGTTGAAGTTACGTGCAAACTTCTCGGAAGGTACTGGGTTGGTTAAGTTATATATGCAAATAACCTTTAAAAATGCCTTGTTCCTCGACCTATTTACTAGTCACCTGACTCACTCGGTTGCTCAATCCGATGGTTTTAGGTTATTTCGTTACCAATGACTTGTCGATGCAAACAGGCGATTTATAAACAATTAGGGGCACTTAGTGATCATGTAATAAAGCATTTATGGACCTTGAGTATAATTGACAATTGACAAACATCATGTAATCACCATACGCTATGAATAGATTCTTCACATAATCCATGGATACGATACGATGAACTATGCAGTCGATAAACTATATAATGGATATGGTGTACACGATCGATAAACATATAGGGGCAATAGACTTAAAAATGTCGACCGATAAACTATGTAATGTCAATCGATAAACTAATGTCTATCGACTAGACATGAAGCTATTTTAGGTACGGACATTAATCGTTGGTTACAATTGCCTATTTTCTACCTAACATGTCTCGAAGTATGGGCCGAAACTCATACGTACATCCCTATGCAGTAAAACAGACTTAGAGGTTAAATGGTTGGGCACCCGCATTCAAAATATTTTGTTTTGCAAACAGGAGAGAGAGAATGTATAAGTAAAATTGATTTCTCGATTCTTATCTGAAAGTGAACCCCTTGGTCGATGTACATCTTGAAACGATCGTACTTGAGGTGCTCACACCCCCCCAGGTCGATCGAGAAGCCTGAGTTGACATCGCGCGCAGGTGTATTGGTCGGCATAAGCCTTGATAATTGATGAGCATAAGCCCTGACGCCGCGCGCGGGTGTATTGGTCGGCATATCCTCGATAATTGATGGGCATAAGCCCTGAAGATAATTGGCGTGGCCACTTGTTTATGTGACAAAACATTGAGAACTTGGTTCATTAAATGAATCTTGTTTTGATTTTTCATTGCTGAGAATACTGTGAGTTTGTGAAGAACATAGAGTTTTTGAAGAACATAGGCAATGTACGTACCGAGATGACCTCACTTCTGCTCCAATTTAAGGTGAAACTATTTTCCACCTAAAATGTCTATCATATAGTCCATGAATTCACCTTATGGATCATGGTTTCTATGTCCATTATATAATCCAGGAATTCACCTTATGGATCATGATCTATTGCTAATCGCTAATATAATCATGCATATAATCGATAGTATAATCTTGCATAATGGGCGAGCGTTATATAATCAATGAACTATAAGTGAGCAGACATGTTCAATGAACGTTATATATAGCAATATATATACGATGAGTGTTATATGAGCAATGAACTTTCAGTGAGCATTCTCAATGAACATTATATATATGATGAGCGTTATATAATCGATAAATATGCATAATCAATGAACGTTAGATAATCAATAAACTTTATGGAAACGGTGAGCATGTATAGTCGATGAACATTAGATATTCAATGAACTTAACATTATAAACCGGCGATGAACATTATATCTTCAATGATCTTTATAAACCGAAGCCCTTATATAATCAATAAATTTCTGAGCATCGATAATTTACCCATGTATATATTCGATAAACTTTATGCATAACTTTCCTATAATCGATAACTGTATATAATCGACAAACTTGACATACTCATAAATTTTCATATAATTGACAAATGACATATAATCAATAAATTATGCATGTTTAGCTTTGATTCGGACCTATTCGGTTAAATCATGGCTGAAGACTAACTTCGAAGTGGATTATAAGTGATTAGAAGCGACGAATGTACGTTTAGTTAATTCATACCCTTTATTGACTTCGAAGTGAATTATAAATGCTTAGAATCAACGTATATATGTTTAGGTGCGAATATGTTAAGTTTCTACACGCCTGCAGTTTACTTAATTCATAATCGATAAATAATTTCAAAATAAACTATAAATGCCTAAAATCAATATATGTACGCTTAGTTGATTCACGTTTGTTTAATAACTTCGAAGTAAACTTTAAATGCTTAGCAGCGTTATATATATTTATATGATAAACGAATGCCTAGAACCGTAATATGCTTAAGTGGCTTAAGTAGATTCGATTCCTGACTTCGAAGTAATAACCGAACGTTTCGAATCGTATTATGCTTAAATGGCTTAATTAGGCTTGAAATGTAACTTCTAAACAATAAATGAACGCCTCAAATGGCCCTTATTTAATTGTCGAACGATAAACTTTAATTTAGTACAACTAACACATATATATACATGGTATCGTTCAATTAACACTACAACTTCCTCATATTACTGATAATTGACTCGAATTCAACCTGAATGAACTATAATCGCTAATCAGTAAGTTTTAACGAAATTAATAATCAAATTACTGATAATTGATTCGAATTCAACCTGAACGAATTATAATCAATAACTATTGAATTCAACCTGAACATACTATAATCAATAACTATTGAATTCAACCTGAACGAACTATAATCCATAATCAATAAGCTTTATCAAAATTAACAATTTAACCATAAATAGGAGGATGAGGAAACCCACCTCGAATCCAAGCTAAAGGACCCGTTTTAGGGTTTGATTCGGGTTGATTTGGTGTAGGTTCGGTTCACCCATTGCTTCCTAGGTACTAGTCGCCGGCCCATGCTGAACTGCCACCGCCGGTGAGCCGTGGAGGAGCCGCCGAAACACCGCCGGCGACCTCCCCTTCTCACTCTCTTTCTCCCTCTCTCACGGTCTTCCTCTCTCTCTCTGGCTCGGGTTTGCATGCGACCGGGGTGGGGGACGGCTGTGCGTACGTCGCCGGTCGCCGGCGACCCCACCGGCGCCTCCCTCCCCCTTTTCCGGCGTGTGGTGGGTGTCATGAGCAAGTAGGTCCAAGAGCCCCCCCTCTGCACGCTGCTTCTCCTCATTCTCTTCCTTTTTTTTGGGGGTTTTGTTAAACATATATTGATATATATGTATGCAACTGAATTGAAAAGCGATAGTTACTGAATTAATATATATATAGTTACTAAATTCAAAATTTTATTGAATTGAAAAGCAAGGCCTTGTAATTGAGATACTTTAACGTAATTAGAAAGAAGATTAGGTTCGGGCTGTTGCAGCCTTCCCCCCTTAAAAGAATTTTGTCCCCGAAATTCGATGAGCGATGTGCAACTACCCACACAAGCGCATACATTCGATACACTCTGCATAACCCTGAGTTCCTAGTAATAAGGCCACACACAAGGGCATTTATACGAGTACACTGATTTGGATTAGAATCCTCCAAGTAACTAAAACAGAATAAAGATAGTGGCGTCAATGGTTTTGTAAACAAAGGGCTATTAGTCGATCTGGATGCTGCTAGGTGTGTCTTGGGGCTTTAAGCAACTAAAACAGAATAAAGATAGTAGCATCAATGGTTTTATAAACAAAGGTTGAAGCTTTGCAGTGTGTTGATCATCAATGGTAACTATAAAGTCCCAAGACACGCTTAGTAGTAATGGAAAGGTTCTACCCCTTTTCTATGAGCCATGCTAACTTCTGCACTTGGTGTTGGTGCATAAACAATGTTAGAAAGGCATACTTCTCGCCTTAGGTAGCAGCGAGGTGGTACATGTAGCATAACAATTTCAAAGTCTGTCAGATTCTCTCTTTTGTCTCCCCTCTAGGTGTATCAGGGTTGATACGGCCGGTGCACTATAAAGCCCATCATATAAGTAATATGTCTTGCCCCGACGAGCCTAACGATGAGCTGACTCAAGGGTAACAGTGGTTACATGCTAGGATGCAAATATGTCTCCCCATGTACACAACCAGCCAAATGAAGGTCACATAATTGCTAGCTAGACACAAAGACAACCATACCAAAGCACATTTGTGCACATAGGCACATCAAACTACACCTTATCATGTAGCATTCGTATGCAACTATATGCAATGCAAGACGTAGGCCACGGCCTATGGTCACAGGACCTTGCTCTGATACCATCTGTAACGCCCCCAACCCTAAAGCCAGGAGTGTTACCATTTTGTTCTTAAATCCTGGGGCAAAACGGACAGAGTTTCCCCTAAAACATGACCATTTTCTCAGGCTTACAGCCTTACAATAAATCCCCTGCATTGAAAAACAATAAAAACTAACTCAACGGCCACCCGCTCGGAGCACTATAACCAATGTAGTTCAATGTTAACCAATAAACAGCGAAAAATACAACCCTGACAACTTAGATGGTGGCTCATACGGCCATACAAAGCGACTCTAAATGATATGCAACTAAGCACACAAAAACTCCATTTACAAGCACTCACTACAAAACACCTGGCAGTTCACAGCAGCAGTGACTCCCTTTCGGCTTCCTTCAGAAACCTGGAGGCACAATGATAGATGAGATGAGCGATAATCGCACAGTGGATAGCCCCCTCCCCTAAAAGATGCAATAATAACTTACGACCGTCGTTCATTCTTTTTTTTTTCTTGAAGAATTCAGCTATCGTTCATTCCAAGCACAAGACAAGAGAAATGACATTATAGTTACAGAAAGTAAGTAATTGATGGCTGAAAAGTATGAAAGGTATAACATCCTTTGCAGAATAAGAGCAATGGAATGCATATATTGACCTCTGAACTTTACATGCTCGTTTAATCAATTGGCCATGTTTCTCGTGACTCTACTGCATACTAACAGAGTTATGAAACATGTAACGGCAACACTACTGGCAGAGAAATGAAATACTGTGCTTTGTCTCTGCCTTCTAGCAGAGAAGTGAAATTCTGATTTTTGAATTCTCTGCCAAATAATGAGCCTTGAAACATATAAGTTGAAGTTACGTGCAAACTTCTCGGAAGGTACTGGGTTGGTTAAGTTATAGATGCAAATAACCTTTAAAAATGCCTTGTTCCTCGACCTATTTACTAGTCACCTGACTCACTCGGTTTCTCAATTCGATGGTTTTAGGTTATTTCGTTACCAATGACTTGTCGATGCAAACAGGCGATTTATAAACAATTAGGAGCACTTAGTGATCATGTAATAAAGCATTTATGGACCTTGAGTATAATTTACAATTGACAAACGTCATGTAATCACCATACGCTATGAATAGATTTAGTTGTGTTTTACCTTTCCTAAACATTAAGGAAGTCTTATAGCTGTAAGGACAAGGATGGTTTCTTTATAGATAGGCCTTGCTTCCTCATTTTATAAAATGGATTGAAGTCATGGATGAATAAATTGAAAAGCTTTGTGCTTAACCCTATTAAAAAATCTCCTTCTCTTTATCCGATAATGGTGGTGAGTTTGAGTTTTCCTTTATTAATTTCTTAGGTGGCTTAGCATATAAAAGGAGTGATGGTAAGGTCTTATATTTGAATACATTAGATCTCAAATCAAATCCCAGGCTTGAGTATGTTATATCTTAACTTATGTTTTTTTTGTTTCCCCTTAAAATTAGAAAACCACAAAATGAATTAGGTAGTTTGGAACAACTTTTCTTTCATTCCATTGGTGGATAATCCTTTACGTGTAATGCATGAGAAAATTTCCTTTAATTGAATAAATGGACTAGCTTCTTGTTTAATCCATTAATAGCCAACTTTTATATAAAGAGATTAAGATGCTTTCCTGTGTTATAGTTTCTTTTATGGTTAGGCCTTTTAGTTCTTATGGCCCTCTTGATGTTCCGAGGTAGACCCTCTCTTCACTGGAGTTGTGGTCATTATGACCCTCTCTATTTTCCTAACTAGAGTTGTCGTTGAATCCAAGAGGTGGTCTAGAGCTTAAAGATTTGAATTGTTCTGGATTCATTTTAGCTTCATTAGAACCATAAAACTCAAAAATACAACTTTTGTTTCTCAAGCCCACCAACGCTTTAAAGCGTATCGAGTTTAGTTGACTAGGCTAGCTCAACACACATCACTAGTCCTTGATGCACGGCTAATGCAGAAGTATTTTTTAAAGAGAAAGGGATCTCATCCTCTTGGATAGAGCCAATTTGTGGCTAATTGCAACTTAATTTCAAAGAAAAGTAGGGATTAACAAAATTAACCTTATGCCTAACTATTTAAGATGGAAAAACCAAGCTAAACCTTAAGAATCTACTTATGAGAATCAATTACCACAAATAGAACTAATAACTATCTTCTAATGTACTAAACTAACATTTAAGCAAGATTAACAATAGATTAACTGCCACATGCACATAAACATATCAAAAACATCACAAAAATACCGAAGTTGATCATTTGGCAAAACATAGCCACCACAACCCAAACTTTTCCTTAAAATTAGATCATCATAATAAAAGAAAACATCTAATTTATCCAGAACTATTTAACATAGTTTAAAGTAGTGAAATCGGAAGAGTTACCTACAAAACCCATAACAAAAAGTGCTAACTTTTTCCTTAAGTTTTATTCAAATAATTCAAATTTCTTCCAATGAGCTCCAAGTAACTACTTTTAAATGTGGACTTTGCACTAAGAAATGTTTAAACTTAAAGAATGAGAAGGGGTAGAAAGGAGACGAAAAAAGAAAGAAGAAAGGTATGATTGGGATTGTGAGAGAGAGCTTGAGGAGTCAAACCTCTTAAAGGTGCAACTTTAATCTTCTCTTACCCTATTTCTCACAAAAAATCATCATTTTTGGTGATGATTTTCATAAAGCAAAAACCGAGTATGGACAATTCTATGGGGAGAGAAAGCTAGGAAAAGGAATAACTAGTAAAAGAACACTAAAAGAAATCCAAAACTAAATCTAAGACTTATTCTTTCATTTATTGAAAAATGGAGGATACAAGAGAGTTAGAGAGAAAATAGGCACTACAAGCTACATAAAGACCCTAAAAAGTGAGAAAAAAGATACAAGAATAGGCCTATGATTGCTTTTATATGCAAGCAGGTTCCAGTGTTGTATAGTCGTCTTATTTAGCATGGATAGACAGTGCCAACATTATATCGTTCAACTTTTTTTTTTTATGCAAAATAGACTTAGCAGGATGTGCCGCATGGCATCGGTAAGTTCCCTAATCTAGGTCCTATTAGGAGCTAAGATTGAGTGCTAGAGGTGTTAAAAATGTCCTAGTGTTTTTAGAACCAATACTCGTACACTTGGATTTTTGATCGTTCGCAAGTAAAACAAGAGGAAACTACCTTATCATAGGTGTAACATTTGCATTTAGCTTATGTAACAAACCCTTTAAACACCTAGATTTCCCTAGCAGACTATGTGCTCTCTTGAGGATCTATAGAAGATACACCAATACAATCTCCAAAAAGAAAAAGAAAAGAGAAAGGAAAATAGGAGACCTTTTTGGGTATTTCAAAACTTTCACAAAACAACATCGCAAGGGGATAAATGCACACCTTAACATCCAAATCACCCAAGTAACTAAGAAGCTCAATGCACATGCATATGGTGAACACACACCGATTCTCACCAATTGTGTGATTAACAAGCTAATAATAGGAACTTACTTTAGAGATGTCGAACTCTCCCCTAATGTGTTTGATGATATTTAAGGTTCACTCAAAATCTCATTCAAATGGTACATCACACCATATGCTTAGAAAGGTTCTCAATTCTCCACCAGTTGTATGCACCATGTGTAATGATAATACAGAGGACTTTGATAGGTTATAATGGGGACCAAGATAAAAGGGTTGAGGAGTGGAGAAATGTTTTGGGAAAATATGGAGATAAGTAGTCAAGATTAACAAGCAGCATAAAGCCCACCACACGTATTCCCATGTCACACCTCATGAAGCACTTCAAACCTAGACCCCTCATTTTTCTTTCAATTGGACTCAAGAGACCTTAGTTTGAGGTAGTCACAATAAAATGACTATGTCAATACTCTTATTGTGATTTTTTTTTTCTTATGTAGGAATAGCAGGGCATAAAACCACACTAGTAAATGACAAGGGCCAATTAAGAACTAGGTCACTCCACTGAAGTCTCCTCAAATCAATATACACCTATTTGACAAAAATAAGAAGAAAATATTTTCATATTCACATTATTTCATTCCCCTGATGACATCAAACATCCAACAGCTACCAAGATAATAACAATCCCCATAAACTACCGATAGCCACTCAAAAAAAATTAAATGAATGCCCCTTAGCCTTGGCTTGGGCATTAGGAAATGTGTTTGACCAAAGGCTATTTAGGGGGTTCGCATCAAAGAAAGTTTGTAAAGGCTAAAAGGGGTTAGCAAAGTGTAAACAATCATTTGCAAGTTGCTATTTGGCTTTGTCGTTTCTAAAATACATAAGGAATGACTCAATCTATCACTTCATCAATCATATACATGCTAATTGTGCCGTTAAAGAGAAGGAAATCAAGTTCTAGAGAAATGTGCGCATGGAAGAGGCACTCAAGAATAGGAAGACATGACTAAATGTTCTTTAAGGCTTAAAATGTCTCATAGGTCCACATACTAAGCTTGCTCTCAATTCTTGGGTAAGTATCAAAGAATGAAGTGAGATGAGGTTGGCCTATCAAATTCACCCTAGTTGTATGAAACTCAGCAGTAAGTCACACGTGATCAATATCTATTGAAGTAGTACAAATTTCCCAACGCCACAAACTTGTGCGGAAAATTGAAAATCTTTTTGATTTTTAAAAATTTTTCCTTTTTTTTTGGTCAAAAATCTTGGAAGTATAGCTTCCTTACTCTAATATTAAAATCATGCAATGACTGCATTGTGGGAATTAGAGGTCATAAAGGAAGAAAATGAAAAGAAAGGAAAGAACGTGTAAAAAGAATCCTTGAAAGGGGATGATTAGAAATACTAGCATCATAAGGACAAATAAAAATACAAACACAATTCACAAATGGGAATGCAACATCTATCCTACATGAAAGATATTTACATTGCCTATGCTCTAAGGAGCCTATTAACAATTACAATCATATTCATTTCACTTAAAAAGCACAATCTTGAACATCATCCCTAAATTCATTCCATCATCAAGGGCCACATAACAACAAAATTTCTTCTCCAAAGGCTCGTGTCTATCATCACAATTAAATTCAATCATGTCTAATCAAGGGAGGAGGGAAGGAAGAAGCAATCACCAGAGCATGAAGAAATATGGCTTAACATGTATGTGATTGTAATGATCCATCTCCTCGAGAGTCCGATCCCCCCAAATGGTTAGCGTGTGTGCTAGGTACTTTGTATTTTCTAGAAAATGAATTATATTTTTTTAATTTTTATTTTTTGTAAAGAAAATGATGGAATTGGACTCGCAGGGTCATAGGAAGTGGGCCTTGGACCTGGCCAAGGATTCTGGCTGAGTGCCCTGGGTAGGGCAACGTTCAGTCTTCCAGGCTTGGGCCCTTATCAGCAACCTCGACTTGACCTCAAATCTAGGTACAGGTCTAATAAAGGAACATGGGTGGGTTCCTTGGCCAGACGCAAACCTTAATTCTTGTCTAGGAAGATTCCACTACCAAGCTCCAAATTCATTTTCCCAAATTTAGCAAAGCAAAAGTAGATACAAAATGACATAGAAAAGAAAAAGAAGAATTAAAATTTGACTAGAAGAGTCGCCATTGAGTTTAGGAAAGCTTATAACCCATAACACCCTTTGAATTAGATCATACCGTTAGGGACGTCGAAGGGATAAATCAAGGTCGCTTCAAAAGGGTTTTAGGAAGGCCCTCAAGCAATCCCTAGTGTAACCATCTTGACTCCTTGGTCTTGAATCGAGGCTCTAGATTTGGGGGGTACGGTGATGTGATGGGATGCATCTCATCACGACTTTTCATCTCTGACGATCTCTACTAATGAACACAAGAAATTAAAACTTAAACATAATAATATACATCCACGTAATAAATTAGAATCATTTATATAATCAAGACACAATGTTATCCAAAAGTAAGCAAAAGGCAAAATTATTCAAATTGTTATAGCGGGCCGGGATGAAACTACCTAAAGATTACATATTTACCGAACCACAATCCAATAGATTCAAATAAAAAGGAGTAAAGAGAAAAGAAAGAATGTGATTAAACATGCCCTTAGGACAACTCTACTTGAATCTTCGAGGAACCCAGTAGAAGATGCTTTATAGAATTAATGTAGGATTTCTCTCTCCTAACATCATCTTCACTTACAGAAAAGGGATTCTAAATCTCTCTCCTTTTCCCTAGCTCTGTGCCGCTGTCAATGATTTTTCATCATGCCCTCAACCAAGAGGTGATTAGCCCCCTTTTTATAGCTATTGAGAAGGTCGAAATGGAGACCTAATCCTGTTCCGGCTAAGCTTTATCTAGAACAGACTGTCTTGGTAGACTAGACCTCTAATTAGTTAACAGACATTAATTTAACTAGGCATGCAAAATTTAGTCAAAATAACTGTCTGTCTAACTCGGCCCAATAATAATAAGTATCGATAAAAAGGGTGGAAGGGGAGCCTGGATGGGATCTCGTTGTGGTGAGCCAGGAAACTAGCCCAATGGGCTAGTTCCTCATGCAGACTTGACCTGTCTCTCTCTCTTTTTTATTTATTTTTGGGCTATCATTTTGCTAGGTTCTTAAACATTCAAATTGAGCTATTATTTTCGTCATCGAGCTTGTTAAAAATAAAGTGCAATTTTGAGGCATTTACAGTTAGGCCTCACTTTGGCCAAGCCAGACTACAATGAAGGTAAAAGTAATAGTTGCTTCCTGTAATTGTTGTCTGGCTATGATGATGTAGAATTCGCGTCTGACTATTGAAGATCCTAAGACTTGTGCTTGGCCGTCTTTGTTGCTGTAGCATTCGATGAATTTGATCCTTTTGTTGGATTTGTTGGTTTCCTTGTTGTTTGAATAATGGACCCTTTGATGTGGATTTTATGTTCAGTTTTAAAATCATTTTTTACTTGCAAGTGCACAAGCTCAATTATCGACTAGTGAGTACAGAGCATCGATCCCATGAGGAACAATAACAATTTTAAATTTGGCTTTTCCTATTAACAAGAATAATTCAAGGGTGGAGTTCAATGATCAATATGAATTAAAGAAACAAAAGAAAAGGAAATGAGTGAAGAAAATAGAGAGAAATCAAATTAGAGAAAGATCAAGGACTTTGAATTTCACCAAAGACACAAATATTGAACTACTAACACAAATGGGGCTCTATTAGTCTTTTGTTCAACCTAAGTTACAAGCATTAGGCCATGAATTAGAAAGATGAATTATAATTATCAAATGAAATTACTTACCTAGTAGTTTAGGATGAATCATTCTTTTTAGACATAACTCATCTCTTTCTAGCATAAATTACTCAATTTTAACAATTATAGTTTTAAGCCCAATTGCATAACATCATATTAGCCTACAACGTCTAATATATATTTGAGACGGCAAATTAAATATTGTAATCAACATGAACAAAGAATAGTATTAAGATGCATGAATAGGTTAAGATCAAGTATAAGCTCAAAATTATGCAATATAAGGTACAAAAACATCCCCAAAGGAAATTAGCAAAACAATGTTATTAATCAAGGATCCATCTTAATCCTACATGAGTAGTTTAGCTGGCCATAGTCCGCAAAAATAGCATTGAAATTGGTCTAGCCATTACATCAATTATTGGTATATTTCACTCCTTATATCCAAACTTTGATACTTAATTACACAAAATTATATAATTAAGTACAGAGTCTCTAATTTGACTTATAAATGAGGTGAGAAGAGAAGAGAAAGATAGCTAACAAAGCTTATTTTCTTCTAAACTCCTCAACCCCTGTGATCTTGTCTTACAAAAACACTCTTTAAAAAATTGAAAGATGGAGGATGAAACAATGGAAGAATGCTTGGATGCTTGGATGAGTGAGTGGTTGCTTGGATTATGACATTTCTTAACCCCTTGGGCCCTTTTTATAGTGAAAAGTCACCCCTCTTTTTGCTTTAAAATTTACTCCAAATTTAAATGGGCCTGTTACTGAGTTGCCCATTTTTGGTCAGCTGAGCTTCAATGCTATGGGTCCAAAGTGGGAAATTGAATGTAAATTTTGACTCACATACTATAGTAGAGTTGGGTATGTGAGAGAATCGAGGTGCCTATGTTTTAAGTGTGAGTGAGGGAGACTGGGCTGGACAAGCTGGACTGAAAGAATAGATCCAAACATGGGGAATGGAGAAGAGTGGGGTGCTTAGTTGAAATGGGTCACGTTTGGCAAGATCAAGCCTAAACGGTAGCTAGGCAGAGAAAAGTAGGTCACTGACTAGGAAAGAGCTGGGATGTGCTGGGGCTGCTCTTGGGCCATAATCTTCATAGTTAGGCCCATTTCAAGCATAAGAAGCAAGTGGGGAAGAGGGGGCTGCTAGGCCGCGGTGACCAAGCTCGTGGTGACTAGGCCCACGATGAGAATAGGAAGAGTTAAGGCAGGCAGGCCACATGCTGGGCCGCGGCTTGGACAACGAATATGCTAACTTGGCTGGACATTTTTTTTTTGCTTTTTTTTTTCAGCTACCGCTGGGCTGGAGTTTTAAGCCTTGAAGAAAATGGATCAACTTTATCAATTTTGCAATAAAATTCGTGTTTCTTGTTACTTGAAAATAATAAAAATTATACGTTATGTTCTCCTGAAAATACTTCTCAAAGACTTTAAGAATAGGAAAAATGAGAGTAAAATTACACATAAAATATGAGTTATGAACTCCCACGCACCAAAACTTTGCTTGTCCTATAGCAAAGAATAATCAATGATGCATATATTCATTTAATTCATCAAGTAGAACATGATTGGGGAAGAAATCAAATATCTAACTGCACCTGTGCACTCAAAATCATAAAAGTAAATCCATTGCCAACCAATAACTCATTATCAAACATTTCTAATTTCTACTAGGTTAATAGTCCAAGATTCTAGCAAATTAAGCACACAATGAGACCATGTAGCAGACCATAAGTTTAAATTTTCACCCCACATAATAAAATCATAAAAGCATCTTTAAAATTAAGTCCCCAATGCCAAATCAATTTATTAGCCTTTTTTTAATTTTTTTGAACTTTTTCAAAAGTTACTCGTGATGGAGATAACCCTATGGCTATCCAAGCTCAACCAACCTTTGCTATCCACAACCTACACCTATTGATCCAGGAGGGTTCTACCCAAGGTCCTTGCTTAGCAGATAATGCAGGCCTGTTCTCAAAGCATATGATCTGCTATTTAATCTAGTGAGAATTTGAGGATCATGGGGTGAAACTTAGCTAGTTTTCTAGCTCACCCTATAGCTGTTAGATGATAAAATTTACCCTCACAATTTGGTGCTAACAAAGTAGCCTCGTCGGCACCTAAGCCCACTTCAGTCCAGATTGGTAGTATTTGGGGAAGTCAACTTTGACCCCATCTTATAGTATTCTTTTAGCCAGATTAAGGGCGAGAAAAGGTGTTAAAACATTATCATTAGTACCTCAAAGTTGTAGAATTATGCCATCAAAGTTTAGCAATTAGCCAACAGAATTAAGGAGGAAATTACCGTTGATCCACTAGATTTTAGTATGATCCCCACTTGCACTAGCCCGGTCAAATATGAAAATTAAGGGGTGCAACTTGCACCCTTGAACATCATTAGAGTGGTTTAGCTTTTGTGTAACACGTCAATAATGGAGATTAGCAAATAGAATAGGTGTCAAAGATCAAGCTTGCAGCTTCTGTTTGAGGGGTGTTCTATTCAAACTTTGTTTGTTGTGTTTAGAACCTAGTGTACTTTAGTCTAGCTGTTAAGAGGAGTGGGGCTTGGTTTAAAAGCCCAATTTTCATTTGTAAGATCTTAGCTGCTGCTTAATGAAAGTTGAGTAAAGCTCATTCCCCTCAAATTCTCTCTAGCTTATCCCTTCCTATGGCCAAATTAAGTGGTGATCTAGTGAGTCTTGGTTTGCTCTCTGGTGTGTCTTATCTGGTTCGTAGCCAAGGGCCCTGATTCCAAGTTGGTGCTGAGTTTATCCTACTTTGATTCAGTTTTATGTTGCATTGGTTGTTTAGTTCAGCTAGTTTCTGCTCAGTTTGTGAGTGATCAGTTTGAGTGTCTTTTCCCTCAAGCTTGGTCTTGAATTGTTGACTAGATATACGCCATATTTGGTATCAAAGCTTGGGGTACTCTTCTAGGCTCGAGCCTTAGCCCCAAACATAACCCTTGACCCAAACTCATAAACTATAAAGAGCCTGTTTGATTGTCTAGGCAAGATGAGTAGCAGTATGATTTTGGAATAGAAATTTGAGGCTTTAATGAAAAACTATAAGCACTTGGAAAAGCAGAATAAGTACCTAAGAAAGCAGCTAGAGTACTCCCTCAAGAATAAGAGGAGGGTCATGCATTTTGATGAAGTAACCTCTTCAAGTCAGTATCATGGGGAACCTGAAATCCAAGAGAACCCTTTTGGCAGCTCCAGTGAGGATGACGCAGAACCAAGAGCTAGAAGAGGTGGAAGGCATCATCATCATCATCATCAGTCTAATCACAGCATTAAAGTAGAAGTTCTTGAGTTTGAAGGAAGACTTTACCCTAATGAATTTCTCGACTATTGGCATATAGTTGAGATAGTCTTGATGACACATACATTCCAGAAGACAAGAAGGTCAAGTTGGTGGCCTTGAGGCTAAGGAAGTGACACTACCGTAAGCACACGGGTGTTGTAGTTTAGTTTTAATATCGTTCCCATAGAGACCAAATGTAATCTATTGAGTTTTGACCTATTATAAAAGGCTAAGGAAACAAATTGCAATGGGTTGTTCAAATTAAGCTAATTAACTAATCGAGAAATTCAATCGAATTAAAGTATCTAGGGGATTCTTTCACCTAGTAAAGAGTTGGATCAATGGATTAAATCATTTACTTTACACAAATTGGATGACTGAAAGGAGTATAATTGAACTAAAATTTAGTCTTTTCTTTCGAAGTAAACTGAATTGCCGAAACTAATCTAGTTAACATTTTTTTGAATGTGCTTGTTCTAGTCTAAGTTGTAGATTTTTGATTGGCTAAAGTTTCCTCTTAATGAACAAATCCCTTTCAAGTATTGCTAAGTCAAGTCCTACCTCTTTGGTCAACTGGCAAGTTTCTTCTTTCAGTACTTCACTCAACTATGTAGCATAAGCAAGCAAATTTGGCCACAATTCACTCACAAAACTTCAATCACAAGGTGGAATTCAATCATTCCAACATAGAATAAACACAAGCAAATAAGATTAAGGATCGAACGTCAATATTGTGGCTAACAAATCCCTAGATTAAATAAACTACTTGCTCATGTTCAAAACTAACAACATCTAAAACAAGAGTTCAAGAAAACACTAAAGGGAGAGAAAGCTTAGCAGAAGTGGTGATTCTCTAATGGTGTTCCAATCTTCAAACTTGCAAAAGCCAAAAATTTTCTTCAATTTCTTCTTTTCATCAAAAATATAAACTAAGAATTCTAATTGTAACGAAAAATATGAGAAAGATGAGTGAGAAGTGAGATGTTTTCTCCCCTCTTTTCTGCAGCCGAACAACCCTTTTTAAGCATAAACGCGAGCATCCTCAGCCACAAGATGAAGGAAGACGAAGAGGCAAGTACTTTAAGGCTCACTGTGGACCGTGGCCTTCACCACGAGCCGTCTGTGGTGACCTCTGTATTGAAATTCTCCAGCTCTTATTTTCCTCCACGGGCATGGTGACTTGGTGGCATCCGTGCGGAGTCAAATCATATTCAATTGGGGGTCAAAGCCAGGGAAAAAAGGTCTAAAAACCTGCAAAACCTAAAAAGGAACCATACCCAAATGTAAAACAGGAATAGAAGTGTAGATTATAACATAAAGTTCATAAATCACCCTAAAAATGCAACAAAACGACCCCAAAATGAAGTAAACTCTAAGTACCTATCAGGAAGTATGCATCACTTTGGTGGACCAACCTTTGTGCCAAGAGAGAATTTAGAGAGAGAGAGAGTCGAAAGTATGAAGAAGAAATAGGAGATGTTGGGTCAAAGGGCGTGAAAATTCCTTTACTGTGGACCGAGAGAGTCACCACGGACCATGGCAGTGACCACAAACCCTTTGTGGTCAGCTCCGTTTTAGAAAATTTTTATGATTTCTAGTAAAGGCACCACAGACAGTGTCGGGCAACAAGATGGGAGCATGGTGGCTTCTATCAAGAGCCTCCAAAACACTCCTATTACATTTTCTGATTTTTTTTTTCTCTTTTCTGTTTTGTTTTTCTTTGTCTTTTGACCATTTTTATCTTGTGCTTTTTCAGGGTTTTTTTTCTTTTCCTTATTTTTTCCCTTTTTTTTCTTGTCTCTTTTTTTAAAATTTTTTTGTTAACTAACAAAGAAATATACAAACAAACGAAATACAACTTAACAAAAAGAAAAGCTACAAAATGAACTTGGGTTGCTCCTAAGAAGCTCTTTTAAGGTCAGGAGCTCAACATTCTCTTCTATGAGGGCTCGGGATTAGTAAGAGTGTAGACAGCGAGCTTGTCAATGGGTTCCCCCACAAAATAAGGCTTAAGATGTTGCCCATTAACCTTGAAAGCACCAGTGGATTCTCTCCATACGTCGACAGCTCCATGAGGAAAGACCTTGATGAGTACAAATGGTCCAGACCATTGGGATCTCAGCTTGCCCGGGAATAACCTCAATTTGGAATTGAATAATAGGACCAAGTCACCTTCCTTAAACCTCTTGTTCATAATACGCTTGTCATGCCATTACTTGGTCCTCTCCTTGTGTATTTTAAAGCTTTCATAGGCTTCTAAATGAACCTCATCTAGCTCATTCAATTGCAATACCCTCTTCTTACTGGCCGCCTTAAGATCAAAGTTAAGAGTTCAAATTGCCTAATACACCTTGTGTTCTAACTCAACCTGCAAATGGTAGGACTTTATGAACACTAACTGCTATGTAGTAGCACCTAAGGGAGTCTTGCAAGCGGTTCGGTAAGCCCAAAGAGCAGCATCAAGCTTCATAGACCAATCTTTTCGGGGACCAATCGACCGTTTTCTCCAAAATGCCCTTCAACTCCCGATCAAATAGCTCAACTTGACTACTTATCATCATAAGGAGTGGCAATCTTATGAAAAGCCCAATACTTTTTTTAAAGAGATACTTAAGTGGTTTATTGCAGAATTAAGTTCAATTATCACTCAAAAGAGCTCTTACTGTGCCAAATCCTGTAAAGATGTTCTTTTTAAGACATGTGATTACCACCTTCGAGTCATTGGTAGGAGAGGCAATGGCTTCTACCCACTTGGAGACATAATAAATCGCCACAAGCATCTAAAGATTATTGTGTGAAGGAGGAAATGGACCCACGAAGTCAATCCTCAAAGTGTCAAAAGGTTGAGGCATCTCATGGATTTGGAAATATTCCTCATCTGATGGCATCAATCGCAATTCGTGACAAAGTTTCTTGTATCTTTGAAGAGAGTGGGCCAATATAAACCCGCCTGAAGCACCTTAGCATTAGTCTTGTCTTGTCCAAAGTGTCCACCTTAAGTTGAAGCATGGAAATGGTAAAGGACTTTATGAACCTCTTCATTTGACAAACATCTTCCATAAACATCATCTCCACACAGCTTCTAGAGAAGAGGCTGCTCCTACACATAATAGTTCACATCAGCAAGAAATTTCTTCCTTTGTTGATAAGAAAATCCAGGTGGCATTACTCCGCACACCTTGAAATTCAACCCAATCAGCATACCATGGAGTGGCTTGGTGAGATATTACAAGGAGTTGATCATCAAGGAAGGAGTCATCTATCTCTGTTGGTGTGGCCTTAAGAACCAAATGAGATAAGTGATCTACAACTACATTTTCATAGCCGGCTTTGTCTCGAATCTCCAAGTCAAATTCTTGGAGAAGAAGCACCCAGCGAATGAGACAGGGCTTAGAGTCGAACTTCTTCAAGAGATGCTTTAAAGTAGCATGATCAGTGAAAATGATCACCTTGGAATTAATCAACTATGGACAAAATTTATACAAGGCGAAGACAACAACTAGGAACTCTTTCTCAGTGGTAGCATAGTTCATTTTAGCATCATCCAAAGTTCGCCTCACCTAGTGGATGGCCTAGGGCTTATTGTCCTTTCGTTGCCCCAAAACTGCTCCTATTGCATAGTCACTAGCATCGCACATTACCTCAAAATGTAATCCCTAATCTAGAGCTTGCATAATTAAAGTAGAAATCGAAGCCTCCTTCGACCTGTGAAAAGCACTCAAACACTCTTCACTAAACTCAAAGGTCACATCTTTGACAAACAATTGGATGAGAGGTTTTACATTTTTTAAAAAATCTTTTATGAACCGCCTGTAAAAACCAATGTGTCTAAGAAAACTCCCTACACCCTTTACAGGAGTAGGTGGTGATAATTTCGCAATACCTCTACCTTTGCTTTGTCAACTTCAATGCCCCTATTAGAAACAATATGGCCTAAAACAAGCCCTCCTATACCATAGAATGACACTTTTTCCTGCGCAAGACCAAATTCATATTCTCACATCTTTGTAAAACTTTGGACAAATTATTCAAGTAATGGTCAAAAGTTGTACCATACACAAAAAAATCATCCATAAAGACGTCTATTATGTCCTCGATAAAGTTAGATAAGATAGTCATTATACATCATTGAAATATGGTAGGGGCATTACACAACCTAAATGGGATTCTCATATAAGCAAGTGTACCGTATGGACAAGTAAAGGTGGTCTTTTCTTAGTTATTAGGGTGGATAGGGATTTGGAAAGACCCTGAATACCCACCTAAGTAGCAAAAATAGGAATTTTTGGCTAACCTTTCGAGTACTTCGTCAATGAAGGGAAGGGGAAAATGGTCTTTACGGGAGGCCTTGTTCAACTTCCTATAGTTTGTGCACATACGCCAACCCGTAACTGTCTTAATAGGAATAAGTTTGTTGTTCTCATTCTTTACAACCGTCATCCCCCCTTCTTAGGCACAACATAGATTGGGCTCACCCACTTACTATCAAAGATGGGGTGGATAATGCCGGTCTTAAGCAATTTCAAAATTTTTTTCTTGACCACATCTACCTTCTTTGGTTGGGTTTATGGTCATCTTCCATCAAACTACGATGCGTACACATAGAAGGGTGAATTCCTTTAAGGTCATCAAGAGTATACCCTATGAGCTTACGATGCATCCTAAGTATTCCTAGCAAAGAATCAACTTGAGATGCATTTAGACTCGCATTCACAATCACAGGATATGTAGAATTGAGGCCAAGAAACTCATACCTCAAAGAAGAAGAAAGAGGCTTTAATTTTACCTCGGGGGCATGTTTTTCATTAGTCGAGGACGCATCATCATTCAACTAGCGCTTCCACCTTAACGAAGGTTGGTGGAACTTGTGGAGAAGCTTCCAAGAATTGAGCACACAATGCTACTTTGGGATTTTCATCCTTTGTAATACCATCATTCAACATACAGTGCTCAAGAAGATCATTAGAAACATTATTAGAAATGGTCCCCCATACCAAACTATCCAACTCATCAATCTAATGACACTCACCAGAGATAGAAGGAAATTTAGAAGCTTTAATCAAGTTAAATTCCACATGTTCATCTTCCACATCAAAAGATAGTTTACCATTTTTGAAAGCAATACGGCACTTGCGGTGGCCAAGAACGGCCTCCCAAGTATGATGGGGGTGCGCGTATTCTCTTCCATTTTAATGATCACAAAATCTACGGACACATACAAATCTCCCACCTTAATGGGGACATCCTCTAAAATACCCACGAGGTCCTTTATAGAACAGTCCGCCAATTGTAAGGAGATGGTGGTGGGTCTCATTTCACCTATGTCAAGCTTTTTGTAAAGAGAGAGGGACATTAAACTTATAGTCGACCTCAAGTCACACAATGCATGATCTATTAGCACATTCCTTATTATACAAGGAATAGACAAACTACCGGGATCCTTAAGCTCAGCAGAGAGCTTGCTTTGGACGCAACACTACACTCTTCAGTCAATGCTACAGCTTCATGCTTTTCTAGCTTTTTTTTATTAGACAAAATCTCTTTTAAAAACATCGCATAAGAAGGCATTTGGGACAAGACATCGATGAATGAAATGTTAATGTATAGTTTCTTAAGGACCTCTAAAAACTTCCCAAATTGTTGGTCAAGCTTAGCCTCAGCCATTCTTTAGGGGAACGATAAAGGGGGAACGTAAGGTCTTGGGGTCATTAGAACCTTATTAAAATTATGCAAATCATCACCTATCACATCATTAGAAGGAGAAGACACATCCCTCTCAACAACCATATCATTTCCATCATGCAAATGCTTATCTTGGTTAACCCCCTTAGGTCCCCCAAGCTGCTTGCCCCCTCTTAAAATCATGACATTACATTGCTCCCTTGAGCAAACTTTGTTCTTACGAGGAAGTCTACCCAACAGTGTAGATGAAGAGGTAGCTTGTTGAGCAATTGGAGCTTCCAACATCTTATTATGGGTAGTAAGCACATTAACCTTAGAGGCTAATTACTGAATATACTCATCTTGCTTTTGTTGCACCAAAATCATACTCTTTATCATGGCCTCTGAATTGGATTTTTGAGGTGCCTGTTGAGGGTAAGGTGGTCTTTGAAATCCAGGGGGTGGTCTAAAATTTGTTTGAGGAATAAGAGGGGTATTGGACCTATTGGAGAAATTGGGGTGGTTCCTCCATCCTAGATTGTATGTTTTGGCGAATGGGGCATTAGTTAGTCTAGGGTTACAGGTGTTGACATAGTTTACTTGGTCACTAGCATCTTGGGTAGATGGACTCCTGACTTGGAAATTCATAGTCAAATGATCAACAGAGCCACATATTTCACATAATGGGGAAGGGCTACTTAAACTAATAAAATTAACATTCAATCATTCTAACCTTTGAGACATGGCATCTACTTTAGTAGAAAGCATAGAACTAGCATCAAGCTCTAACTTACCTCCAACCCTCTTGGGTTGACTTCGCTCAATGGACCACTAGTAGTTAGTAAGCATCATCTCCTCAATAAAGTTATAAGTCTCATCTTCCTTCATGTTCATTAGAGTGCCACTTGCCACCGCATCTATAGTAGACTTCACCGGTTGGGTGACTTCATTGTAGAAGGTTTGCATTATCATCCAGCGTTGGAGGCCATAATATGGACATAGTCTCAATAGGTCCTTGAACCGCTCCCAAGCTTCATAGAGCGACTCGTCGTCCCTTTGAGCAAAGGTAGTGATTTGGTTTCTTAGACTTGCTGTCTTGCTTAGAGGAGAGAATTTTACAAGAAAAACCTTGGTGAGCTCGTACCATGTTGTGATGCATCCGAGAGGCAAAGAATGGAGCCACACTCTCACCTTGTCCCTCAGTGAAAAGGGAAATAGCCGCAATCGAAGGACATCGATAGAAACTCCATTGAGTTGCAACGTGTCGCACACCTCTAAAAATACCGAGAGGTGTACGTTCAGATCTTCTAATGGGGAGCCCCCAAATTGAGATTGTTGCACCATGGTAACAAGAGCTGGCTTGAGCTTAAAGTTGTTTGCTTCCCCATTTGGCCAAGCAATGCTAGAGGTGATGCCTTGGAATCCCGTGGTGGCAAAATCTTGAAGTTTCCTTCTTTGGTCACCTCCTCCTCTCACCGTCGTTGAAGAGGCTTCTTGAACTTTGGTCCTCTAACTTTAACTTCTTTCTCATAGAGCAAAACTTCCTTTCTATTTTCAGATCGAATTCAAAAGGAAAGAGACTTCACATATAAGTGGAGAAACCTTGTAAAGAACACCAAAACAGAGTTTAACAATGCAAATAAAAAACTACAAAGAAAAAAAGAAAAATGCTTAATCAATCTAAAAACTCAATATCCACAAATTGGTCCCCGGCAACAGTGCTAAAAACTTGATGCTGCCGCAAGCACACGGGTGTTATAATTTAGTTTTAACATCGTTCCCATAGAGACCAAATGTAATCGGTTGAGTTTTGAACTGTTATAAAAGGTTAAGCAAACAAATTCCAATTGGTTGTTCGAATTAAGCTAATTAACTAATCGGGAAATTCAATCGAATTAAAATATCTAGGGCATTGTTTTGCCTAGTAAAGAGTTGGATCAATGGATTAAATCATGCACTTTACACAGATTGGATGACTAAAAGGAGTGCAATTGAACTAAAATTCAGTCTTTTCTTTCGACGTAAATTGAATTCCCTAGACTAATCCAATTGAAATTCTTTCGAATGTCCTTGTTTTAGTCTAAGTTATAGATTTTTGACTGGCTAAAGTTTTCTCTTAACAAACAAATCCCTTTCAAGTATTGCGAAATCAAGTCATATCTCTTCAGTCAAATCGAAAGTTTCTTCTTTCGGTACTTCACTCAACTATGTAGCATATGCAAGCAAACTTGGCCAAAATTCACTCATAACACTTCAATCACAAGGTAGAATTCAATCATTCCAATACAGAATAAGCATAAGCAATGAAGATTAACGATCCAACATCAATACTTTGGCTAACAAATCCTTAGATAAAATAAACTACTCACTCATGTTCAAAATAACAACATCTAAAACAAGAGTTCAAGAAAATACTAAAGGGAGAGAAAGCTTAGTTGTAGTTGTGATTCTCTAATGGTGTTCCAATCTTCAAACCTTTAAAAGTCAAAGCTTTTCTTCAATTTCTTCTTTTACTCCAAAATATAAACTAGGAATTCTAATTCTAATGAAAAATATGAGAAAGATGAGTGAGAAATGAGAAGAGTTCTCCCCTCTTTTCTACAACCGAATAACCCCTTTTAAGCATAAAATCGAGCATCCTCAGCCACAAGATGAAGGAAGATGAAGAGGCAAGTAGTGTAAGGCTCACCACGGACCGTGACCTTTGCCACCGGCCGTCCGTGGTGACCTCTGTCTCAAAATTCTTTGGTTCTTCATTTGCTCCACGGGCATAGTGACTTGGGGGTATTCGTGTGGAGTTCAATCATATTCAATTGGGGGTCAAAGCTAGGGCAAAAAGGTCCAAAAACCTATAAAACATAGAAAAGAGCCATACCCATGCGTTAAACAGGAATGTGAGTGTAGATTATAACATAACATTCATAAATCTCCCTAAAAATGCAACAAAACAACCCCAAAATGAACTAAACTCTAAGTGCCTATAAGGAAGTATGCATCACTCTGGTGGACCAACCTTTGTGCCAAGAGAGCCAAAAGAGGAAAGACCAAAATCAGAACTTGGGCCAAGATGAAATCCAAGCTCAAGAACAGGTTTTTACCTCTTTCCATCTTTAAGATAACTACTCACAACTACATAGTTTAAATCAAGGAACTATGTTTGTTAAGGAGTATACTCTGGAGTTTGAAAACCTCTTGATTAAATGTGACCCACAAGAATGTGACGATCAAAGCATTATGAGGTACCTTAGTGGTTTAGATCCTAAGTACTCTCTCATTATAGAACTGCAATAGTATACACTTTTGCAGATGTTTGTGTGTTGGCTCATAGGGTTGAGTAAGAAAAAAATTCCAAATCCATCGAGAAAGATCCACCAAAGCCCTTCTTAGAACCCAACCTTTGAACAAGGGGAGTGTACCAATGACCGCTAAACCCATTGGATCCTCTTCCTAAGTGGCACGTCAGACCGTAACTATAGCAAATAAACCCCCTCCAGGTTATACTACCAACAGAAGGTGCTATAAGTGTTAAGGATTAGGGCATATTGCTTGTTAGTGCCTTAATAGAAGGGTGATAACCTTGGCAGAATACCAAGCTATCTAAGGGGAAGATATAGAGGAAGAAAGGGAGGTATGCTTGATGGGAGAGTGAGAAGAAGAAGAGGTGGTTGCTGAACTAGATGAGGGAGAAATATTGGGGATTAAGAGAGCCCTTAATGTCTAAAGAAGTGTCGAGGACGAGCAGAGGAAAAATATTTTCCATAACAGATGTACCAGCCACGACAAAGTCTGTTCCTTGATCATAGATAGTGGGAGCTACTCCAATGTTGCTTCTACAACTTGATTGAGAAGCTTATGTTTCAAACCTTAGTGACCCACACCTTTGCGGTATTCGGTGGCTCAATCACGATAAGGGTTTGCAAGTTAATTCAAGGTGTTTGGTTGTTTTCTCTATTAGTAAGACTTATTTTGATAGGGTGTGATGTGATATAATTTCTATGGATGTACGTCATGTCATACTGGGAAGACCCTTGTTGTTTGACAGGAGACTAACCCATGATGGGTACATGAGCACCTACCTAATTACCAGGGATGGCAAGAAACTAACCCTGTTCCCTTTAGCTCCTTTAGCTCCACATCAACTACCCAAACACAAGACCTCTAAAACCCATGGCCAAACTAAGATGGTCTTTACCCTAGTGGAGCCTACCCTCAAGGCTTCATAGAGTGAATTCAGACCTTTTCAAGGAATGGATTCTTTAAACAAGTAATGACCAAGAAGAGACTCAACCTTTACTACCACAGGCCTAACGTATCCTTGACCAGTATACACATGTTTTCCTTAAGGAGATTCCTCCTGGCCTTTGAACAAAACAATCATCCAGCACGATATTGATCTAATTCTAGGAGCTGTCCAACCCAACAAACTTACTTACAAAATGAACCCAAAGGACATTCAAGAGGTACGAAGGTAGGTGGAAGAATTGGTAGCCAAGGGGATGGTAAGGGAAAGCCTGAGTCCATGTGCTGTGCTAGCCTTGCTTGTGCCCAAGAAAAATGGAAGCATGGGAATGTGTGTGGACAGTAGGGCTATTAATAAGATAACCATCAAGTATATGCACCCCATTCTAAGGCTAGAAGACGTGTTAAATAAGCTTTATGGGTCCAAGGTTTTCCCTATGGTGGACTTAAGAAGTGGATATTACCAGATTAGGATCAGGGAGGGAGATGAATAGAAGGCAACATTTAAGACTACAGGGTTGTATGAGTGGTTGGTCATGCCTTTTTGTCTCTCAAATGCATCCAACATCTTAAGAAGGGCACCTTCTCACTCTTAAGGTCACATTCATGGGTTATATAGTCATTATCAAAGGTATCCAGGTGGATAAGGGCAAGGTAGAGGGTATTAGGGGTTGGCTAACTCCTAAAAGCATCAATTATGCAAGAAGCTTCCATGGGTTAGCTTCATTTTACATGAGCTTCATCAAAATTTTTAGCACCATTATGGCACCAATGATTGAAGCGATCAAGGAAACCTCATTCTAGTGGAACCTTAAGGCTTAACAAGCCTTTAAAGAGATTAAAATCAACCTCACTCAAGCTTATGCTGTAACCTTGCTATGCTTTGAGAAGATATTTAAAGATGAGTGTGATGCCTTAGGAGAAAGCATTGGAGGAGTTCTAACTCAGGAATGGAGACCTTTAGCTTATTTTAGTGAGAAGTTATGTGACTCTAAGAGAAAATATTCAATATATGACAAGGAATTCTATGCCATCATTAGATGCTTGGGATGTTGGAGTCATTATCTTATAGCTAATGAGTTTATCCTCTACTCCGATCATGAGGACCTACAGTACATCCAGGGCCAAAACAAACTCAATGCTAGGCATGCTAAGTGGGTGGAGTATCTTCAATCCTTCCACTTCACTATTAAACACAAGTCATGAAAGATGAATCAGGGAGTAGATTCACTGACCAAAGCAGGCCTTCTCCTATTTCAGCTTGAAAGTAGTGCCTTCGATGTTTAACATCTTAAGTCATTATATGAACATGATGAAGACTTCAGAGAGCTATATGAGCGTTACAACTAGAAGCCAAATAGAGACTATATATTCCAGAAGGTGTATTTGTTCAAGGAAACACGACTATGTGTCCCTAAGTGTGGGACAAGGGAGCTATTGATCATGGAGGTCCATGGAAGAGCTCTAGCTGGCCACTATAGAAGTAACAAGATGCCATCCATGCTCAAGAGCACTGTTACTAGCTACGTATGACTAAGGATGTTTAAGATATCCTCAAGAGATGTGCTACTTGTCAAGTACCCAAGAGCCACTCCCTACTCCAAGGGTTGTATACACCCCTTCCTATCCCTTTTTGCCTTTTGACAGATGTGACCATAGACATTATATTAGGATTACCTAGGACGCAAAGAGGTAAAGATTCAATCTTTGTAGTTGTGGACAAGTTCTCCAAAATGGCTCATTTCATACCCCCTCCAAGACCAATGATGCTACATAAGTTGTTGACATATATTTTAGGAAGGTCATGAGGCTTCAGGTGTCCTTAGATCTATTGTTTTTGATAGGGCTACAAAGTTCCTTAGCCATTTATGGATCACCCTTTGGAAGAGGCTAGGAACTAAACTAAAATTCAGCATAACATGCCATCCTCAAACTGATGGCTAAATTGAAGTCACCAAGAGGACTCTTGAAGTGCTCCTAAGGGTACTAATCAGACTCAAGCCAGGGCTTGGGACCACTTATTTCGACATGTGGAGTTTGCCTATAACATGGCTCCACATAAGTTCACTTGTATGTTCCACTTTCAAGACAGTGTATGTCATTGAACCACTAACCCCAAGAGATTTAGCACTGAGAGCATTAGAAGGCAGGCCTAGTATAGAGGCTGAAAAGAGGAGCTAATGAGATCTAGGAGTTATATGACAGAGTTAGGAGAAGATTAAGAAGGCCAATGCCAGCTATCAAATTAATGCCAACAAGCACAAGAGGAAAGTGGTCTTTCAGGCTGGAGATCCAATATGAGTTCAGTTGAGGAAAGAGATGCTCCTAAGAGAAGAAACAAGTGTAGCTCACAGGCACATGGACCATTCGGGGTCTTGTAGAAGATCAATGATAATGCCTACAAGGTTGAACTCCCTGGAGACTATAAGGTTTCAGCCACTTTTAATATGATAGATCCCAGCCCTTATTGGGAAGAAGAACTCCTTGAGATTGAAGTCAAATTCTCTTCAACAAGAGGAAGATGATGGAGATCACCCTATGGCTAGCCAAGCTCAGCCAGCCTCTACAATCCTAAACGTACAAGCATTGATCTAAAAGGCTTCTATCCAAGGTCTTTGCTCAGCTTATCATCAAGGCCTATTCTCAAAGCTTGTGAACTGCTGTTTAATCCAATGAGAATTTGAGGATTATGGAGTGTAACATAGCTCATTTTCTATCTCACCCTATGTTTATTAGAATATAAAAGTTGCCTCACATTTTGATGCCAACAAAGCAGCCCAGTCAGGACCTATGCCTAGTTAGTCCATATTGGCAGTATTTGGGGAAGTTAACTTTGACTCCACCTTACATATTCTTTTTTTCCAAATTAACGATGAGAAAAGGCGTCAAAAAAGTTATCATTAGTGGCCTCAAAGTTGTAGAATCAGGCCCTTATATATCAACTATTAACCAACACACTTAAGGAGGAAATTACCTTTGATCCATTGGATTTTAGCATGATCCCCACTTGTACTAGCTCGGTCAAATATGAAGATTAAGGGCTATAACTTGCACCCTTGGGCATCATTAGACTGGCTTAGATTTTGCCTAAACTTGACACCTCAATAATGGAGATTAGCAAACAGAATAGGTGTCAAAGATCAAGCTTGCACCTATTGTTTGAGGGTTGTTCTGTTTGAACTTTGTCCCCTGTTTTTAAAACGTAATGTACTTTAGTCTAGCCATTCAGAGAAGGAGTGAGGCATAGCTTAAAATCCTAATTTTCATTGTATAAACTCAGTTGTTGATTAATGAAAGTTGAGCAAAGCTCTTTCCCCTCAAATTTTCTCTAGCTTATCCTTTTCTCTGGCCAGATTGGGGGGTGATCTAGTGAGTCTTGGTTTGCTCTCTGGTGGAATGTCTTATCTAGTTTGTAGCCAAGGGCCTTGAGTCTAAGTTGGTGGTGAGTCTTATTCCACTTTGATTCAATTTTATGTAGCATTAGTTGTTCAGTTCTGCTAGTTTCTGCTTAGTTTGTGGGTGATAAGTTTAAGTGCCTTTTCCCACAATACTTCTCTTGAATTCTTGCTTGGATGTACATCAACTTAATCCTATGTTTTTTCTTGAGTGGATGAAGATATGAATAAAAATAACACTCAAAGAAGAACTTAGTTCATATTCATGCAATTAAAGACATAAATAAAAATAGAGCTTGAATATTGGTATCGAAATCTGAACTTAGTTAATTCAATTGATTTTATTTATTGATTGAAATAAATGGGGCACTAAATAATTTTTAAATACCCATAAGGATATTAAATATGGGATTACATCTCAAATTCAAAATCGGTTACGTAGTGGCATTAGCGCAGCAAAAAAAAATGGCCCTCAACTAGTTAAAACTAAAAATAATCAAGAAAAAGATGAAGAAAGAAGCAATACAACCTTCAGCGTGAAGAAATCATTTCCGTATAACCCCATCAAGCTAGCTCTATAGATACCATCAAAATCACCACTAACCATGATAACGAAAAAAAAAAATGTGAACCATCATAATGTAAAACACAAACACACCAAAAAGGAAAAAAAACCTTAAACTCTCCTAAAAAGATTGTGTTGCCTCCTAACATGTGCTAAGTTTTATGTCTTCAATCAGACAAGTTCCCATCCACTAGTCATAGTAAACTGGGTCTACTAGATTGAGTAAACTGGGTCTACCAGATTGATAAACTCAATTAAACCATCTCAATCTTATTAGTCACAGTAGGTTTCAAATGTTAACTATTAATAGTAAGAGCTTGACCATCTTGGGATCCAAAATTTAGACCGCCTGAGAGGGAAACACTTATTGGACAACAAAAGGACCATCCCATCTTGATCTTAACTTACTAGGAGACAAGTTAATCTTAGAATTAAAAAGTCAAACCTTCTGACTAGGTTTAAAAGATTTACGAGAAATCATTTTATCATGAAAAGCTTTGATTTTGGCTTTATGAATTTTAGCATTCTCATAGGCTTCATTATGTAATTCATCCAACTCATTTAATTGAAGCTTACGATTAGAACCCGCTTATTTCATATCAAAATTAATAGCTTTAATAGCCCAAAGAGCACGATGTTCTAATTCAACTAGTAAGTGACAAGCTTTATCGAAAAGAAGTTGAAAAGGAGACATCCCAATAGAAGTCTTATAAGGAGTGCGATAGGCCCATAAAGCATCATGCAATCTCAAACACTAGCCTTTCCGATCGGGTCAAACCATTTTCTCAAGTATAGACTTGATCTTCTAATTAGACACCTCAAGTTGACTATTAGCATGAAAGTGATAGGGGTAGCTACTTTGTGAGTCATAGAATACTTTCTAACCAAAGCCTCAAAACATTGGTGACATAAGTGACTATCTCGATCATAGATAAGAGCTCTAGGGGTCCTATATCGACAAAATATGTACTCTTTCACAAATTTAACCATGACCTTGTGGTCATTGGTCCTAGTAGCCAGAGCCTCCGGTCACTTGATACATAATTAATAGCAACCAATATATAAACAAAAATGATGGGGAAAATGGACCCATAAATCACTGCCCCACACATCAAAGATCTCGACAATCATAATTGGGAAAAGGTGCACCATATCACGATAGTATAGGGCACTTTCACGTTGACAATGCTCACAAGCCAGATAGAGTTAGTGTGCATCATGAAATATAGTAGGCTAGAAGAGCCCACTTTTTAGGACTTTAGCAGCTGCCCTATGACCTTCAAAGTGGCCACCACAAGCATAAAAGTGACAAAAGGTCAAATACTATGAATTTCGCTTTCGGGGACACATTTACACACCATTTCTTTAGGACAATATTTAAAAAGATAAGGGTCTTCCCAATAGTAATGTCATACTTGTAAGAAGAACCTATCATTTTCTTGTTTGGACTAGTGAGGAGGAATCTTTCCAGTGGCAATGTAATTCATAATATGAGCAAGCTAAGAGGGAGGGCGACGTGACACAACAAATAGTTGCTCATAAGGAAAATGGTCAGAAAATCCAACTGAGTCATCAGTATACTCAGTAAAGATTCTAGATGTAATAACCGGGGTTTTCAACCTTAGGCTAATCATTTGAGTTACTATTTTTATTAGCTTATTTGATTGAGTTAGCTATATTAGACTAATTTTTGCATGATAATTGGGTGTGATAATTATGTGTGTAATTTTTATTAGTTTTTCTTGGATAATTACGCAATTTCATGAAATTAGTGAACTCCTTAGAAATTAGCCAAGTCGTAATAATGCAAAATTAGCAAGATAAATTGGGATATTCAGGGTTGAGATTAAGCCAGATGTGATGATTTAGGACCGAACTCGATTTAGTGGGTGGGATTAAATAAACAAAAAGAAACAAAAGAAAAACAGAAAAGAGGCTTAAGCCCTTGGTCCTCGCACACGGAAGCCACGAAGAGTGGCAGAACCCCTCTGGTTCTACTCTTCGCCTTCCTGCTTCATGAAGAAACCAGGAACTAGAGAGAGAGAGACAGAAGAAGAGAGAGAGAGACAGAGGGTGGAGGTGTTGCCGCCGGTGTGGGTCAACCGCCACTTCCCCCCTCTACGACAACCCTGAGCCTGAAAACGGGGAGAGAGAGAAAGAGAGTGAGAGAGAGAAAGAGAGAGATCGAGTGAGAGTAAGGGAGCGAACTGAGAGAGAAGGAAGAGTGAGATGGAAGCATACCGACGCCCAGCCAGACTTGGCGACCCTTGTGCAGGCAGCGACCACCGGTTCATGTTGCCTCGGTTGGCCGGGCTGAACACGCGGAATGGGAGTTAGGGCGCACCACCACCATGACCGCCACCATCAGTTGTTGGTCATGGCTCTAGTGAGAAGCACACTAAGACAGATACACTATGGCAGTGCATCGTGGAACACACCTCCTCAAGATCACTCAAAACACAAGTAGGCATCCTCGACACTAGTGGATTGGGGAAGCATGGTGGCGAATTGATGTCTAAACTAAAATTACGCATCATCTCCCATGTTCCAGACTCTAAAAACCCAATATATTTGTGGAGCTTATAGGGTTAAAGGTTTGGTTTAGACTCCTTGGAGGAGGAGGAGGAGGAGGAGAAGGAAGAGGAGGAGGGAAATGTTCCGCTCGTTCTTTGTCCACCATAAGTTCAAGCTTGAATGAGAGGGCCAAGTCAACTTCAATATGGGATTTGTTGTTTAACCTATTATTAGTCTCCCACAGCTGGGTGGTCTTGTCCACATACTGATTCACTATTTTTTTTTATAGGATTTTTAAGTTTTTCAATTTGTAGGGGGTTTTCACCTAAAAGTAAGCAAGACATAATTATTCGCACACAACCCAATCAGCATAGGTAGCAAATTAATGCCTCTATCCCTAGTAATGATGCTAAGATGTTGTTGATGTATTCTTAGGGAGAAAGCGATGTCGTCCTCTAGGATAGGCGTAACTTGTGACTAATTGCTAGTTAAATGTAATTAAAGGTGGAGATTAATGAAATTAACCTTACTCTAAACTATTTCAGATAGGAAGACTAAACTAAACCCTAAGAAGGTACTCAGAAGAATCAATTACAACAAATAAAGTTAACAACTATCTACTATTATACTAAATGAACACTTAAGCAAGAGTAACAATAAGCTAACTACTACATATAGAAAAACACATCTAAAACATACACGGTGATCATTCGACATGACATGGCCACAACAGCCCACTTTTCCTGAAAAGTGGATCATCATAATAAAAGAAAACACCCTATTTATCCATAACTATATAAAATAGTTTAAAGTAGTTAAATAGAGGGAATTACGAGAGGTTGCATGCAAAACCCATTATACAAAGTGCTAATTTTATCCTTGAAGTTTCCTCCTAAGCCATGAAATTTCTCCCAATTTAGCTTCAACTAACTACTTTTGAATATGGACTTTGAGCTAAGAAATGTTAAAACTTATAGAAGGCGAAAGAGGAAATAGGGGATGAAAAGAAAACAGAAGAGAGGGCTGAGTGGGACTATAAGAGGGACCCGATGGACTCTAACCTCCTAATGGCAAGTCTATAATCTTACCTTACCTTTCGACTCACTAAAATTCGACACTCTAAGGGTGATTTTTATGAAGCAAAAACATAGCATGTGGAGTTTATAAAGACAGAAAGTTAGGAAAAGCATTGAATAACATAAGAACATTAGAAAAAAAATGTGGTAACTGGAGAGTTATAAAGAGAATAGTTGCAGCAAACTAAATAAAAACCCTAAAAAGTAAGGAAAAAGATATAGAGAATATCCCAACCTACTTTTACATAGAAGCAAGTATGAGCTTGGCATGTCAAACCACTTAGCATAGGGCATACCGTGACAATAGTATTATCCTTTTACTCTTCCGTTTTGGTGCAAAATCAATTTGACATGGATTTGTGACATGACATGGGAGCCATGTCTCTGTTTGCTATGACATGGTCGTGCTTCCCCAAATGGATTTCTTAGCTCTTCTTGCATTTTTCCTTTTGTGTCTTGGCCTTTCTTCATCAATTCCTACCTCTTTTGCTCTTAAAAAACATTGAAAAGAAGTTTTTAGCTTCGTACCTACAAGCACATAAAATCTACGTAAGTTCTCTAGTATTATAAGCAAAAATTAAGTGCTAGAGGTGTTAAAAAAATGTATCAATCAGGAACCAAACTATCAACCTTAAGGCTCTTGGCAAATCTTGTATGGTCCTTCCCAATTAGTCATGAGGTTGCTATGCTCGACCAATTTTTCGTTTGGTTTGGTTTTCTTGAGGACCACGTCCGTAACTTTTAGTGGTCACTCTTTCACTCTTTTGAGCCATGCTTTGGCGATTGTGAACTTGGCTACAGCCTCAGAGACATAGCTATCCCCTTAGACCATGAGAAGCATGTTGAGAGCCTATGTGAGTATGAGATATTAAGCTGTTCTTGAAAAGTAGTGAATCATTGAGTATGGAGAGCGACTTTAACCAAGAGAATGACTTCTAGACCATAGACTAATATGAATAGTGTTTCCCTAGTAGGGGATTTTTCAATGGTGCATGTAGACTATAAGATAGTTGCGTTTTCATATGCTATTTCACTTTGGAATCTCAAGTCTCTTCTTCAACATATTAAATATGATCTTTTTTGTAAACTTGGTTTGCTAATTTGTTTGTATACAAACCACGACAGTGAAGCAAGGTTGCTAATCATTCCAAGAGGGATAATTCCGCTCAAGCTTAGTTCCTAATTATCAACGATGGCTCTTGGGATGGCAAGCCTTTTGATGACATCTTTCTAAACAAAGTTTCTCACTTCCATCTCGATGATGGAGGTAATGACTTCAGCTTTGACCCACTTGTGAAGTGGTCAATGGCAATAAAGTGATACTTGTGAGCTAACTTTTAGCATTTGCCACATTCTCCGACTAGGGCTATTGTGTCCTCCTATGGGAATGGCCAATAATAGTCAATTCGTACAATTAGACGGCAATAGCCATGCTACCAATACGTGAGCCACAAACACTTTCATGAAGCTATTAAAGGATTTCTTGCCCCCATTATGAGGTTACATATCTAAGGAGGGGGTAAGCGTTGGCTCGCTTGTGGAGGATTCCTTCATAAAGGAAGAAATGGTAGTCTCTATTGTTGACGCATTCTGCCTTTTGCTTGTGTTAAGGAAGCTTTCCTTTAAGTAAGTATTTGATGAGTAGATTCATCTAAGTATTAGATTTGGTTGGGCTGGCCATCCAAGGATGAACTACCTGACTTAGTGAAGGCATCAACTTAATTATTTTCCAAGAGGTGACTCATGTATGATTTTAGAGTATTGTAGAATTGTAAGAACTTCCTCGTCCTTTGGGAGGTACACCCACATGTTTTTTTCATAGGCTTCATACTCGCCATTGTTGTGATTTTTGTAAATATTAAATTTAATTGCAAGTGTACGGCTTTCGTTGTAGGACTTGAGGGTCGGTACACAAGGATGGGTTGAAAAGCTTGGATTACTACTAGTCTTATTAGCAAACTAATTTAATTAAACCAGGGACTGGCTTTGACCAAATGAAAATTGATTGAACTACCTTTGATTATATTTCCCATCCTAAAATGAACTATTGCAAATTTATTGAACTAATTGTGTAGGAAAATTTAAAATAGGGCAGCCCGGTGCACAAGCATCCCGCGTTCACGCAGGGTCCGGGGAAGGGCCGCACCCCAAGGGGTGAATTGTAGGCAGCCTAACCTGACTTTGTCAGTGGCTGATTCCACGGCTCGAACCCGTGACCTTTTGGTCACAAGGAGACAACCTTACCGTTGCTCCAAGGCTCCCCTTCGAAAATTTAAAATAGCAACCAAAAAAAAAAACAATGAATATAAGCACCATAAGGACTATGACTAAATTCTTATAGCAGAAAGTAATAGTTGTATGAGTAGCCTCAACCCCAAAGTCACCAAATTCATTTTTCATGTTCACTCATTAAATTGGCCAAGATAGTTTCTGAGTTCATGCACAAGCATTGACTAGTTATCATCCCAACTTAGTGACTATCAGAATTGTGAGAAATTGTAAGCTACTATAGTAACTAATTGAGACAAGGAAGCATAAAAACTTAAAATTTTCATAAAAAAATGTATTACTAAAAATTTACTAAGCAACTACTGAATCAACAAAAGGAGGAACCAACCCAAAGACTAAACATGAGTAGCATAGTTCGCACTCGGCAGCAATTCCAAATTCACTAGAAGTCCAGGTGTAAAGATTGAACACCACAATCAAGCTTAACAGCATTGAGCCAGATCAACCTTGATTGCGTAAACTCAAGCTGATTGAACAAATTCCAATAGGAGAGAAATAATGAAATGAAATCGGGTAATTTGTTTGTAATTCATGCTCCAAAACATCAAATTACTCAATCCAGCTCAACCAATCTCAAAGTAATTATATGAACCATAAATTTTGAAGAGAAACTAAATCTGAAAACGTAAATAATGAAATTGAAGAAAGAAAAATGAAACTAAACCCTATCACTACTTGGTACTTCAATGGACTTTCACACTCTTCCCATAACCGAAAACTGGCACCCCTTGACCTTCATGCCTCCAATTAATCCTGAATTAAAATTTGGCCAATACTTGTAATTGTTGAACTTATGATGATGATTAAAATGAAGGGTAACAGCCAGGAGGATTAACGGTGAAATGATAAGGGGGATTGAATAAGTGCACAAATAATGAAGAGAGAGGAGGTGATTTTTGGCTAGGATTTGGAATTGGCATAAAAAGACAAGAAGACCATCCGCTTTTTGTTTTGGGAAAAGAAAGAAGAGGGGAGAGAAAGGATTAAGGGCGAGAAGAAGAAGGTAGTGGATCATGTGCGGTGTGTGTGACGATTAAGTGAAAGAAGGGGGGAAACCTAGGCTCGGGTTGGGCTAAGAAGAGGGTGAAGTAAGAACCGACAACATCAGGGCTACGACTGTGAGACAGAGAGAGAAGGGAGACTGGGAAGAGGAAGAAGGGGACCAGAGTCACGTGCTGAGCACGTCATGCGCGGGGGAGGAGAGAAGAGAGGCAGGGAGAGCTGGGCGACGAATGATTGGCATGATCTCTTGCATTTGTGCAATACGTTTTTGGGTCTAATTTCTACATCTTAATTTTTTTCCTTTTTTTTGTCCTCCCACTAAATTTTATTCATTCTTCAAAATTTCCAAATTTCTACAAAATAAATAAAAATATATTAAAATCCTAATTGAATCATTTATTTGTGAGCAAATATTAGATAATAAAGGGTACAAAATGTCATAATTTCAGGTTGAACAATACCCAACACTTAAATTTTGATCGTCCTCGAGTAAAATGAACCTTAAAATCCTAGAAAGAGAAAACAAACTCCTAACTCACTTTCGTAGGAATCATGGTCGCACTTAGCCTTTGCAACAGGCGCTTTAAATCACTGGGTTACCCCTAGTGGATGAGGAAGGTCTTGTAAGGTATTGTGGAAAATATACTAACAAAATCTATAAAAGTAAACGGAAAAAAAAATCTAAAAGATTTTTTTTCCTTAAAGTATATACACAACACTGGGGAAACATGTACACACATTCCAACCAACCACATCCTCAACTAACCTAAGCATTACATCACATATGATCACAATGTACACATCGAAATTCTCAGTCTTCACTGATGACATCTACACATAATCTTTCACTCCAATTAAGAATTATCTACGGGCCCAACTGGTAAAACCTCAGTTTAGGATTGTGGAACACTCCTGCTCATGTATTTAAAATATCAAAAGGTTCGCTCAATTCACCTTGCAATCATACAACCTACCATAGGCTTACTGGGATTATGAATTCTCCACCACTTAAATGCACAATGCAAGATGATAATTAGGAGGATTTGATGAGGTTGTGATGGGCTAAGGGTGAAAGGGTTAGGAGAGGGAAAATTGATTTAGGGAATGAGGAGCTAAGGTCAAATAGCTAATGGGCAACCAACACTTGCACCAACTATACCATATACTCTCCCTAAACTTATGACAGTCAAAGAATGCAACCTTCAAAAACAACAATTGGAAATGCGTATGACAACGATCATGCATTCACGCCAAAGAATCTTATTTAAACAATCTTTCTTTTCTTGGAGATTTTTTTTCGATTTTTTTTTTCTTGGGAACTTTTCGTTCTTTCTTCACTTTTGTATATCTTTTTTATTATTTTCCTACTTGAAAGAAGAATGAATGAATAGCTTGTAAGAAAACAATACATCTCAATTTTCAAATGGTCACAACAATAAAAGATCTAAAATCAACCACCAGTTATATCAATGGCCAAAAGTTACCCATCAAATATTACAGTGTTGCTCCACTAGCCCTGGCTAAGGTATAGGAAATGTGTCTAGGCCAAGGCATGAAATGAAGATTCACATCAACAAATGGAAACAGTCAAGGCTCAAAGGATTAGCAAAGAGTAAAACATTCAAATCAAGGTGACAACTTGGCTTACATGGTACAAAATCAAATAAATGCCTCTATCATGTTGTCATAATGCACATGCTAAACGTGATTTCAAAGACAATCAAAGTAACTTCTACAGATGTAATCATGGAAGAGACACTCTTGAAAGAAGAATGTGAAACCAAAAATGATACATTAGTCTTTAAGGCTCAAAGTCTTAGGGGTTAATCTACCGAAGTCATGCTTATTCAAAAAATAATGTCAGGAGGTAGGATTGTATACAGAGATCACATTTTGGACTAAGTTCTATCATGCATACCATATCTATATACAACCTAATACTAAGGTCCTTTTGAACATAGTCAATCAAAATAGCACACATATTCCCCAAAACGAAATAAAAATCTTTTTGTATTTTGTAAAATTTTCTTCCTTTTTTTCCTAAATTTATCAAACAAAGCTTCCTCACTCCCAGACATAAATCAGAAAATGTCCTTATTGGAAGTAAAATGAGACATAAAATAGACAATGACATCCAAAAAGAAAAACAAAAATATAAAAAGAAGAAGAAGACTCAAAAGAAAAAGAACAAGGCTCTAACACTTAAATGTACATGCATATACACAAAAGAGGAGAAAAAGAAAAGGAACCCAAATATACAAAAAGAAAATAAAAGAAATATAAGAAAAAACAGAAAGAATGGAAAGAAATCTCAATCAAACCAGGCCGGGTGCTGGATACACCGAACTAACTCAGAAGCACATCACCCATCAGAAATCGGATCACAGAGTATTAGACACTCCACATCTTCTATGCTTGGCAGCTCTGAAAATTATTTCAACTTTTGGCAATTCACTTTAAACTTCACACCACTCTTAGGGACCTGTGTCTCAACTGCATCATAGGGAAAACAAGTGAAACAACATAGGGACATGTGTAGCGAGATGTCAATTTCTTTGGAAAAGGGTGGAGCTTACAATCATACAAAAGCAGTTTCATTTTTGGGAAAACTCTTTCCTAAACATGTGTATGTCATAGAAGCACTTAGCCCTCTTCTTGTACGACATATCACTCTTATATGCCTCAAACCTTATCTCAAGCTAATTCCATTGCAGCCTTCTCTCCTCATCGGCTGGGGTTAAGTCATAATTTAACATCTTGATAGCCCACCAAGCTCTACGCTGAATATCAATAGGGAGGTGGCAAAACTTACCATAGAAAACCCTATAAGGTGACATATCTGAGGGAGTCTAGAAAGTTGTCCTATAAGCCCATAAAGCATCTACAAGCTTGTCAGCCCTATCTTTTCTATTCTTGCTCACAGTCTTCTCTAAAATCTACTTAATCTACCTACTGGACACTTCAACCTGACCACTAGTCTAGTGATGATAGGGAGTAGTAAGTATGTGGACCATAAAGTACCTCCTCAACAAGGCATCAAAAGGTTTATTAGTAAGGCAAGTACCCTACTCACCCTACTCACTAATGATAGCTCAGGGCATACCAAATCTAGCAAACATTTTCTCATTAAGAAACTTCACAGCCTCTTTAACATCGTTGGTCCTAACTGGGATGACCTCTAACCACTTTAAAACATAGTCCACAACTAACAAAATGCACTCATTCCCAAAAGAAGATGGAAATAGTCCCACAAAATTTACTCCCTATAGATCAAAAATCTTCACCACAATGACAGGATTAAGTGGCATCATGTCTCTCCCACTAATCCTCCCCAGTTGTTGGCACCTAGGATAACTCTTCTAGTACCCAAAAGCATCTGTAAGCAAGGTAGGCCAATAGGAACCACATTGGAGAACTTTGGCTACTATCTTTCTCCCACTGAAATATGCCACTTGCTTGGTAATAATAGAATAAAAGCATGCTCCTAACCTCATGGTCGAGAATGCACCTTCGAAACACTTGGTCAGAACAATATTTAGACAAGGTTATCCAAATAAAGAGTTTTATAAGGTGGAAAAATCATTATCTCTCATTCTTAGTCCAGCCCTTAGGAATCCTATTAGACAATAGATAATTTATAATGTTAGCATACCTAGTGTTAGGATGGATTGCATACAATTCCTCATCAGGGAAGCATTTAGTAATGCTAGACTCATGCTCTTTACCATAGAGAATCTTAGACAAATGGTTAGCAACTAGGTTCTCAAAACATTTCTTATCCCTAATATCACAATCAAATTAATGTAGAACCAAGATCCACCTTACAACTCTATGCTCGACATCTTTTTTTTTTTAAAAAAGGGGGTGCTTAAGAGTTGAGTGATTAGTATATACAATCACATAAGACCCAATCAAGTAAGTTATAAACTTTTTAAAACCAAAGATCATAGCCAAAAATTCTTTCTTAGTGACTATGTAGTTTAGTTGGGCTTCATTCAAAGTGTGACTAGAATAATAAATCACTTGAGGCTTCTTATCAACACGTTGCCCTTAAACCACCCCAATAATATAATTAGATACGTCACACATTATCTCAAAAGGCTCTCCCCAAATAGGAGAATGAAGAATGGGAGTAGAGGTTAAGGCTACCTTCAGCTTAGCAATTACCACATGATACTCCTTAGAGAAGTGAAACAACACATCCTTACTTAAAAGGTTGGTAAAAGGTTTAGCTATCTTACCAAAGTCCTTAATAAAATGATGATATATGCTAGCATGTCTAAGAAAAGACCTCACATCTTTCACATAAGTTGGAGGGAAAGATTAACAATTAAATCAGTCTTAGCCTTATCTACTTCAATTCTATCCCGAGAAATAACTGGCCTAAAAAAATCTCTTTTTTCAGCATGGAATGACGTTTCTCTCAGTTTAAAGTCATATTTTTCTCCCTATAACTTTGTAGCACTTTACTAAGATTAGACAAATAATTGTCAAAGGAAGACCCAAACATAGAGAAGTTATCTATGAAATTTTCCATGCACTGTTGAATTAAATATGAGAAAATAGAAATCATGCACCACTGAAAGGTAGCAGGAGCATTACACAGGGGAAGTAGAGACATGGTTATATTCGGAATATAAATCAAAATAGCAATAAAAAGAATGTCCAGCCAACCTGTCTAGCATCTTGTCAAGAAAGGGAAAGGAGAAATGGTCTTTCCTAGTGACAACATTCAATTTACTATGGTTAATACAAACACGCCACCTTATTGGACCCGAGTAGGGACTAACTCAATCTTATCATTCCTAACTATTGTAATACCAGTCTTCTCAGGAACAACTTGTTGAGTTTTTATATTCAAGTTTTGATGATAACAAATCCAAGTGTAAAAATGTGTCCAAGTAGTGTTGCTCCAAACATGATCTGCAAACAGGCC
>JACYFF010031955.1:58823155-58844588 GCA_017589665.1 Selenicereus undatus
AAGAAGAAGAAGAAGAAGAAGAAGAAGAAGAAGAAGAAGAAGAAGAAGAAGAAGAAGAAGAGCGGTAGCACTGGTGATCACGTGCCATACATGTGAGTTTTAAGTGATAGAGCATAGGTTAGTCTTGGTAGACATCCGGGTTAGCCCACACTAAAGATAAGGAAGGGAAAAAGCACCGAAGAGCATGCTTAGGGAAAGAGGATAGATTGGGCCTGGCTTAGTGAGAGAGAGAGGGAGCTAGGAAAGATTGGGTCACGAGTGTTGCACATGCTAGTTAAGAAGGAAGGAGGGCTGGGCTTCATGGCAAGCCAAGGAAAAGAAGAGTGCGGTAGGCCGGTCTAGAGGGGTGGAGCTGAGCCCTTTTGAATATTGTACCACTCCTACAAAATAAAATAAAAATATGTTAGAATCCTAATTTAATTATTTATTTTAGAGAAAATATTAGGAAATAGAAGGGTATGAAATGTTGTATCAGGTTGAACAATAAGCCAAATAATACATTGGGATTTGTTCCTTCTCCTATTTCACAAGAAGAACTATGCTAACTGCATGGTTTGAGACTGCCAATCATAGAAGTAAAGGCTCTCGTTGGGCTGGACTTGTGGTTTTTTGTAATTGTGACAAGTAAGCTTTAAGGTTAGTGAAGGCTTTCTCGGCTTCATCATTTCATTTAAAATTTGCTCCGTTCTCGAGCACTTTGAGGAAAGGTCAACATTTGTCCCCAGACCTTAACATGAATCTTCTAAGGGTAGTGACATAGATGGTGAATTTTTAAACCTCCTTTACGGTTCGTAGGGACTTCATGTTAAGAACGTGTTGAACTTTGTCAAGGTTAGCTTGAATGCCTCTTTTATTGGCCTTGAAACCCAAGAATTTGCTAGACCTAACTTTAACCATGCATTTTTTTATGGTAAAGCTTTATACCATAGTGTTAAGGGCCTTGAAAGTTTCTTCAAAGTCCCCTTTTATGGTCATTGTTTTGGCTGCTGTTGATGATCATGTCATTGATACATACTTTTATGTTTGTACCAATAAGTAAATTAAAGTTCGTTCACCAAACTTTGATAGGTAATGCTAGCATTTCTAAGGTCAAAAGGGATGACATTATGGAAAAAGAGCTCTAGGTCGGTGATGATCATTATTTTTTCTTAGTCACCCTTGCCAATAAGTATTTGATGGTATCATGGGAAGGCATCGATGAAGCATGAGAGAGCATATCTAATGTTAGCGTCGATGAGCCTATCAATCTTGAGTACAGAATAGCTATCTTTAAGGATAAGTCTTGTCAAAGTCAATGAAGTCCACGCTATGTCTCATTTTCCCTTTTTGAGCCAAACCATTTTGATTGTCCACTCATGATATTTACATTCTTTGATGAATCCAACTTCTAGCAACTTTTGGACTTCCTCAGCCATAACAACGCTTCAGTTTGCCTCCAAGTGTCTCCTCTTTTGGATGAATTATTTGTAGGATGGGTCTATGTTAAGCGTGTGGTACATGATTTTTTGGGATAAGGCCTAGCATCTCGTCTTGGCCAAAGGAAAAAATGATTTTTTATTCCCTTTTGAGTTGGATAAGTGAGTCTTTAATTTGACTTCCTTGTCATTACCGACCTTGATGATGTCCTCGAGTCAATCTTCCTATAAAGTTATTAGCTAGATATCATTAGAAGGATCTTAGCAGGCTCTATCGTGGCCCTTAGTTATAGTGAGATATGTTATGAGTTTTTTCAGTCGCTTAATTAGTTGCTCAATCTTTGATTTTTTTTTCTCTGTAGTAATCATTAGCCCTCTCGACACCTTCTTACTCTTCTATTAGAGTTTTAATGCTCACAAAGTAGGATTCTCATGCTGTCTTATAATCTCTGTAGAGTTTACCTATGACACCATCTTCAAACTCATATTCTGTGAGTAAAAGGTATAAGACGATAAGAGCCTAACCTTGTGTAAGGTCGGGTGTCATATGATTACACTGTCGGCTAAGGGTACATCTACCATAAAGAAGTCAATTCCATACTTCTTGTCTTCACCTTGTCATTAATTTGAATATGAAGCCATATGATGTTAATAAGGTTGCATACTTTAAAAAGTGAGAACAAATTAGGCACTAAATTGTGTACCAACACCACCAGACACTTTCATTTCCATTTTTTTAAAATCCAAAACTTATAAACAATTAGGTACTTATTTTGTAGATTTATGGTTTACTATTCCTATCTCCCTCCCCCATCCTCTCCCTCCAAGTTCCCATTAGAGGTGGAAATGAGGTAGATTAGACCAACCTGCCTTGTAACCATGGGTTAATGGTTTAGTGTTCATTGAATCGTGCCACCCCCATGGCAAAATGGGGATAGTTATGGGGCGAATGATAGGTTATGAATGGGTTAACCATTTCAGTAATCTACAACATCATTTAAAGTTAAACTATTTGAAACCCACTCTACATGTGAAAAACTTTTAAAAAAAATTGAGGGGGGTAAGTGAGCCCCATAATGCATTGACCACGCACCTGGGATGGGTTTAACACAGGACGAGTAAGGATGGTTATGGGTTGAACCAACCCAAGCCCTAGTTTTAGTTCCCATAGATGACCGAGTAGGCTAACGAAGAACCTTGACAAATTCTCATCAACAAGAATTTCGATGGTAATCATTCCCGCTACATCAATTTTAACCGGCATCTACATCGTATTGCCTGAAAATTCAAGCTTTACCATTGGTAGAATTTATTCTTCTCCTTTTCTTTATATTTCTCTAGTTTTTTCCTTTTAATTATTGAGGCAGAAAATAATTGGTTCAAAAGTTCAACCATAAGATGTTAGTAGGTATTAGAACAATTTACATTTTGTATTCTCATTGATGCTTCCTCATCTTCCTCCTGCCCATTAGTCATTCTCGCCGATCACAATCCACTAACTAAAGAGCATTTTCTCTCAATTATACCATTCTTTCCATATTTTTTTTATCCCCTCCGTTTAGCTCAAATTGTTGAATTTTGCCAATATATTAGAGGCCATAGATAGTAGTTGATAGGGAAAGGAAGTGCTTCTAGATTGTTATTGTTTTTATTTAAATTGTAATAACACAAAAATTTTACTTAGGTCAATTATACATAGTAGTCTTATTACTTCTGTTAGATTAATTATATGAATTTTATGTGTGATTTACATAAGCTATTTGTTATATTCTGTTATAAGCTTTTCTGTGCAGTTATTTTGGACTAGAGATTTATGATTCAACACCTAGCCATAAGAATTAGGGGCTTGACAATCAAGCCCATTTAGAATAAAGATACTCCAATCCATTCTCCTCTTTAGTGAGCAGCTGGAAAAAATAGAAAACGAGACAAAAAAAACGGAGCTCGTGCTTTACTAATCTGAGGTAAGAGAAAAAGTAGCAAAGGGGAATGGGAAAATAAAGAAAGGAGGAGACGTGAGGTATGAGACTCAAGGAACACACGAAGCAACCATATACTCAACACCCCCCCACTAGACAAAGAAAAAGAGAAAAGGAGGCAGCGAAAGGTGAAAGAGTAGAAGTAGAGAAGACGAGGGCAAAAACAAAAACATAAGATGATCACAAAGGAGCCAAAAAGGGAGAATACAAAGTAGAAGAAGGCAGCAAAAGAAGAAGGAGATGGAATTAGTGAGCATAGTAAAGAAGGAGCAACTAGGTAAGTAGGAAGAAGGGAAACAAGAAACTCAACAGGGAAATCTCTCAACATCAACGAAATCATTCCGTAAACATTAAGAATCTTAGGAGGGTGACCTCCATTCTGAACCGCTTAGTGTTTTTAAAGCCTATAATAATTTAGTTGATTGAAACTCTTTGTCTTTGAAAATATTAGGGTTGGAAATATGGATAAAGTGGATTGAATGTGTGAAGAAATTAGGTAAGGTTTGTGATAACTGAGTTAATGTCAGTGGTTCTTATGCGTGCGATAGTCAAAGGCAGGAAGAGAAGTTCAGTTGTCATAGGTTTTCATTTGTTAATTATTATACTTTCATGGCTAATGGTTTTGAATGACTCAGTTTGTTGGGGACCATGATTTTGAGTTGGTAGTGTAATTCAAAATAGTAGCCCTATAAGCTAAGGCAGGAAATTGAGTGTGTGCGTTTGACCCTATTCTAGACACAACCAAATGGAGCGTGATGATGAATCCTCACGAGCACAAGGTCTCAATCATTCGACACCAATAAAATCGATGCTAGTTTCTCCTAGTATGCAATCTCAAGATCAAAGATATTGCAAAATTAAGGTGTAAGAATGAGAACCAAAATAGAATAGAATGAAACTCCTTGCTAAACCTCTCTTTTAAAGTCATATGCCACTAAAGAGAAATCCTAAGAAAAGTGACAAATCACCTTAGTGTGATATGACTATGTGACTTACATGATATTACGAGTTATGATTTTAAGGCGTATTTGCTAAAATGAAAAAGGGTCATCAGATCATATTTGAATAACTGTTTGAACTCTTTTTACGTGCTTAATTGTTCACAGGGGTCTTGCTTAACAAGATCATTGACTAACTAACTGCATAACGATTTAGAACCATAGTTCTACTATCTTGAACTCTCATTGTCAGGGATCTTGAGAAACTTGTAATAATGGAATATTATTAGAGTCATAAAATTGGTACAACCTGAATTAAACCTAAAATGAATTTTATACTAATCTGATTAATTGCAAGATTTCTAATGTAATAGCAGAACCCTAAATTATGTTTATTTATTTAATTACCTCATGTTAATTATTTTCTCAAATTTATTTATCACATTTAATTACCTCGGTGGGGAAAAATTTATTTGAGCCCTCACTTGACAATTTGGGATTTATTTGTTTATTTAATTATTAACGAAAACGTTAGAAGAATTGATAGTAGGCCCTAACAAGTTTAATGTAAGTAATTTATTTTGTTTTCCGTAACATTATAAAAATTTAATTTTGAGTTACGCAAAAACGTTATCGTTACGGGGCATTTTTTTCTCGAACCCAACTTTTTTTCCGGCCCAATTTGCGGCCCAACAAGTTTGCATGATTACTGTAGCTAATAACCATGATTTAAGCTTAACCATGGTTAGTAAAAAGCTATTTTTTGAGCTATAAATTCAGCCATGCATGAGACAAGTAAAAAAAATACAACGAACTCAATCCACTTCTCTCTCTCTTCTCTCACTCTACACTGCCAGCCCCCTCCCTCAAGTTGTTGATGCTGTTGGTGTTTTCCATCCAGCCCCGATTGCCTCCAACCCCCCTGACATCCTACCACCACTAGCCACCATCCTCTATCATGAAAACCATTAAACATCACCTCCATCTCTACTTTTATCAAGCTTGAAGTGAGTAACCCTAATCTTGATCTTGTTGGTTTTGATTTTTATCTTAGTTTTGATTCTTATTTTGATTGTTGATCATGATGTTTTGATAAGAAATAAGAGTTATTTTGATGTTGATCATGGTGGAGTTGAGATGGAGCATGTTAGGGATAGGGTTGTTCACAATCATGTAAGCTTTACGTGGGAAGTTTGTTTTTCACGGATTCTTATATTTGATTTAGTGGTTTTAATCTCTAATAATGTCATGAGTATGTTCTTAGTGATCTTGGACGAAGTGGAAGTTGGCCAAAAGTTAGGGTTTTATTGATTATGCAAGGGTTTAACCTTCCTGTGATAGCAAGCATGTTATTAGTGTATATTTGATTGAAAAATGATCTTTGATGTACATGATTTCGAAGTGAAGTTGAGTGTGATAGTTTTGTATGGTGATGGGAAGGACCAAAGCCTTGTTACATGACTTTAGAGCATCTGCATTGGTGATCCAAAAGTTTGGATCACAAGTGGGGACCCACAACCTCCACATCATCTCACAAGCCAACCTTTTTTTCTCTTCTCTACATCCTATGGATCACTAAGTTGGATCACCAAATAAAATAATATTTTATAGACCCCACTACTACCATATTATTAGGTTTTAGACTTTTAAATGCTTTGTTGGTGAAAAGAAAGAGAGAAGTAACGTGTGTGGGGCGGATCATGGCCATGAGCTGGACTGTGGGGCGAGCGAAGCGGATCACTGATGCATGGTATTGCTTGGACCGTGAGCCAAATTTTTGGGTCACGAGCCTTGCATTGCAGATGATCTTAAAGTGTGATTTTGGATGGGGAATTGTGTGAAAAGAAAGGAGAAAGGCTTGACAGTGATTTTTGGTGAGTAGATAGTTTAGTGTGTTAGTTTTCAAATGCCTTTTGAATTGCCTTAATCTGAGATCCGTGGAACAAGTTATGGCCATTTTACCAGAACTGCGCAGGTTAGACCAAAACTGACACACTTGTGTTCTAGCTCCATTTTGGAAACCTTATGGTGGGAATCGTGTTTAGCGTTCTAATTGATAATTTTGTGGGACTTCTTAGCTTTCAATATTGGGGTTTTGGGTCTCAATCGGAGATCAAAGACTAAGTTACTAGTCATTTATTTTAGCTCTTGTTAGTCTCCTACTTTCCTTTTACTAACTTATTATCTATGAAAATAAAAATATTTGGTAATTATATGTTCCTATCATGATATTTTGAATAGAGTCAGGGCCTAATCTATCATTTCCTTCCCTTTTTATGCATAATCCCATTTCAGTGAATTTCATTAAAAGTACCAAGTGCGTTCATTGCCTATATCTTTAGAAATTAGTACGTATTTATCAAAATTATAATGTTTTGGTAAGTACATCAATGAATCAGTGATTTACCACATAATTAGTAAACCCATCAGTTATCAGTTATAGGGCATTGCCTTTCAGTTACCCGTGCGGCTTCAAGCCAGGTCCTCCGATCGACTTGGCAGGTGTACACCTATCAATAGATTGTAATAGTACCGTGTTACCAGGGGTTCACTGTCAAATAATAATTAGCAACGCAGTTTTATATTTATCTCATTCCCTGTTTTAAATTAAATAAATTGTACTGCGGCCCCAATAAGTTTTTCAATGATCATTTAACAATACAGGGATGCATGTACTGAGCTTCGACTCAGTTTGAAATGTTTTCATGTTTTGTTTTTAGGAAAATGTTCAGTGAATCGCCCTTAGGCGGGCAAGATGACTGAAGGTGATAAGTCAGCAAGAAAGCCAAAACAAAAAGGGATAATGGTGTGTTAATGCTGAGATGTTTTGAGCACTTGATTATGAAACATTTTGATATTAAAGCTATATAATTTATAGGAGCTATTATATTTTGATATAAACCCCTTGAGTAGTTAAATGGTTTGACGTTAGAACTGTTTATATATGGTTTGATGGGTTGTGATTGTGTGAATGCCTTTTGATGGTAAACATTGATTAGCGTTGCAAAATTTATCATTTACAAGCAAAGCCTTGTCCTTTTCGGACAGCGGTAATGCCCTGATCATTTGGGATAATACGTCAAATTGGTGAATCTAACGAAGAAAGTGAAATCAGCGGAATATGTATCAGAGCCAGGTTTTGATTTTTCCTGATGGGATACAGAGTATGGAGTTTAGATATAGGAGGTCGAGAAGGGTTATTAGTAAGGAATATCGTATATTATCAGATACTTGTGATATTAGAAATACATGTTGCTTATCTTTTATATGCTCCTCATTTGTTTTTTCCTTGCTAGATGGATCTTTACGCAATCAACATGATGCCTAGTAGATCTGTGGCCACTCAAATTTCACTATTGCGTGCTAGTATTATAACTTATGCACACGAACCTTTCTCTGAGTTTCATAGCATCATGGTCCGTGTACACAGATTACTATAGTCCTTACCCAGGTTCCAAGTCTAGGGGGCTTGGGATACCATCCCTTCGAAGTTGTTGTTGAGGGAGGAGTTTGAGCAGAGGGGGCTCACTATGGAGACTCTTCAGCATGTCTTTCTGTTACATCAAGCACATCCCCCGGTTGTACCACCTGCACCAACACAGGGATCTCCCTGATATACTAGAGATTGTGGTAGTTAGTTCTGAGGACGAGGCCATGGAGGATTTCGAAGGCCATCTGGAGGAGGAGGATGATCCCGAGTAGGATCAGGGCATTGATGAGACAGTGGTGGAGCAACAGTGGGATCAGGAGATTGACGAGATAATAGTGGAGCAATAGGTTGAGTAGGAGGTTGACGAGGTAAAGTCAAGAGTGTCAGATAGCAGCTTCGACTCGGGTGAGAAGCCGAAGGATGAGTCCGACCCAGATTACAATCTGTCTAGGGATTTTAGGATTGCACCTGAGTGGGTTACATTTTTAGCCCTGTGATGTCATGGTCCGTTTCTCATTTTGGTCATGTGACGGATCCAGTGTCTTGGGGCTAGTTAGTGTTTGGGGTTGAGGTAGGAGTCAAAACTGACTTTGCCTAGTTAGTTGGTTGTGATATGTTTTGCTGATCATGTATATAAACAAGCAGCTATGTATGTAAATAAGTAGTTATGAAATGATATAATGAAGCTTTGGGTTTGTTTTTAATAATATTTGAGTTATATTAAATGTATTTGTTGGGCACGCCTATCTTATATATTTGGGTATTCCAGTGATTGAATTGTTTTGTTTAATGTATGATCAGAATGTTCGAATCAGTGCACAATAATGCAGAGGTTCATATAGAGGACATCTCGGATCATGGCCAGGGATCGGGTGATCAAGCCTCCTATCATGTGCCACCAAATTTTGACCAAATGCCCACCAATCCCTCCTGAGTTAGGTAACAACATTGGGGACCCAAACTACTGCCCAACCTTAGTAGCTGAACTGATGAAGCGGATTCTCCGAGTACCCACAGAAACCCCTCCTAAAGAGGATAAATTAGCAGATAGGGTAGCACGATGCAACCCTAAAGTGTATGATGGAACTTATGATCCAGTGCTACTGGAGGAATGGGTAAGGGGAGTGGAGAAAGTTTTTATAGTGGTGGAGGTGCCCGGAGAAAAGAAAGTAAACATTGGGATGTATTATTTGACTGGTGAAGCTGATATTTGGTGGAACACTGTTAAGGATAAGCTCGTAGGACCTGAATTCACCTGGAGTAAATTCTTGAGTGATTTGAGGGAAAAATTTTACCCAGTTGTGATGCAAACACAAAAGGAGAAAGAGTTTATGGAGCTGAAAATGAGTGGCAACATGACTGTGATGCAGTATGCTAGCAAGTTCACATAATTATCCAGGTTTGTTCATGAGTTTGTATCATCTGAAAGGTTGAAGCTGAGAAGGTTTGACCTTTTATATTCAGAATCAGTTAGCCGGGCAACCAATTTTGACTTACCAAGAGCTATATGAGCGAGCTACTAAATTGGAGCGAGTAAAGATAGAGTTGAGAGCCCTGAACCCAATCAAGCAAAAGAGAAAGGGGTCTGAGCAAGGAACTCCAAGTGAGAGTGTGAACCAGAAGAAACCTTCTCCTGGTCCTCCCAAGAGTCGCCTGGTAGGTTCGACAGAGCCTTGTGCGAAATGTGGAAGAACAAATCACACCACCGCTGAATGCCGAGTAGGAACTAATCAGTTCATATGGTGTCGAAGCCCTGAACACCTTATTACTGCATGCCCTAGAAGGATGAAAGCTGTAGACAAAGGTGCAGCAAAACCCTTGGCCCCACCTCGCAAACGGGCCCCACCACCAAGGCTTGCAGCCGTAGGATGAGCGCATGTAATAAGCAAGAAGGAAGCTGCCACCTCTGGTACGGTAGTCACTGGAACTCTCTTTTTAAATTCAAAGCCATTTTGTGTATTGTTTGATTTAGGTGCTACTCATTTCTTTTTATCCACCCGATATGCCATCCAATTGAACCTGGAGGATAGGAGGACGGAAACCAATTATAGAATCAAGCTACCCAATGATTCTGTGATAGAGTGCCCCATCGCCTACAAACTTGTTCCCATTACCATTGGTGGAACCACTTTCCCTGTGGATCTGATTCAATTTGATTTGTCTGATTTTGATATCATTTTGGGAATGAATTGGTTGTACACTTATGGAGCGAAGATTGACTGTGAAGATCTTAAGGTTATTTTAAAGGATGAAAAAGGGAGGAGAGCGTGTTTCTATGGGCAGAGAGAGGAAGAATCTTATCCCTTGATTTCTGCATGAAAGCAACTAAGTTATTATGTCAAGGGTGTATTGGATATTTGTGTTATACTATTGACACCCAAACAAAAGAAGGGAAAGCAGAAAATATTCCTGTAGTTTGTGAATTTGAAGATGTTTTTCCTGAAGAGTTACTAGGACTACCCCCACAAAGGGAAATTGATTTTGGAATTGAATTAACCCCTGGTACTCAACCTATCTCCAAAGGCCCATATCATATGGTCCCAACTGAACTTAAGGAACTGAAGATTTAGCTAGATGAGCTATTGTAGAAGGGCTTTATTAGGCCAAGTGTGTCACCATGGGGTGGCCCCGTGTTGTTAGTAAAGAAAAAAGATGGACCTTAAGGCTATGTATTGACTACAGGGAGTTAGACAAGATCACCATAAAAACAAGTACCCTTTGCCACGGATAGATGACCTGTTTGACCATCTGCAAGGAGCAGGAGTCTTCTCTAAGATTGATATGAGGTCAGGGTACCATCAACTCAGGATTAAACCTGAAGAATATCCCTAAGACTGCGTTTAGGAGCAGGTATGGTCATTATGAGTTTACAGTAATGCCGTTTGGCCTCACCAATGCCCTCGTAGCTTTCATGGATCTTATAAACAGAGTCTTCAGACCCTACTTAGACATTTTTGTAGTAGTGTTCATAGATGACATCCTTATTTATTCTAAGGACAAGGAGGAACATGCTGATCATTTGAGGATGGTCTTACAAACCCTGAGGGAGCATCAACTTTATGGAAAATTATAGAAGTGTGAGTTTTGGTTAGAAGAAGTGGTGTTCTTGGGTCATGTGATTACAAAAGAAGGAATCAAAGTTGACCCCCAGAAGGTGCAGGCAACCACGGAATGGTCAAGGCCAACTAACGTCACTGACATTAGAAGTTTTCTAAGTTTAGCGGGCTATTATCGAAGGTTCGTCAAGGACTTTTCGAAAATAGCTTCGCCCCTGACCAATTTGCTGAAGAAAGAGAATAAATTTGAGTAGACAGAGAAGTGTGAAAGAGCCTTTCAGGAGTTGAGGCAGCGATTAACTGCCACCCCAATCCTAGCGCTACTAGTGGAAGGTAAGGAGTATGCCATCTATAGTGATGCTTTAAAGAACGGGTTGGGGTGTGTACTGATGCAGGAAGACAAGGTAATAGCTTATGCCTCTCGACAGCTCAAGCCTTAAGAAGAAAATTCCCCCACCCATGATGTGTAGTTAGCAGTCGTGGTCTTTGCATTGAAAATTTAGAGACATTACTTATATGGGATACCATGTAAGATCTATACTGACCATCAAAGTCTAAAGTATATCTTCACCTAGAAGGAGCTCAATTTGAGACAACAGCGTTGGCTTGAGTTACTCAAAGACTATGATTTGCAAATTCAGTATCATGCAGGAAAAGCAAATGTTGTAGCATATGCCCTGATTAGGAAGGCGCAACATAGCCCAAGCACTGTGGTGATTACCCAGTTGAGTCTCTTGAGAGAGCTTGAGGACTTGGGAATTCAACTAGTGTCCCATAAGCAAGCATATGTTCAATTATCAGCACTACCTTACAACCTTCAATCGTGGAGGAAATTCGATTGAACCAGGAAAGTGGTCCTGAACTCTAAAGAATAAAACAAAATTTAGAGAAAGAAAAGTCCCCTGGTTTGTATTACATGAGGATGGGACCCTGTGATTCCAGAATTGCCTATGTGTACCTAGAAATGAGGAATTGAGGAAACAGATCTTAGAGGAGGCTCACAACACTCGTTACTCGGTGCATCCAGGAGGTACATAGATGTACCGAGGCCTAAGACGGCACTTTTGGTGGAATAATATGAAGAAGGAGGTTGCAAAATATGTAGACAAGTGTCTAACCTGCCAGAAGGTTAAAGCGGAGCATCAACGTCCTGTGTGTGAATTGTGACCCCTAGAAATTCTGACTTGGAAGTGGGATTCAATCTTAATGGACTTTGTTATGGGTTTACCCCTTTCTGCCTTGAAGAAGAATGCTATCTGGCTTATAGTTGACCGACTTACCAAGTCATCCCATTTTCTCCCAAGTAGGGATACTTGCGGAGTTGAAAAACTAGCCCAATTGTATGTTAAGGAGATAGTCCGCCTACATAAGATTCCCTTAGACATAGTTTCAGATTTGGGCCAAAGATTCCAAGCCTATTTTTGGCAAGCACTTCAAAAGGCCTTTGGGATTAAATTCAACTTTAGAAGCGCTTATCACCCTGAGACAGATGAGGAAACAGAGAGAATGAATCAAATTCTAGAGTACATGCTAAGAGCTTGTGTATTAGAGTTCCAAGGGAAATAGGAAGACGATTTATCATTGGTGGAGTTTTCTTCTAACAATAGCTACCAATCCACCATGAAAATGGCCCCATTTGAAGCCTTATACAAGGGAAAATGTAGAACCCCCACTGTGCTGGAATGATTTGGACGAGGCATTGATCATAGGTTCCGAAATGATCTAGGAAACCATTGAAGCAATCAGAAAAATTCAGGAGCATATTAAGGTTGCTCAGAGTCGGCAAAAGAGTTATGCGGACAAGAGAAGGAGGCCTCTGGAGTTTGAAGTAGGCGAAAAAGTTTTTCTGAAAGTTTTGCCAACTAATGGTATCAAGAGGTTCGAAGTACGAGCGAAACTGAGTCCAAGATATATTGGACCATATGAAATCATTGAAAAGTTGAATGCCGTAGCTTATCGCCTGGATTTGCCAATAGAACTTGAACACGTACATAATGTGTTTCACATCTCTCAGCTCAGAAAGTATATCCCAGATCCAAATCACACCGTTGCTTCTAAACCTGTTAAAATCACTATGGATTTAGTATATGAAGAGCAACCAATCCAAATACTGGATCACAGGATTACGAAGTTGTGTAGCAAGCAGATACCTTTAGTCAAAGTGCTATGATCAAATCATAACCCCCAAGAAGCTACTTGGGAGACTGAAGGGGAAATGAAAGGCAAATACCCACAATTATTTGAGGTAATCTTGCATTACATGGTAACGTTCATAACTTTCGAGGACAAAACTCTTTAAGGAGGGAAAGCTGTAATAGTCCAACCTTAAATTATGCTTATTTCTTTAATTACCTCATGTTAATGATTTTCTCAAATTTATTTATCGCATTTAATCATCCCAGTGGGGAAACATTTATTTGGCCCTCACTTGGCAATTCGGGTTTTATTTATTTATTTAATTATTAACGAAAACTTTGGAAGAATTGATAGTAGGCCCTAACAAGTTTAATCTAAGTAATTTATTTTGTTTTCCGTAACATTACAAAAATTTAATTTTGAGTTATGCAAAAACGTTATTGTTATAGGGCGTTTTATTTCCGAACCCAACTTTTTTCCGACCTAATTTGAAGCTCAACAAGTTTGCATTATTACCATAGCTAATCACCATGATTTAAGCTTGACCATGCTTAGCAAAAAGCTATTTTTTGAGCTATAAATTCAACCAAGCATGAGACAAGTCAAAAATACAACAAACTCAACCCATCTCTCTCTCTCTCTCCTCTCTCACACTACACGGCCAGGCCCCCTCCCTCAAGTTGCTGTTGTTGGTGTTTTCCAGCCAGCCCCGGTTGCCTCTGAACCCCCTGACATCCTAGTACCACTAGCTACCATCCTCAATCATCAAAACCACTAAACATCACCTCCATCTCTACTTTTATCAAGCTTGAAGTGAGTAACTTTAATCTTGATCTTGCTGGTTTTGATTTTTATCTTAGTTTTGATTCGTGTTTTGATGTTTTTGATTGTTGATCATGATGTTTTGATAAGAAATAAACGTTATTTTGATGTTTATCATGGTGGAGTTGAGTTGGGAGCATGTTAGGGTTAGAGTTATTCATAATCATGCAAGCTTTAAGTGGGAAGTTTGTTTTTCTTGGATTCTTGTATTTGATTTAGTGGTTTTAATCTCTAATAATATTATGAGGACATTCTTGGTGATCTTGGATGAAGTGGAAGTTAGCCAAAAGTTAGGGTTTTATTGATTATGCAAGGGTTTAACCTTCCTTTGATAGCAAGCATGTTATTAGTGTATGTTTGATTCAAAAATTATCTTTGATGTACATGATTTTGAAGTGAAATTTGGTGTGATGGTTTTGTATGGTGATGGGAAGGACCAAAGCCTTGTTACATGACTTTAAGGTGTGATTTTGGATGGGGAATTGAGTGAAAAGAAAGGAGAAAGGCTTGACAGTGAAACCTAGAAAATTTCAGAAAACAGGGCAATCTTTGTGATTAGACTGGTGAATATCAGCCCATTGAAAAATTATAATTTTTGGTGAGTAGATATTTCAATGTGTTAAATTTCAAATGCCTTTCGAATGGCCTTAATCTGAGGTCTGTGGAAAATGTTATGACCGTTTTACTAGCACTGCACAGGCTAGACCAAAACTATCATACTTGTGTTCTAGCCCAATTTTGGGAACCCTATGCTGGGAATCGTGTTTTGTGTTGTAAATGAAAGTTTTTCAGGACTTCTTACGCTTTCAATATTGGGGTTTTGGGTCTCAATCGGAGATCGGAAGACTAAGTTGCGAGTCATTTATTTTAACTCTTTTTACTCTCTTACTTTGTTTTTACTAACTTATTATCTATGAAACTAAAAATATTTGCTAATTATATGTTCCTATCATGATATTTTGAACAGAGTGAGGACCTAATCTATTATTTCCTTTCCTTTTTGTGCATAATCCCATTTCAGTGAATTTCATTAAAAGTACCAGGTAAGATTATTGCCTGTATCTTTAGAAATCAGCACGTATTTATCAAAATTATAATGTTTTGGTGAATACATCAACAAATCAGTTTAATTAGTGATTTACCACATAATTAGTGACACCATCAGTTATTAGTTACAGGGCATTGTCCTTCAGTTACCTGTATGGCTTCAGGCTAGGTCCCCCGATCGATTTGTCAGGTATACACCTATCAACAGATTGTAACAGTTACATGTTACTAGAGGTTCAGTATCAAATAATTATTAGCAATGCAGTTTTATATTTATCTCATTCCTTGTGTTAAATTAAATGAATTGCAATGCGGGTCCAATAAGTTTTCAATTATCATTTAACAATATAGGGTGGATGTACTGAGTTTCGGCTCACAGTCCGAAATGTTTTCATGTTTTGTTTTAGGAAAATGTTCAGTGAGTCGCCCTCCGGCGGGCAGGACGACTGAAGGTGATAAGTGAGCAAGAAAGTCAAAACAAAAAGGAATAGTGGTGTGTTGAGATGTTTTGAGCACTGTATTATGAAACATTTTGATGTTAAAGCTATATACTCTGCAAGAGTTATTATATTTTGATGTAAGCCCCTGGAATAATTCAATGGTTTGACGTTAGAACTGTTTATATATGGTTTGATGGGTTGTGATTGTGTTAATGCCTTTCGATGGTAAGCATTGATTAGCGTTGCTAACTTTATTATTTACAAGCAGAGTCTAGTCCTTTTTGGACGACGGTAATGCCCCAATCATTTGGGATAGTACCTTAAATTGGTGAATCTAATGAAAAGAACGAAATCAGCGAAATATGTACATTTGGGGTGTTACACCTAAATTACTGTATATGCTCATTAAGTGATAATTGCTCTCATTTATTCTATTCCGCGATAAGAAAACACAACACAAATTATGGTACTAAAAGATGTTCATTGCTTGCACAAAGTTTGGATATGCATCCATCTTTTTGGAGAAATATTGATTTAGCACAATAGGAAAAAATGGGCCAATTAAATTAATCACTAATCTTTCTCATTACTCATTGAAAATTCGTAAAAGAAGAAAGATTAAATTTGTATTTTTTGTAATATAACAACTAATTACAATGGGGAAGTTGAGAGGGTAGATTTAAATTTATCGAAATCAGGGAAGGGTCAAAAACCATTTTTACTGAAAGGGATCGTTGCAGATCAACTATGATAAAAATGGAGGATGTCAACATCAAAGCTTAAAAAGTGATATCTGCCTTATGAAAAAAGGAACACAAAAATTAGCACATTGAATAAGGCGGAAGAACCATTTCTCAAAGCCATAATAACCTGATTGAGCAGTTGTTAGAGAAGTGAATGGATGTCAAGGCCTTTGAACCAACAAGTAGTTGTTAGAGAGAATCATCCAATGAAATATTCTAAAGCCTCAAACAGTTATGATCTTTATCCTATTATAATGATCTAGTACTTGAGAGAATCATCCCCGACAATGGCGCCAAAAGCTTGTTGGGTAAATTTGAGTGATAAACAAAAAAAGCCGCAAGCGTAAAACTTTCGCTGTAGTACTTGAGAGTCGTGTCCTTGGGGACGATAGTTAAGATTATGGTCATAAGAAGTGAATTAACTGGTTAATCTATACGAGGCTAATTTAAACCTTTCAAAGCGAACTAATGTCTTAATTTGACTGAACATTTGATAATGTATTCGACTAAACATTCTAATAAACTTAGGAAACCTAAATGACCTAAACCTAGGCAATTAAACCAAACCCTACAAATGAGTTTACACATTCAACATCTTTGCACTAAACCTAAACTCATAGTATAAAATTAACCAACACCTCAAACATCCAATATGCAATTTAAGCATTCAAAGGGAGCTAATTCAGCCAACACCATTCAAACCATTCACCATTTAGATTAACCATTCAAACCTAAGCATTAAACATCCCAACAACCACACCAATATACGAGCAAATCATCACAAAACCATCATATTCAATCCACAAAATCAAACCCTAGTATATCAATCAAACCATCATTTCAACAAAACAAAATAACTCAGCAACACCATCCGGCCAATTAATCAGTTGCTTAACTAAACAAACTGAGCTTAATTGTGCCAGAGCATAGAAAATGCATTACAATCCTTCATCATTTGACCAAAACAAAACTAACTCACTATATCAGAATCAAAATCATCATCAGTAAACTATATAATTCAATAAACCAGATTAACCTAACCAATAATCAGCAATGTTCTGAAGCAATTAAGGGAGAAATCAAAGGAGCAGAGAGCGAACCAAAAATAGGGCACGACTAAACTCAGCACAGGGGATGAGATTGACCACAACTAATGCCAACCAAAACAACCTTAGCCTCGCCTCTTGCCGTTAAACACTGGAATCAACCCAATAGCGCATAAACTGAACAGGGGAGGGGGAAGAAAATTGAAAAGCTAGACTAACCTTGGCCAAAATTGATACAATCAAAGCCTAATTCATACATATTAAATAGAACTCAATAAAATTTGGCATTCAGTTACATCAAATTTGAACCCATAACTATCTAACAATAAACCCTAGCCATAGAAATTAAACCGAAAAGTGTGTCTAAATTTTAGAAAACTATTGCAAAAATTAAACTAAACTAAACCTAAGGGATTCATTAACCCCTAACCTGGTGTTTGCCTTTGCCATTTATACTTGTCGTCCTTCATTCTTCACCGTTCGATTTGAGACGTGTGGGCAAAGATTGCAAGGCTTCCATGGCGTTTGAAGCGTAGACTGCGGCGGATGAGGATAGGATGGTGGTGAGCTGTTACTTGGCGGTTGAAAAACGCTGAGTTGTCGAAGAGAGATAAGAGAGGAAGGTGATGAAGATGGTGGATGAAGGAGGCAAAAGCAAGGGATGGGATGGGTTTCGGGGTTCTGGGTTGTTTGGGGCTGAAGTCGAGAGGGAGAAGAGAGAAGGTTAAGGGGGGAATAAGGCCAGGGTCACACGGTGGGCACGCGCTAGGTTGGGAAGTTACAGGTCACGCGCCTTGCAGGTGAGAAAGGGAGTTGGGCTGATTAAATGGGGTGATTTCATTTTTTTTCTTTTATTCTTCAATGGGCTGAAATAATAACTGGGCCCAGCAATCCGGATTAGCTTGAGTCAAGTCGGCCCGTATCCAGCATTTTTCTGTTATTTTTCACATTTTTCCATAATTATTCCCATTTTATTCAAAACCTATAAAACAAAATAAAACAAATAAAAACCTAAAAATAATAATTATAACGAGCGTAAAACAGGTGTAAAAGTATCATAAGAATAACACATTTTTGGCACGAACAGCGGAAGAACCATCTCTCAAAGCCATAATGACCTGATTGAGCAGTTGTTAGAGAAGTGAATGGATGTTAAGGCCTTTGAACTAACAAGTAGTTGTTAGAGAGAATTATCCAGTGAAATATTCTAAAGCCTCAAACAGCTATGATCTTTAGCTTATTATAATGATGTAGTGCTCAGCTCTTATAAATATGGGCTTTTGTTGAACAAGAAGAGTGCAAGACAGATAAAGACCTAAACTTATATTCTAATTGTCATTGTACTCTTGAGTGATTAGCTTTTCAATTATTGTACTATTTGTACGCACATTTAAGGATCCTTCTAAGCGAAGAGAGTTGGAAGAATGATGCTTGTAAGCAAGAGGGTTTACTGGGAGAGTCATCCTTTCTTAGTGGAAATGTATGAGAAATCCTTCCAACAAAGGTCTTGAAGTGTGTATTGTCATCAAGGTTGTTGGGTGAACACTTGGACATTCTATTATCATGGAGCACTTTAATAGAAATCAGTTGAATCCTAAGGAAAGGAATTCCAAGCAGCAACCAATTTCTTGTTTGAATGGGACAAATCCAATCTACTATGATGGACATGATAAGGGATTCATCATTGAGGACAGAAAGAGGAAACCCTTTAGAAAGAGTCTAGCAAAGAAGATGTCCAAGCAACATCAACGTTTCGATATAAGCAGGTCAAATGATGTTAATAACATCCCTGATTCTATGAATCCAGCAGGTAGTAACTCCCGGCCATTATGTAAATGAAGCGCACATTAGAGGAGTGTTCATTCCAAATAACAATGCCGAAGCTTTCACTGGGGAAGCTGATGGAGAGGACGTTAAATCACCAACACAAGCGACCGAAGAGTCAAAGACACTAGAAAACAACCTTGCCAATATCCCTCATGAATCTTCGCTAGACATTTAAGAATTTGATCACATGCAAAGGGAACATGATATGGAGCAAATACTTAGCCTACATGCTGGACTTTTAATCCTTGATCACTTGTTTAAGGAATATACTCTGCATCCAATGTTTGCATGGTTGTTGATGTTGAAGAGGATGTTAAAGCTTGGGTTTCAGCACAAGTGCAAGGAAATTAAATCCCTTCTTTCATCTCCATCCCTGGCTCCTTTCTGTTTTGAAACTCAAGACATAATGATCCAGGATAAAAAGAGTGAAGAATAGGTGAAAGTATTTAGGAAATTAGAATATTTTGGTATTGGAGATCTTTTGGTGTTTTATTATTTTTGTGGTTATTTTTAATGATATTTTAAGTTCACTAAAACAAGGATATTTAGTGGTATTTTCTCAAGATAGAGTTTCGTGGTTTATCAGAAAAATATTAGGTCATATATTTTATCATTTTCTAGTTTATATCTTATCATTTGGATTTCCTAATGCTAGCTAGCTCCTGATTATATAATTCATTTCTATGTAATTGGAGAAGGAAGAGTATGAATGAGAGTGGAGTTAAACTGATGGAGTAATATTTCTTTGTGTGAGAATTTTCCTCGTAGGAATTGCTTCTAAAACATCCAGCATCAATTTTCCCCTTTGTAACAATTGCTTTCATAGCATCTTACATCACACTCTTCTACTTGGGGCAATAATGGAAAAGTTCCCACATAAAACGTGCTTAAGAGGAGAAATTTTAACTTAGCAAGTAGTTATTTTATACATTCCCAAGAGGATGAAACATTTAACCACCTTCTCATTTAATGCTGGTGGGTTTCCTTACTTTGGCATTTGTCTGTCCCTTTATTAGGGGTTAAGCAGTTAGTAACCACTAAATGCTATATATATTTGTTTGTCACTTGGAGAAGAATGCTGAAGAAGACTTAGGTTCTATGAACTTTTTTGATGAGTAATCAAAAATTATAATGATGAGACACAAAAAGGGGTGATATTGACAGCCATGAACAAATGAGGCAAGCATAAAATTATCCTCCCCTTAAGCTCCCTTTCATAGTTTTATTCACCTAATCCAAATGAGACACCTTTGTATAACAACTGAGCACTTGGCTCCAACTACACAACATCCTCAAAAAGTAGAGGTTTGAACTCTTGACTTGAAGGAGAAAAAGCTTTGGCCAAAAAACTTCATTGGTTCATGTACACCACCAAACAACCTAAGGAAACACTTTCGACATTCTAAGGACCCAACTCTTCTCTAGTCTTCTCTCCATGTTACTAATACATCTTTGGCGATAAAAGGTTTAGACCCATCGAGGAAAGAGACAAAAACCAAGGAAAAGAGATCAAACGAGTACGAACAAATGGGTGACCAGCTAACTCTTCCGCCTCTAGGCACATTGCACAACTATTTGCTAAAACAAAAATTTCTTCTTTTAAGCAAGTCATGCGTTTGAATCTTGCCCTTAGTAGCCGTACATGTAAGAAAACAAGCTTTCATAAGACGTTGAGACTTCCAAAAAGTCTTCATAAGAAAATGGGATAATTTGATCAATCAACAAGACATTTACATAAACTCTCAAAGAGAAAGCCCATTAGATTCAAGTGGCCAAATAATCTTATCATCACCCTCTTGTTGAGCATCTATATTTGCAAGTAGAGCCAAAATGCTCAAAATGCTTTCTTTTTCGCAATTATTTATGCTTCTTGAAAATATAAAGTTCCATGGTCCCTGTTCTAAGAGCTAACTTCTTGTATCATAGCATCTTTCATACGGGCCATGTAAAGATTGGGAAATTGAACTTTACGAGGTTTCCCCCTACCAAATGTCGTGTCACAACAAATACTTATACCTATTGCCACCTGAAAATTAATAAGAGACTTGCATAGGTGCACATCTTCAAGTATTGAATATCAATAATGCATCCCATAAGCATAAGAAATCTTACTACTTGCCCAACCTAAACTACTCCCCCCATAGTTAGCTATGGCGACCTTTTCCCACAAAGTGTCCTCCTCAATGGCATGCCTACTAAGCTACTTGGTATGGAGAGGTTAATTGACAAAACAAAGTGGCCTAATGCCTAGGTTGCTACCTTGCCAGATATGATAAACTTCATCCTGTCCTACCTAATGGAAGCCATTGCCATGACTATGATTAGACCAAAGGAAGCCTGTTGGAATTTAATCCAATTGATTAGAAGTGCTCGCTAGAATTGGAAGGACATAACATAAATTGGAAGGCTCCAAAAACTACTTTGCAATGGATTCAACGTTCCTGTTGAGAACAACTTTAACTTCCACCCCGCGAGTCTCTTTGAAACTAGACCCGAGAAATGGGTTGTTGTTGAGTTATTATATTCAAGTTTTGATGATAACAAATCCAAGTGT
>JACYFF010031955.1:58844598-58908397 GCA_017589665.1 Selenicereus undatus
CCCCCTGCAAACAAGTCAACAGGGTGTTCGTCATCTGAGAACAACCTCAGTCAGGGTGTTTATTACTTATAACGCGAAAATCAGACACCACAATTCACCCCCCCTCTTGTGGAAGTAGACTCATAAATCTAACAGTTGTCATTATGTTTGGATATAGGTTGGGTTACGTTTGAGTCGGGTCATGTTTTGGGTTAAGTGATATTTCGGATCAGCTCGGTTAGGGTAGGTTGGACTTCGGTTCGAGGCAACTTCGGGTCAACCGATTTTTGATCCAATAACCTTATCGTGCAAAAATAGACAACTTTATAGAAACTTTCAGGTCAGGTATGGTTTAGTTTAGGTTGATTCGACTTTTTGTTGAGCCTATGTCGAATGTCATTCGAGTATGGGTCCAGATCCTTCAGTTCGGGTCTCGGGTCTTGGTTAAGTTTGCCAAGTCTATTTGAAACTGACATAGGCTCTATGAACTAAAGATGAATCATTAGTTACTTAAGATGTACATGGGAAGAAAGGAATTATCAAATTTTCAAGGGCAAGGCTATGTGGTCTGAGGAACTCATCCTTTATTTATCTTCTATAATTGAAGTCAAGTTCTCAGTTGTGGTGAAAAGTTAAATTTTTTATTATATATAGAGCAAATTATATAGGAAAGCTTGCATCCAACCCTTTGATCTCGTTATGGATAATTTCATCTTTTTCCTCATAACGAATAACCCAAATAGACAAGAGCTTGAGCATTTCTGTACTTACACCCATTTGTACAAGAGTGATATACCCTAAGTGTCACATTAATACACTTTGTGATTACTCACAAGAAACATAATCATCCAGCAAAACAAAGAAAATTAAAAAAAATTGTGTAAGATGTCATAATAAAGCACCATACTTGAAGGCACGCTTACTTCTAGCACCCTTCAGGGGTTCTTCTACAACACAGTGTCAGAGTTGTTCCACCTGGGCTCAGTCTCGTAGGTTGTGAGAGATATGGCATGTAAAGAACTTACCATGATTGCCACGCACACCTCAATATTAACAAGGAATAGAGAAAAAAAGAAAAAGAAACTCCTTCCCCTCCGAGATAAGAAAAGAGGTAACATATGGTAGCTTCAAGAAGAGGGGAAATCAATTACAAATTAATTAGGCTGCTATTCAAAGCTTTGCATTCTTGGATTATTTCTTCTTCATCCAGTAGCTATTCCAAAGTGAGAGTTTCTTTGTCCAACACGACATGAACCTTGGTGCATAGGCAAAGGGTCAGCAACAAAAAATAGTGATAATCAACTATGACGCTAATGCCAATAGACAACTAAAAAATTTAGACACTCCACTGCCCACCAAAAAAAAACTTGCGATTAGACATTAACCTTAACAACATTATAGAAACCTGCAAAAGAATCAATTTCAAAGATTTTCACCCCTATATCCTATTTTAACATCTTATTTGACAGTTGCACTTAATTTCTTTATAACAAAACCTCTTAGTTTCAAAGTCCAAATTCATTATTTGAACAACTTATATTTAATAGTTCTGACATTAATCTTATAGAAACAAAACTTAACTTACATTATAGATAGCAATGTATTGTAATTTGAAGTAATGTGATAGCAGTAAAATGCTTGACGCCTTGAACACATCCACAAATAAAAAAGGAGAAGTGATCACAAACCTTATCCTTTTTTGCAATTGCCTTAGTAGATTTCCCTATATCTCATAAAAGATTGATTAAAAAATGAGAATTTTAAGGGCAGAATACCCTGAGTGTAAATGAAAAACACTAGTTTCTTCAAGACCTAGTTGGTATATCGTTCATTAGCCACCCATGGAGTAAGAATTAAGATTTTCTGTGTCATGTCTAAGTTGTGATAAAATAGATTAGGGAATGTCTGTGAGTATCTAAAAATATAGAAATATTATCCACCCTTTTCGAACTCACAACGTTGGTCCTTAGCTCAACTAGAATCTGATGCATGGGTGGCTTCCTTTGGCCAAGTAAATGTTCAAGATTGAGGAAGAAATCACAACAGCATGAAGAATATCAACCAATTGCTCACAAGCCCCCAAACCGACAACGATAACCCAACTAGATCACAACTTCAAGCCAAGATCAACCATCTAGCAAAGAGAGATTCTTTTGTCGATTTTTTAGAAAGCCATTAACAAAATAATCAAAGGGATACATTGAGGCTAAAAGTTAAACCACCATCTAGATTAAACCAACCCACCCTCTAATCCTATAAAGCCTTAGCACCAAGGATTAGACTAAAGGGATGAACTCAAATCACCATCCTCCTTAGAGAAATAAAGAATTTCAGATATTGGCCAAAAAAAAAAAAAACACCAAGCTTCAAGTTGTCATATCATTCAATAGTCTGAATTTTCATGAAGGCAATTGGGCTTATAAATGCCCAATCAGAGGGGGCTAGAAAAAGAAATTAAGATGCTTAGATAGTTACAATTAAGATAAGTTATATTTTCCAAGATTCATCCTCCATCTTCTAGAGGCCTTTAAGAAGGCTCTACTGCACCAATGGAGGTGTCGTCAGTTAGCAAATCTTCCTTCGAGCGTGTAAAAACTCCCCAGGCTAATTAATCTCCAATATCATAGCTGTGTCTTCCTTAATTAAACCCATAATTAAAACAGTGTATTTTCTAATGCTAAACCAACGCTTGGTCGGTTAACAGTCCATAACATTCTCAATACTTGGAGTTTAAGCATGATTTAAGGCTTGTTAAAAAACAGACATCTGGGGCTATCCATTCATGTATAACTTACCAAAATTGTAGCCGATCTACTAAGTCAAAATTGAGCTAGAAATGAGGTGACGTGTTCTGCCTAGAAAACTAAAAATGAGCTAATGAGGTGGTTTTAGGAGGATGGAGTGGCTAAGATCTTTATATAGCGCTACTAATTGCCCAACTACCTTTCCTAAGATTACTTGAATATCCTTAAGGGTTCCAAATCAGTATTGACCTAGGGTCTACATTGAACCTACATGGTTCAAGACCCTAGCCCTTGAAAGTAGGTCCAAGTTTGAAGTTTGCTCCGTATCAACCCCTCCCCATTGGAGAGGATTTGCCCTCAAATCTTCATTATATCTTTCTTCAACTTCAATGTACGAAGTAAGATCCCTAACATTAAAGATGATGGATATTTGCGTATCTCCTGGAAGCTCTATTTTGTAAGTATTCTCCCCCACCTTTTATACAATGTTGTACATACCACCTCCTTTAGCCATAAGCTTATTCTTACAGATTGAAGGGAATCATTCTTTCCTCAAGTGTAACCATACAGGATCAGCAGGCTTGAACTGAAGATGTGGATGGTTCTTATTGGCTTTATGCTTGTATTGCTCATTCGCTTTCTCAATTTGGGCCCTTACTTGTTCATGTAGCCTCTTTGTCTCCTTAGCTCTTACTGCGACCTCAAAACTCCCCCTTGATTATTAAGGAATAGCAATAAGGTCAATGCAAGTAAGAGGGCTAAGGCCATAGCACACTCTAAAAGAGGAGTGAGAGGTAGCATAGGAAAGAGCCCTATTGTAGGCGAAGTCGACAGGAGCAAGATACTTCCTAATCCCTCAAACTCTTGCTCTCCATACCCCATATTGAAGTTATGACAGTTCTATTTGTCATCTCTATTTGTCTATGGGTTTGAGGGTGGAAAGTAGTGCTAAAGATCTACTTAGTCCCTATCAGTCTCCAAGGGATCTCTAAAAGTGAGATAGAAATTTGGTTTCCCTATCCAAAATGATGGTTCCTGGAATACCATGGAGCCTCACAATTTCTTAGATGAAGAAATCCACAGTGTAGGTAGCATCATGACTTTTGTGGCATGCAATGAAGTAAGCCATTTGGAAGAATCAATCCACTACTTCCATGACAGCATCTTTTCCCTATGGTGTTCTTGGGAGTGCCACAATGAAGTCCATGTTAATGTCATCCCAAGGCCTTGTAGGCATAGGAAGAAGAGTGTAAAAGCCTTGATGGTAGTGACTCTAGGCCATGTGAGAATGTTGGACCTTGTGATCACCCTATGAACAACCCCTCCCATCTTGCACCAAAAAAAATGTTGCTTCAGTATCTCAAGGGCCTTGTTAATGCCAAAGTGATCAGCTAATGCTCATCCATAAGCCTCCTTTATAATTAAGTCCCTTAGAGGATTTTTGGGGATGCTAAGTTTGTTTCCCTTGAAGAGGAAAACATCTTGTAGAGTGAAAGAGCCTAAGATTGAGGGATTCTGAACCACTTCCTTGAAATCTTCATTCTCGTTGTATAGAACTTTAATGGAATGAAATCGAACAATCTTAGCCTTAAGGACCCAAAGGAGAGCATATGTTATTGAGAAGGCATCGACTACAAGATTCACTTTCCCACTTTTACGCTTATAACAGAAGGTGAAAGATTAAAGGAACTCAACCCACTTGGAATGTCTTGCGTTCAAATTGTGTTAACCATTGATGTAGGGCAAGTCATTGTGATTCGAATAGAGCACAAAGGGCTTATACTTGAGGTAATGACTCCAATGTTCCAAGGGTCTAACAATGGCATAACATTCCTTATCACAAGTTGAGTAGTTGAGCCTCGAACCGCTGAACTTCTCACTAAAGAAAGCTACAGGGTGCTTGACTTAAGTGAGAATTGCACTAATTCCAACGCCACTAGCATAACATTCGACTTCAAATAGGAGAATAAAGTTGTAAAGAGCTAGGATAGGAGCCGAAAATAGCTTATCCTTGATAGTATCGAAGGCCCTTTGGGCAGCCTTGGCCCACTTAAAGCTTCTTTTCTTCATGCATTCGGCCCAGGGAGCTATAATGGAGCTAAAGCCTTATATGAACTAGTAGTAGAAAGAGGTCAACCCATGGAAGCTTCGTGCTTTTGCGATGGAGGTGGCAGTAGGCTAACTCTCGATAGCCTCAACCTTAGATTTGTCAACTCGAATTCCCTCACCGAACATAATATAGCGAAGAAAAACAACATGAGAAGGGATTACTTGACACCTCTATGCTTGGCGTATAACTTTTGTTGCCTCAAGACTTGGAATACTCTAGGAAAGTGTTCCATATGAGACACCTCATTAGGACTATATGCCAAGGCATCATCAAAATACACTATAAAAACTTCCCAATGAATGGTTTTAAGACCTCATTCATGATCCTCATGAATGTGACAGGAGCATTAGATAAACCAAATGGCATCACAAGCCACTCATACAAGCCATACTTGGTCTTAAAGGTAATTTTTGATTCATCTATTTCTTTAATTCTAATTTGGTGATAGCCACTCCATAGGTCAATTCTAATTCATGTAACTGACAGGCATATCATCTAATCAAGGAATAGAAAATCGATACTTAATGGTAATGTTGTTTGTGGCCGGAGAATCAACACACATACACTAAGTGCCATCCCTCTTAGGTAGTAAAAGGGCGGTAACTGAACATGGACTCAAGCTTTCCCTAATGTACCCTCAGTTAAACAACTCTTGGACTTGTCATTAAAGCTATTTTAACTCATTTGGATTCTACTCATTGGTCAGCCTGTTTTGTAAAGAAGCACCCAGTAATAAAACAAATTGGTGCTCAAGTTTTCTCAAATGAGGCAGCCCCGGGGGCAAATCATTGGCAAATACATCCACAAACAGTCTCAAGAGTGATTGAGCTGCGGAATGCATGTATTTTACTCTCTCGTATGTGTTTGATTCCACCATAAGCAAGGCAAATAAAGGCTGGCTTTTACTAAGGGCTTTCTCCACCCTTGTTGTACTCATAAATAGGCTTTTCTCACTTCTCCTCCCCCGGTTTAGATTTAAGAGGTTTAGGTAGAGGTAGTGGGGTCAAAGTAAGATTTCAAACTTTATGTTCAAATGCATATGTATTGGTGTGCCCATCAGGAATCACATGATTATTAAACAACCACTGCCTACCAAGTAACAAGTGACATGCATCCATAGGAAGGACATCACATAGTACCTGACCATAATATTGACCAACCAAAAATGCAGTAAGAGCTTGGTTAGAAATGGTTACCTCACTTTCTTACTTGAGCCATTAGGGAGAATAAGGGGTGTGGGATACACCTTGGTTGTAATTGGAGCTTGTCAATGGGTGTTGTGGAAGCTATGTTGGTGCAACTTCCTCCATCGATAATGAGCTCACACACCTTGCCTCCATTAGTGTATCAAGTATAAAAGGTTTAATCCCTTTTTGCTTAGCTCACAAGGAGCCTCTTAAATATGGAGTGCTCTTTGAATTAGCAAGAGTTCACCAACATTCAGAGTGATCACAGTTTGATCCTCATTCTCGGCTTCCCCCTTATTGGTTGCGTCTTTTATAGCTTGAATTTCTTCCACTTTTCTAATAGTGAGAGTTATTCGATTGGGAGAATCCGCTTAGAAGTGTCCATAACCATGCGATTTGAAACACTTTTTACCCTGCAATCTCATTGGTGGTCCACTAGAAATCCCCTTACCCTTGTCAAGAGCTTTGATGGGTGTAGGTGTAGTGTTAACTTTGTTGGAAGCAAAGTAACCCTTAGAGTACTTTAGGGGCGAGTAGAAAAGGTGGTTTGAAAGGGTGTTTGATCGTTGAGTTGCTTCTCAACTTTTATGGCTAGGTGACACACATCATCAAAGATAAGTAAGGTTATAGATCTACTTTGTTAGCAATGCAAGGGGATAGCCCTTGATGAACCTAGCAATCTTAAATTCGGGCTCTTGATCCAAGCAACCCTCATTTAGAATTGCTCAAACTCCCTAATGTATTATTCTATCTTTAGATTCTCTTGGTCAAGAGAGATGATCTTGAGGTGGAGTTCTTGTTTATAAGAAGGGAGTAGGAACCTCTTGTCCATATGCTTTTTGAGCTTGGACAAAGTTTTGATTTTGGACTTGGCTTATCAAGCCCTACTATTCTTTTAGTGATCATACCATAGAGAAGAATACCCTTTCAATTTAAGAATGGCCAACTTGATGGCCTCTTTATCATTATAATCTTTCAGTTCAAAGATCCTTTCAATTGCTTGAACCCAATTGAGATAGTTTTCAAGGTTTAGATGGCCATCAAATTCCGACGCCTCTACCTTGAGGTCTCTAAGGTCATTCCTTGGATGTCATCTTCTTCTAAGACCTCTTTCCTCATCTTCTAGGTCCTTATGAGAGAAAGAGTAAGCGATGTCTATAGGATTGACATCATAGCCTCATCGATAACGGTTTCGTTGTGCAGATTTCCTAAATTATCCAACCTCTTGGGTAAGCTTCCTCATTTTCCCTTGAAGCTCTACAAGGACCCTGCCTGTCGTAGGCTTACTTAGGAGGAATGGTCTTAGAGTGAGAAGCATCTCTTTCACCAGTCATGGTGGAGTTAGAAAGGTGAAAAGAGGAGAAAAGGATTGAAACAGGGAACGCACGGGCATGCTAGAGGGGCACAGGCAAGAAAAATAGTGAAAATGAGGGGCCACGATCATGCTCATGGAAACGGGGGGGGTCATTCCAGATTTCTAGAATTGGAAACAAGAGTACTGGAAATGGGCAACATCGTGCTAGGTGGCAGGGGATGGTCGTGCTAAATCTCTATCTGGGTATTTTTTTTAACAGGCTTTTTGGGAGGGCTTTTATGGAGTTTTAGGGACGTGTTTAGGTTAGGGTTTGTGTTTGGAAAATAAATAAGACTCTTCATGGACTTAAAAAAGAGATTTATAGAGAGAAAAGCAAAGGTAAAGTAGCAGCAAAGAATGATTGAAATCCAAATAAGTCAAACACGTGATGAATGGATTTGATGCTCACCAAGATGAAAGAACTTTTTACCGTAATACCATGATGCATGGGTGACTTCCATTGGCCAAGTAAATGTTGAACATTGAAGAAGAAATCCTAAGAGCTTGAAGAATATTGTGTAATTGGTTATGAACCCCCAAAACAACAACAATAAACCAACAAGACCACAAGCTCAAGCCAACATCAACCATCTAGCAAAAGAGATTCCTTTGTTAATTTTTGAGAAAGCTAGTAACAAAAATAATCAAAGAGATATATCTAGGCTAAAGCTTAAACCACTACCTAGATTAAATCAACCCACCCTCTAACCCTCTAAGGCTTTAGCACCAAGGATTAGATTAAAGGGATGAACTCAAATCACCACCCTCGTTAGAGAGATTAATAATTTGAGATTTGGGGGGGGGGGGAACACCAAGCTTCAAGCCCTCATATCATTCAACAAGTCTGAATTTTCATGGAAATAATTAGGTCTATAAATCCCTAATTAGAGATGGATTAGCTGTTATATTAATGGGGCAAGTGATCCAATAAGGGGATTATAAAATAGTCTAGAAAAATAAATCAAGATGCTAAGATAATTACAATCAAGATTAGTTGTGTTTTCCAGGATTCGTCCTCCATCTTGTAGAGAGCTTTGAGAAGGCTTTACTCTACCAATGGAGGTGTCTCCACTTAGAAAATCTTTCTTTGTGTGTGTAAAATCTCCTCATGCTAATTAATCTCCAACATCATTGTTGTATCCACTTCAATTAAGCCTATTATTAAAACAATGCATTTTTCAACCCTGGACCAACCCTTGCTCAGTTAACAGTCCATAACATTTTCAATACTCGGATTTTAAATGCAATTCAAGGCTTGTTGTAAAGTAGACATCTTGAGCTATCCATTCATGTATAATTTAAAAAAATTACAGCCTGTTTGTCCAGTTAACACTGAACAAGAAGTGAGGTGAGGTGTTCTGCCTAGAAAACTGAAAATGAGCTAATGAGGTGGTTTTGGGAGTATAGAGTGGCTAAGCTCCTTATTTAGGGCTACTAATTACCCAACCACATTTTCGAAGCTTACTTGGATCCTCAAGGGTCCCAAGTTAACAGTGACCTAGCAGGACCTAACCCTTAACATAGAGTCAACATTGAGCCTAATTAGTTTAAGACCCTATCCCTTGAAAATAATTCCAAGTTTTAAGTTTACTCTGCATCAGGATCAATTCATTATGGTTTAAGTTCATATCTTTCTTATTGTTCATTTCTATCTTCTTCATGCAATTTCAATTTTGCGCTAATCTAGAACGCCATATGTAACACCCCCTAATTAACATATTTACAATCACTATTCTGATTCCTTCAAGTACAATTGATAAACCCAATGATCGGGGCACTACCACCATCCAAAAGGACAAGACTTGAAGCATGTCTACCAGAAATAACATAGTTAGTCATAACTTCATTCATACACATTCATACATGTTCAAACCATATACAGTCAACTGTTGACCAACATAAGGTTTATACACCATAGTAAACAATTCACGATATAATCTACACCTCCATCCACTAAAGATTTCAGAATACAGCTTCGAAATATGCATGTACATTTCACTGTTGATCCATCCAAATTCCCTTGCACAACTTATTTTCTTCAGCTGGTTTGCTAGGATGAGGGTGATTCACTGGGCATCTACCTAAAATAAAACATGAAAAACGTTTCAAATTGTGAGTTGAAGCTCAGTACATTTATTTCTGTATTTTTAAAACATCTCTGCATAAATTGGTTGGGCGTCCGCTTTGCAATTCATTTTAGGTTAAAACAGTGAATGAGATGAATGTAAAGTTGCATTGCTAGTTATTATCTAATAGTGAACCCCTTTATACTGTTATGATCTATGGATATGTGTACACCTACCAAGCCGATTGGGGACCTGGCGTGAAGCTGCACAGGTAACTGAAGGGCGAATACGCTAAAGATGATAACTAACAGGGTCACTGATTAGGTGATAAATCATTGAGTAAATTGATTCATTGATGTACCTGCAAAAACATGACAACTTTGATAAATACACTCTGATTCATAAAGATACAAGCAATGAACATACTTGAAGTTTTTAAAGTCCAATCTCATTTGATAATACTTATGCACATTGGAAAACGATAGACTAGGCCCCGTTTCTACTTGAAAAATATAGTTGTAGGTAAATGCAGTTAGTAAACAACTTTCACTCTCATAATTTGTGACTTTATGGAAATTAATTAATAAAAAGGGCATCCAAAATTCAAACAATTCAATATAAGATAAGTTATACTAAAATGATTTTGAAAAATAAATAAGTTAGGGTCAGTGAACTTGAAGTAAAGCAAATTGGAGCGAAATAGACCAAAATGAAATAATTGAGGTGATAATGAAAGGACTTTGATGGATATATATGCAACATGGGTTTTTGATGTTTCAAAAATTAATAATAATAGGTCTAATGCTAGGAGGGGTGTTGTAAGGTTCATGAAAGCTCATATAATCTTAGTGATGTAAGTGTCAAGGGAAATCACTATCCAAGCTAACTCACATCAAAAGGGAGTGAAAACACAAGGTTTGGTCACCGCCAAGGGTGGCATGATCGTGCCTATGAGCACGGCCACACCGTGCCACTTTGCTAGTCACCAAATCGTGTGGATGCCAAAAGAGCACGGTTAGATGCCCTTGAAGTTAGTTTCGGTTTTGCTCTTTTTTGTGAAGTATGAATGGTGAGAATGGATGTAAATGGAAGTATTTTGAAGTGGGAAAGTGATGGAATGTGAAAGATAAACCAAGTGAAAGCAATTAACTTATAATCCAAGCTAATTACTTCACTAAGCAAACCGTGGAGATGAATCTAGGATAGGATAGAACTAAACTTGAGATTGGATACAGAATCACCACCAACCTTCAGGCTTAGGGCCCTTAATCTTGATTAAGATACAGAATCACCACTTAATCAAGGTTAAGAATCACTTGGACACCACCTTAATTGGCCTAATTAAGGATAAGCAAGCAAGAATTTGAGGTAGAGAGGAAAAATGCTATCAAACTGATTTTGTTCTTCAAAATGTAGAGTGTGTCTTGCTATGGCCGAAAAAAGGCCTTACATATTCAGCTTGGAGAGAGCTATGCTACCTCACTTTCCTTCTTGGGAATGAAAGGTATTAGTTTAACTACTAATACAAACCGGTTACACTTAAACTAGAACACATACATACTTAACTAATGCTAATACAACAAATCATGACTCTAATCCTTGTCTAGCTTGATTACACCATGCTTAGCTATTGTTTAAGCACTAATACACTCTGAAAATGAAGCTAATGGCACATGGGGCAGCCCAAATTTGCATGGTTACTTTGCGGCTAGCCAATGTGAGTGAGGCACCACATATTGCTTTGTCTTGCTTCCATTGGTTGTTCTTTCAAGGGGCAGCCAATCCTAGAGTACTTAGGAGTGTGTTCCAAGATTGGAGAGCATGCCCATCAACTTGTAAAGAAGGGTGGCCGGCTAGTTTAGGCAGAAATAAAACCGGTTCAGTTGAACCGGGTTCAAGCATTTGTTGGCCGGTTTTGGGGCAATTTGTACACATAGCAAAAATGTTCATGACTTGGATTTTAAACATGGGGGGGGGGGTAATTTTAGGAAGTGTATAATCCCCCCCAACCAAGAAATCAAGGTTAGGATGTGTTTTAGTGGGTTAACAAAACACAAACATAAAACCATGCAAATGGAGGGCAAATGGGAACGGTTGGGAAAAATGCCTTGATTCTTCATCTTCTTGCATGTATGACTTGAAACGAATGCTTGGATCTACAATACAAAATCAAAAGGTTTTCAAAAATGCAAAAATATTAGTCCTGAGCTACAATGTAGCTTATGAAATCAAATGCATAAAACCGGGCATTTTGGAACCGGTTAACCTGTTTGTGCTAGCTTGTTCTTCTTCCAAAATGTGAGCCATTCTCTTCACTTGGGACCTTGTTCTTGGACGTGTGGGGCTTGAATCTTCATGAACTTGGTCTTGGCTAGGTAGGGTTCCATCATCCTCCCCTTGTTGAAAAGATTTGACCCTCAAATCTTGTGGAGAAGCATCAGGATAGAATGGACTCAAATTAGCCACATTGAAGGTGGCAGAGACTTCATAATCACCTGGTAGATCAACCTTATAAGCACTATCATTAACTCTTTCCAAGACTTCAAATGGACCTTCAGCTCTTGGCATAAGCTTGGTTTTCCTCTTAGAAGGAAATCTTTCCTTCCTTAGGTGAATCCATACGAAGTCTCCAGGTTGAAATACAATCTTTCTCCTATGCTTGTTGGCGTGTGCTTCATATGCTGCATTGGTCTTCTCAATTCTTGCTTTCACCAACTCATGGAATTTTTGAATCTCTTTTACTCTTGTTGCTGCATCAACATGGGGCTTTTGGTCTTGGGGTCGTGGAGTAAGATCATTAGGACTCAAAGGATCAATCCCATACACGACCTTAAATGGTGAAAGACCAGTAGCTTTGCTAGGAGCCTTGTTGTATGCAAACTCAGCATATGGTAAGAGTAAATCCCAGGCCTTAGCATGAGGTTTAGTCATTGCCCTTAGACGAGTGTCTAAGGTTCGATTAGTTACCTCAGTTTGGCCATCAGTTTGGGGGTGACAAGTGGTATTGAATAGCAACTTAGTACCAAGTTTCTTTCATAGAGTAATCCAAAAATGACTTAGAAACTTTGTATCCCTATCTGAAACAATAGACTTAGGAATACCATGTAGTCTTGTTACCTCCTTGAAATAGAGCTCGGCAACGTGTGTAGCATCATTGGTTTTGTTGCATGGAATGAAGTGTGCCATGTTTGAAAATTTGTCTACCACCACAAATATTGAATCCTTACCCCTTTGAGTCTTTGGTAGTCCCAAAATGAAGTCCATACTCACGTCCACCCATGGTAGAGTTGGTACGGGCAATGGAGTGTATAAGCCATGTGGTAGGGTATGACTTTTGGCAATTTGACATGTTCCACATCTTCTAAGGATATCTTGAACATCCTTCTCCATTCCTGGCCAATAATAGTGTTGCCTTAACATGGTAAGGGTCTTGGACTCTCCAAAATGACCTGCTAAAGAACCTCCATGAACTTCCCTGATTGGAAGCTCACGTGTGCTACACTTAGGAATACACAATCGCACTCCTTTGAATAGATAACCATCTTGGACTAGAAAATCTCCCTTGGGGTGCTTTGAACACGCAGCAAATAAACTCCCAAGGTCTTCATCTTCAGTATATAAGCTCTTGAGATGCTCAAAGCCAAGAATAAGAGCATCCAGTTGAAATAATAGAAGATGTCTCCTTGATAATGCATCTACACCTTGATTTAATTATCCTGATTTGTGCTTGATGGTAAAATGGAATGACTGAAGGAACTCAACCCATTTGGCATGGCGTGAGTTAAGCTTATGTTGGCCTTGGATGTACTTTAAGGCTTCATGATCATAATGAAGTATGAACTCACTAGCCACCAAATAATGACTCCAATGCTCTAAACACCGAATGATAGCATAGAATTCCTTGTCATATGTGGAGTACTTTCTTCTTGAGTCACATAGTTTTTCACTAAAGAAGGATATGGGTTTACCTTCTTGAGTTAAAACGTCTCCAATTCCAACTCCAGATGCATCACATTCAACCTTGAACACCTTTTCAAAACATGGCAATGCAAGTACCGGTGCTTGAGTAAGTTTCTTCTTTACCTCTTCAAAGGCATATTGTGCCTTAGGATTCCATTGGAATGAAGATCCTTTAAGCACTTCAGTCATAGGGTACATAATGGTGCTGAAACTTCTAATAAACCTCCTGTAAAAAGAAGCCAAGCCATGGAAGCTTCGAACATCATGTATGCTTTATGGTTGAGGCTAACTGCGAATAGCCTCTATCTTCCCTTCATTTACCTTGACACCTTCACTTGACACAATGTAACCTAAGAAGGTAACTTCATGAGTGAAAAAGGTACACTTCTTAAGATTACCATATAACTGCTCACGTTCAAGGACATGCATAATCTGAGTGAGATGATCTTGATGTGCTTGTTCGTCCTTGGAATAGATTAGAATATCATCAAAGTAGACCACCACGAACTTGCCAATATGGGGCTTGAATACTTGATTCATAAGCCTCATGAATGTGCTAGGAGCATTTGAAAGACCGAATGGCATAACAAGCCACTCATATAATCCTCCCTTGGTTTTGAATGCAGTCTTCCACTCATCTCCTTCTCTTATGCGAATCTAGTAGTAGCCACTTCTCAAATCAATATTTGAAAATACCTTAGAGCCATGTAGTTCATCCAGCATATCCTCAAGTCTAGGTATCGGATACCTATACTTGATAGTGATCTTGTTGATGGCCCTACTATCCACACACATTCGTTGACTACTATCCTTCTTAGGAACCAATAAGGCAGGTACAACATAAGGGCTTAGAGACTCAAGAACAAGCCCCTTAGACATCAATTCTTCCACTTGCCTTTGAATTTCCAAGGTTTCCTTTTGATTCATTTTGTAAGCTGGTTTATTTGGGAGAATGGATCCTGGAATGAGGTCAATGTGGTGTTGCATATCCCTTTTAGGGGGTAAGCCTGAGGGTATCGCTTCTGGGAATAAATGACAGAATGTTTGGATGACTGTCTTGGCAAAAGGGTGGGTTGGCATGGGGTTTTCTGGTTCATTTTGTAGGGTTAAGATCCACTCTTTAAAAGCCTTGAATTCATGATTAGAAGCTTTCAAAAGAGTTTCACTAAAGGTGAGTAGACAAGCAGATTGGTCATGGCCTTTTGTGAGTTTGTTTTTGTGGAGCTCGGATGGGGACAATGGTTTCAACGTAATCTTCTTACCTTCCTGGAACAAGGAGTAGGTATTAAGAAATCCATCATGCATAACCTTCCTGTCATATAACCATGTCCTGCCTAGCAAAATGTGACAAGCATCCATGGGTATTACATCACACCAAAGCTGATCTTGGTAACTCTTGCCAATTGATAAGGAAATAAGACACTGGGAGTTGACTTGGAGTCCTTTGCTTTGATTCAACCATTGTATGTTGTATGGATGTGGATGAGCTGAAGCTTGCAAACCTAATTTCTCAATCATGGTAAGAGAAACTATGTTAGCTGTAATAACTCGACCCTAACCTATATTTATTTAGTTATTTAGTTATTTAAATCATTTTTATTTATTTCATTAATCATGTTTATTCAATTACTTTACCATGTTTATTGACTTAATCACTCATGGTTATTTGTTTAACCAAATCATATTCATTAAATTCAATTACGCTCCATTTAATTATTTAACGAGTTCCATCATGTTATTTAAATTTTCCACCTTCATTCATCGTATTTAATCTTCCCGGTTGGGAGATATTTATTTTGGGTACCACTTTGCAACTCAAGTTTCATTGATTGTTAATTCGAAGTTTCGTTGATTGAATAAATATCGGGTGAATCGATATTAGGCCTCGGTAAGTATAAATTAGTGAGTAATTATTTTCTTATCTTCGCTAAAATTTAATTCCGAGCAATACAAATTTTTATTTTTGTTCAGCACTCCAAATAATTTTTCAAGCCCCAATTTAGCTTTTTGGGCCCAAAACAAAAGCCTAAAACCTTACTAACTTTTGTTATTTCACTAATTACTCATTTTAGCACCTAATTTTAATTAATAAAAAGCTAATTTTTTGGGGGATGATTTTCAGCCACATGTAGCTACTAAGTGGCACTTTATAAACACAAATATTCAGCCCAAAACACAAACCCATCCCCCCATTTTCTCTCTCTCCTTCATAGCAGAAACAGGGGTAGCAGCTGCTGCCCCTTGTGCCGCCACTTTGGGTGGCTTCCGGCCACTTCTCGGCTACCCCGACTTCCCCTTGCTTCTAGCTATCATGCCCAACCATTTACTTCACTCAAAACAGCTCCCTCCTTCCTCTAATTCAAGCTTAAAGTGAGGTATATCCCAAACCCTAACTTGTTTTATCTTGAGTTTTATGGTTGTTTTCTCTATGGGTTATGTTTGGATGATCAAATTGATAGTTATTGTGCAATTTTTATTGAGTTTGGAGATGTTTGGAGTTATGGGTATTTGATCAAGAGCATGATTTTCATGATTTTGCATTTGTTTAAATGCTGTTGTCGAAAATTCTGGAAATCACAGGACTGTCCAAAACTTCTGAAATTTTTACTATAGGTTCTCTATATTATTTAAGATTTTCTGGAAAACTTTCATGAAGTTTGGAGTTGTAATAAGTGAGTTATGGAATTTTGAAGAAATCTGCCCTGTTTTGGATACGAATTTAGTAATTATGTATTAATGAAGTTGTTTAGAGTTTGGATATATATATGAGGCCTTAAATGATGTTTTGTATCTGATTGTGGGGATTTACAATGATTTCAAGTGAGTTTTATGTGAAAAAGAAAGAGGAAGTTAAATCAGTGAAGGGCTAAAATTTCAGGAAATTAGGGCTGACTTTGGGATTAAACTAGTAATGAATGATCCAGCCAAAAATTATGAGTTTTTGTGGGTAGATAGTTCAGTGTGTTATATTTCAAATGCCTCTTAAATTACCTTAATCCGAGGTCTATGAAAATAGTTATGGTCGTTTTACCAAAACTGCGCAGAATGAGATCAAAACTGATACACTTGTGTTTTAGTCCCATTTTGGGAATCCTATTGTGGGATTCATGTTTTGAGTTGTGTATTACATTTTTTAGGGACTTCTTAGTCTTTCCATATTGAGGTTTTATGCATCCATTTGAGGTCTATAATGAAAGTTATGAATTTTTTAAGTGAACTGACCTGCTTAGATGTAAATCAGGTTGTTATTATAATTTATGTGCAGTGTATACTTGGAGGAAAATTCTGAAACTTTTATGGTAGACTGTTCATATTATTTCTGAATTTCCTTTAAGATCTCATGAAATTTGGCTGAGTATTTTGAGTTTGGTGATTTTTGGAAGTGTTTTGAGTAACTATATAAAGAGCAATAAAAAGAATCAAGTGAGATTGATCATGCACTCATTTTGTGTATTTTGGGTCAAGTCATTTATAGGGGGAAATAAATATTCATGGACTTTTATGGAGCTTTTAGTTTGTTTTTGAGCTTTGATTTAGTTATGGATTTTACAAAGAAAATACCATGCTTGGTGAGCTTAATAGCTTCTAATGAGTTCAATGAGATAAAATGGATTTATGAATGAAATGTGAGAGGTGGGATGTTGTGACTTATCAGACCAAGTTATTGCAGTTTGTGCCATTGAACCAGGATATTCGTCTCTTGGCCTCAGACCTCTATTTCTTACTCAATTCAGATTGTATCAAATGTATTTATCAAGCCAGTCTAGTGTACTCGTTGTTATCTTAAACCAAGCTATACATCAGCGAGCCTTAAACTTGTATCAACAACTTATTTCAGAAAAGGCCGTAACCATTCTCTCAGTTAATGCCATCCAGGCCTTTTCCTCTGTAATACCATTTATCTCATTGTGGACTACTTTACTTTCATCAATTCAGTTTTGAAGTTATATTGAAATACACGAGTTATGTATACCATTTAATTACTCAATTTCTGTTACGCCTAGTTTTACTTACTCCAACCATCACTGTACTCAAGGTCAGGTATATTAATTCATCTCAATGAAACTCTCAAATTCTGGAGCGAAACGGACAAAGTTTCGCCTAAAAACTGGCTAAAACCCTGGCTTAAAGCCTTACAATTGATACCAGAAATGGAGAGAAACACTTTAATAGCTTAACGGTCACACGCCGGAGTTCATAACTCAACGGGTTACACACCCGGAGTGCACAATTACAAAAATTTAAACAAATATGAGAAATGAAACATACAATACAATTCCCAGATAAATAAGAGCATGCCTTTCTAACAGGTGACCCAAATGGTTCCACGGTGCACTTTGCTCATGCTTGAATCTCATGATATTACCAAATGATTTAGCCATCATCCCAATGACAATGGTTCCTCCATATATGCCCATGCAAATGAACTTATAGCCAACAACTCATTTAACTGGTCCAACATAACTCATACATACCTTGATAGCTAACTCATAAACACTTGATAGTTCACAGTGGCCCTTAAAACCTTGGCTCTGATACGAAATCTGTAACGCCCCCAAAATGCTAATGACATGATTACTGATAATTGCAGCGAAAGACTCAGTAAACGAAGGCGTTACCGCCGTCCTGATAAGGACAAGGCTCACTGAAACCATTTAATCTCACAACTCGTGCTTACAATCACAAAATCTAGTAAACTGAAACACTTTAAGACCGAAGTTCATAATAGTTTAACCATACCATGTACTAACTCACACCCATACCACACAAGTACTTGACCCTAAGGTCGGTTCCAATATTCATGCTATGCTGAATCCACTGTGGGCATCTGATGACCTTCAAAAAGGCTTGCTAAAAGGAGGAATATGTGACACTGCAATTATCAGTAATCATGTCATTAGCATTTTGGGGGCGTTACATTAGCACAACTACCACCATCAATAATTAGAGAACAAACCTTGCCTTGGACTGTACATCTAGTGTGGAAGATATTATCTCGTTGTTCATCCTTGGTGCTTTTGTGGCCATTCAAAACTCTTCTCAATACCAACATCTCACCTTCATCAGCTTCTTCCTCAACTTCTTCTTGAGTATGTTCAGTTTCTAGCTCATCTTCAACTTCATTTTCCTCCTCTTCAAAGTCTTGTTTAACAGTTGTCCATTCTGCTAGAGTAATAACCTTTCTGTTTGGACATTCAGAAGCAATATGACCAAGACCTTGACATTTAAAACACCTTATATTGCTCATTGGGTTAGGGTGAGGGCGAAATGGGGTTGCTAGAGCCTTTTGAGGTGCTACAGTTCTTTGTGGATTAGGAGGAAAGGGCATTTGTGGCTTAGGGGGTGGATTGGAACTCCCCTTGTTAAAGGGTTGGTTCCTAATGAAAGGCTTAGCAATTTGAGGTTTGTGGGGTTGCTTAGCCTTCTTTTGTTGTTCCACTTTGTGAGCTAGTACACAAACATCATCAAAACATGTATAGGATTGCAATTCTACCACATCAGAATACCTAGGATCAAGACCACCCAAGTATCTAACTATGGTTTGTTCTTCAGGCTCTTGAATGTCACATTTAATCATCAATTTCTCAAACTCACGGGTATATTCTTCAACATTCATACTACCTTGAGTGAGATTATGAAATTGAGCATAACAATCTTGGACATATGTAGGTGGAAGAAAATGTGCCTTAAGCTTAGACTTCATTTTTTCCCATGTTCGAATTCTAGACTTCCTTTCTCTAAGCCTTTTAGCATTCAAGTTTGTCCCCCATAAAGAAGCATACTTTTTGAGTCTTAATGCCACCAATTTAACCTTCTTATCATCAGGTATATCCTTATACTCAAAGACTCTTTCAACAGTATGTAACCAATCAATAAACTCTTCAGGATCAAGTTTACCTTCAAATTCAGGAACTTCAACTCTGAAATCATTGTTGTTGGCTTGATTTCGTGGTTCTCCTCTAACCATTCTAGGCATTTCTTCTTCACTTGATGAATCAATATCATGGCTGAAGACTTATTCACGTGCCCTTGGTTCAAATTGAAGGGTGTCTTCATTCATCTTCTGCTTTTGCTTCATGAAAGAACCCAACTGCTTTCGTAGATACTCATTCTGTGCTTGAGCTTCTTGGTTTCTTTGAGAGTCTTCTCAAATTTTGCTAGCCAAGAACTGATTTTGTTTCATCAAGGCGTTCAAACCTTTCTTCCAATGACATACTGGATGAAGTCATGGTAGAATAAGTTGCTAGAACAAAAGGTAAACTGAATTTGTGAGAAAGGGGAAGAGGAATGATTTGTGGAAGTGGAAGGGTACACAAGGCCTAGGAGAAACCGAAGCTCTGATACCAAATATGATGTAAGTGTCAAGGGAAATCACTATCCAAGCTAACTCACATCAAAAGGGAGTGAAAACACAAGGTTTGGTCACGGCCAAGGGTGGCACGGTCGTGCCTATGAGCACGGCCACACCGTGCCACTTTGCTGGTCACCAAATCGTGTGGATGCCAAAAGAGCACGGTTAGATGCCCTTGAAGTTAGTTTCGGTTTTGCTCTTTTTTGTGAAGTATGAATGGTGAGAATGGATGTAAATGGCAGTATTTTGAAGTGGGAAAGTGATGGAATGTGAAAGATAAACCAAGTGAAAGCAATTAACTTATAATCCAAGCTAATTACTTCACTAAGCAAACCGTGGAGATGAATCTAGGATAGGATAGAACTAAACTTGAGATTGGATACAGAATCACCACCAACCTTCAGGCTTAGGGCCCTTAATCTTGATTAAGATACAGAATCACCACTTAATCAAGGTTAAGAATCACTTGGACACCACCTTAATTGGCCTAATTAAGGATAAGCAAGCAAGAATTTGAGGTAGAGAGGAAAAATGCTCTCAAACTGATTTTGTTCTTCAAAATGTAGAGTGTGTCTTGCTATGGCCAAAACAAGGCCTTACATATTCAGCTTGGAGAGAGCTATGCTACCTCACTTTCCTTCTTTGGGAAGGAAAGGTATTAGTTTAACTAGTAATACAAACCGGTTACACTTAAACTAGAACACATACATACCTAACTAATGCTAATACAACAAATCATGACTCTAATCCTTGTCTAGCTTGATTACACCATGCTTTGCTATTGTTTAAGCACTAATACACTCAGCAAATGAAGCTAATGGCACATGGGGCAGCCGAAATTTGCATGGTTACCTTGCGGCTAGCCAATGGGAGTGAGGCACCACATATTGCTTTGTCTTGCTTCTATTGGTTGTTCTTTCAAAGGGCAGCCAATCCTAGAGTACTTAGGAGTGTGTGCCAAGCTTGGAGAGCATGCCCATCAACTTGTAAAGGAGGGTGGCCGGCTGGTTTAGCGGGAAATAAAACTGGTTCAGTTGAACCGGGTTCAAGCATTTGCTGGCCGGTTTTGGGGCAATTTGTACACATAGCAAAAATGTTCATGACTTGGATTTTAAACATGGGGGGTAATTTTAGGAATTGTATAATCCCCCTAGCGAAGGAATCAAGGTTAGGATGTGTTTTAGTGGGTTAACAAAACACAAACATAAAACCATGCAAATGGAGGGCAAATGGGAACGGTTGGGAAAAATGCCTTGATTCTTCATCTTCTTGCATGCATGACTTGAAACGAATGCTTGGACCTGCAAGACAACATCAAAAGGTTTCCAAAAATGCAAAAATATTAGTCTTAAGCTACAATGTAGCTTATGAAATCAAATGCACAAAACCGGGCAATTTGGAACCGGTTAACCCGTTTGTGCTAGCTTGTTCTTCTTCCAAAATATGAGCCATTCTCTTCACTTGGGACCTTGTTCTTGGACGTGTGGGGCTTGAATCTTCATTAAATTGGTCTTGGCTAGGTAGGGTTCCATCACTTAGTTTGGCGTGATAGACAACAATCTTAAGTCATTACTCTCCTCACTTCTCAAAATTTTAGTGTCATGCCCATGTAACTCGGTTTTCCAACCTATGTGAGCTTCTGTAAATAATCAAATTTTTTGAACACACTAAAATTTATAATTTCTTTGCAATATCCATAATTATATGGAAGGTCCTGGTAATATTTCCAAATGTCACGATTTCTTTCTTCCCTCATATTACCGTTTGAAGGTCTACTTTAAAAAATCCATATCTTTCACCCCCAACCTCCAATTGAGCTATAAAACCACAATATGAAAAGATTATGAAGTCCCGCAATACTTTCATTAACATGGTAAAATCCAGTTACCACAACACGGCCACTAAAATTAAGTTGAAACACAACTGTGCACAGCTCGGGACATGTCCTATGCAGTCTTAGCCAAACGGCCATACGTTTTTCAAAAAAACTTGGGATAAAGTGATTCAAAATGAATTTGAAAGATAACTCACCGATCTATCTATCGACCAAAAATCACAATTTTTCGGTGGGCGAAGCAGTACCAGTTTAATCGCAAAGAGACCACTATTTATGGTTTGTTCACAGCCCTACTGTTCTTGTTTTCCCCCTTTTCTTCACATAATTCCCCTCTACAATCACCCCTTAAAATCATTTAATAAAGTCTTGTTCCTTCTCATCACCTTATAAAGCCATGTTACCGAAATTTACTCTATAATCATCTACATCAAATTTTCAACTTTTCTCTTCTTCAAAATCACTAAAAACACAACTATAAGCTTACTTATTTGCATAAATGAACAAAATAACCTTTTATAATCAATTGGGGAAGTTTTCGTAATCCACCCCTTTATAGAAAATCACCTTAAGTGACTTCCCAAGTTAAACAACACATCTAAGGTTCATTTTTTAATCCAAGTATACACAAATAATAGACTTGATGCTAGAAATAAATCAATCCACGCATGATTACCAAAACCCTAACTTATGACCAACTTATTCTTGCATTTAAACTCATCTAAACTCAACATAAGTATCATGATATCCATTACTATTGCCAAAGGTCAGAAAATCAAAAACAAAACAATCCAAATCCATTACTTAAAACTTAAGCTTGCATAATCATGAGTAACCTTAACCCTTGAATACTTTCAAGACCAACAATTAAAACATCAAAATAACACTTGTTTATATCAAGATAACATGATCCATAATCAAATCCAACATAAAATCAAGAATTAAACAAAGTTGGGTCAAGCTTTTTACCTCACTTACAAGCTTGAAGGAGAGAGATGAAGGTGGTTGAGGAAGGGGGGAATGTGTGGAGGAGAGTAAGAAGAAAGCTAATACTTATCTTGGTGGAAAATGATGTTGATGCTATCCTAATGCTGGGATGATATTTATGCATAAAAAAGGGCTTTATGTAATTTTAATTAGATATACATAATGACAATTTGCTAAATCAAGTGCATAAGCTTTTGGGCTTCAAGTTGGGCCCAAAATGAATTGGGCTCAGTAATAAAATGCTCTGTTGCGATAAAGTTGTTACATAGCTCAAATTTAAATTTTTGTGATGTTACAGAAAAATAATTTGATCGCTTAAATCATAATTATAAAGGCCTACTATCAACTTTCTCGAAATTTTACGTTAATAAAAACCCCAATTGCAAAGTAACGGCCCAAATGAATTTTTCCCAATTGGGATGATTAAATGCGATAAACAAATGCAAGAAATTTAATTATGTGCTTAATTAAATAAATAAAAATCATTTAGGGTCGGGCTATTACTTCCCCCCTTAAAGAGTTTCGTCCTCGAAACTTATGAGCTTTGACAAAACATGCAAGTTTATCTTAAATAGATGTGGGTACTTGGCTTGCATCTCATCCTTGTTTTGCCCACGTGGCTTCTGACGAGGTGTGATTTGCGCAATGCACTTTGATTAAAGGTATCTACTTGATGCATGATTGCTGAATCCTGCGATCCAGTATCTAGAATGGGTGCTCTTTAAAGAGTAGTCCCTCATTGACCACAATATGTTTGGTTATGACAGCAAGTCAAGATCTGGAATATACTGCTTGTGTTGTGAGGTAAGTAGATGTTGTACAAGTGTTTGAGTTGTATAAGCAGATCTAATCGAGAAGCTATGGGATTCAATCTTTCAATAAACTTGTACGGTCCACTAGATCTTGGCTTCAATTTAGCTCACAATTTAACCTCCTTATACCCTTAATTGGTGAAACTTTCTGGAAAACATTATCATCTATCTGGAACTCCAGGGATCTCCTTCTTTTATCAGCATAGCTTTTCTGTTGATTCTAATGGTTTGTTTTCAAGAGTCTTTTGATGTATGTCACCTCATCGAATGGTGAAGAAGATCTTCATGACCCAAAACATGATTTTGTCGTTAATGTATGCATCATTTTACCCTGATATTTCATGTAAATTTATCTGCTAGTATTTTCACAACATCGACCGCTGGGAGTTCCATGCTTTCTTGAAATATAAACATTGGTCCTGGGTTCCGAAGCACTACAGGCTCCAACTTAAAAGAGTTAGATCCATTGATATTTTTAGATGCTTGCCCATGTGATGGTAATTGAACATCTAACTTCTCAAGAGGTTCAACTTAGTAATGGCTATAGTGTTGGGGGTATGTTGTGTCTTCCTTGTCAGGCCATGTACCACATTATTTGCCTTTCCTGGGTGATATTGGATCTGTAAGGTGCAAACTTTAAGCAATTCTAATCAATGCCCTTATCTTATATTGAGTTTGTTATGAGTGAAAATGTACTTCAAGCTTTGATAGTTCTCATAAGGTACTTCACACAAGTAATGCTTCCAAATTTTAAGTGCAAAAACCACAACCACTAGTCCTTGGTCAAGGGTAGGGTGATTTCTCTCATAAGGCTTGAACTGTTGGGAGGTATAAGCTATCACTTTATCTTCTTCCTAATTCGTAGCTTCCCTCAACAAATTGGTCAGGGAAGATGTTATCTCTGAAAAAAAATCCTTCCAAAAACTCGATAATACCCAGCTAAACCAAAAAAATTTGTAGTCTCAGCAACATTGGTGAGCCTTGAGCACTCTGTAACTGCTTTCACCTTCTGCAAACCAACCTTAATCCCTTCCTTTGAAACCACGTGTCCCAAGATGTAACACCCCGATTGTGGCTTAAAAGGATCGAAGTGACTACTTATATTACCGAATGTGCACCTTTCTTTTCGGGAAGCCCACTCTTAAGAACTCCACAATTAAGCGTGCTTGCTGGGGAACAATCTTAGGATGGGTGACCTCCTCGGAAGTTTCCTAGGCAGCGCGTGAGCAAGGACGAAGCACGCCCGAAAGACTTGTGGTGATTTATGGGGCCAGTCGACGATCCTTGAAGCTATTATTGGTAAGAACTGCGACCGCGAGGGGTCGGGGCATTACAAATGGTATCAGAGCCGACCCGCGACCGTGTGCTGCGCCAGTGGATGTTGAGCCCATGGCCAGTCACCTAGCGGGGCAAAGATGCTAGGTGTGGACCGCCGGTCAAGAGGACTCATAAGTCGGTCGGTTATTGAGGCACAACGAGGACGTTGTGCGCTTCAAGTGGGGGTGATTGTAACACCCCGATTGTGGCTTAAAAGGATCGAAGTGACTACTTATATTGCCGAATGTGCACCTTTTTTGTTCGGGAAGCCCACTCTTAAGAACTCCACAGTTAAGCGTGCTTGCTGGGGAGCAATCTTAGGATGGGTGACCTCCTAGGAAGTTTCCCAGGCAACGTGTGAGCGAGGACGAAGCATGCCGAAAAGACTTGTGGTGATTTGCGGGGCCAGTCGACGATTCTTGAAGTCGTTATTGGTAAGACCTGCGACCGCGAGGGGTCGGGGCATTACATATGGTATCAGAGCCGACCCGCGACCGTGAGCTGTGCCAGTGGATGGAGAGCCCATGGGCAGTCACCTAGCGGGGCAAAGATACGTGGTGTGGACCGCCGGTCAAGAGGATTCGTAAGTCGGTCGGTTATTGAGGCACAACGAGGACGTTGTGCGCTTCAAGTGGAGATGATTGTAACACCTTGAGTGTGGCTTAAAAAGGATCGAAGTGACTACTTGTATCACCAAAGGTGTACCTTTTTTTTCGAGAAACCTACTCTTGAGAACTCCACACTTAAGCGTGCTTGTTGGGGAGCAATCTTGAAATGGGTGACCTCCTGGGAAGTTTCCAGGCAGCGTGTGAGCGAGGACGAAGCACGCCGGAAAGACTTGTGTTGATTTGTGGGGCCAGTCGACGACCCTTGAAGCCGTTATTGGTAAGACCTGCGACCACGAGGGGTCGGGGCATTACACAAGAATACCACTTCTTCTAACTAGAACGCATGCTTCTTGTATTTGCTATGTAATTGATGTTCCCTCAAGGTCTGCAACACTGTCCTTAAATGAACAGTATGTTCATCTCTGTCCTTGGAGTATATCAAGATATCCTCTATAAACACCACCACAAACTTGTCTAAATAGGGTCTGAAACTCTATTCATAAGATCCATAAAGGCCGTCGAGGGCATTGGTCAGGTCAAAACGCATCAGAGTGAATTCATAGTGACCCAAACCTTGTCATAAATGCGGTTTGGGAATGTCTTCAAGTAAAATCTTAAGTTGACGGTATCTTGATCTCAAATAAATCTTCGAAAAGACTCTTACGCCTTACAATCGATCAAATAAACTATCTATTCATGAAAATAGGTATTTATTCTTCATGGTGATCTTGTTCAGCCCTCTGTATTCGAAACATAACCTCAAGGTTCCTTCCTTTTCGTTACAAATAGAACTGGGGCACCCTATGGTGACACACTTTGTCTGGTAAATCCCTTCTGTGATAGCTTATCAACCTGAATATTTAGTTTTCTAAGCTCTGTTGGGCCCACATAATATTGGGCTTTAGAGGTACGTTGGGCATTAGGGATTGATTCAATCTCAAAATCAATTTCTCTTTATGGGTCAGTCCTAATAACTCTTTAGGAAAACATCTCTAAATTCACAAACTATAGGGATATCTTCTGCTTCTTCTTCCTACGATTGAGTGTTAATAGCATAACACCAATACCCAATATATCCTTGACATATGTAATAGCCTGACCCTAAATCATGTTTATTTCTTTTAATTAAGCCATGTTATTAATTGTTTACATTGATTTATCTCATTTAATCATCCCAGTTGGACGAATTAATTTTGGGCCCCACTTCACAATTCGAGTTCATTTATGTGACAATTTCGGATGAATCGATATTAGTCCCTGGTAAATACGATTAGGTGTTAAATTATTTTCATAATGTGAAACAAATTTAATTTTAAGGCATGGAAGAACATTTGGCCCCAAATTCATTAAGTTTAGCCCAATTCATTTGGGCCCGAATTGCAGCCCAATTCATTTTGGACTGTAGTAGCCCAACTGTAAATTATGTTTATTTATTTAATTACACCATGTTAATAATTTTCTCAAATTTATTTATCGCATTTAATCATCTCGGTGGGCAAAAATTTATTTGGGCCCTCACTTGGCGATTCGGGTTTTATTTATTTATTTAATTATTAATGAAAACTGTGGAAGAATTGGTAGTAGCCCATAACAAGTTTAATCTAAGTAATTTATTTTGTTTTCCGTAACATTACAAAAATTTAAATTTGAGTACGCAAAAACGTTATCATTACGAAGCGTTTTATTCTCGAATCCAACTTTCGTCAACCCAATTTGAAGCCCAACATGTTTGTTTTCTTAACCTAACTAATTACCTTTATTAGGCTTAACCATGGTTAGCTAAAAATCACCTTTCAAGATAAAAAACATCACCTCCATCTCTACTTCAATCAAGCTTGAAGTGAGTAACCTTAATCTTGATCTTGTTGGTTTTCATTGTTATCTTAGTTTTGATTCTTGTTTTCATGTTTTTGATTGTTGATCATGACGTTTTGATAAGAAATACGAGTTATTTTGATGTTGGTCATGGTGGAGTTCAGTTGAGACCACGTTAGGGTTAGGGTTGTTCATAATCATGTAAGCTTTAAGTGGGAAGTTTATTTTTCTTGGATTCATGTATTTGATTTAGTGGTTTTAATCTCTAATAATATTATGAGGATGTTCTTGGTGATCTTGGATGAAATGGAAGTTGGCCAAAAGTTAGGGATTTATTGATTGTGCAAGGGTTTAACCTTCCCTTGATAGCAAGCATGTTATTAGTGTATAATTGATTGAAAAATGATCTTTGATGTACATGATTTTGAAGTGAAATTGAGTGTGATGGTTTTGCATGGTGATGGGAAGGACCAAAGCCTTGTTACATGACTTTAAGATGTGGTTTTGGATGGGGAATTGTGTGAAAAGAAAGTAGAAAGCCTTGATAGTGAAGGCTGGAAAATTTCAGAAAGCAGGGCTAGTTTTGTGATTAAACTGGTAATTATCAGCCCTTTAAAAGATAATCTTTTTCGTGCGTAGATATTTCATTGTGTTAGCTTTCAGATGCCTTTTGAATCGACTTAATCAGAGGTCTGTGGAAAAAGTTGTGGCCGTTTTACCAGGGCTGCGCAGGTTAGACTAAAATTGACATACTTGTGCTCTAGTCCCATTTTGAGAACCGTATAGTGGGAATCAAGTTTGGTGTTCTGAATGAAAGTGTTGTGAGACTTCTTGATATTTTCATATTGGGGTTTTATATACCAATTGGAGGTCGGGGGTGAAAGTTATGAATTTTATAAAGTGGACCTTGAATCAGTAACAATTTTGATTGCACTTAGAAGCATATTTTGCTTGGAAAACTAAGCTGTATGGTATGTGCTACGAAATTAACGAAGTGGGGAGGTTGAAAACTCAAGATCAGTGTTTATTTGTCCAAACTGGTGTGTTTGAAGTTATTCTGAGCCTACCACCAGTCCAATTGCATTCAAACCTTTGTTATCCATCTTAGAAATATCAAAAACCCGTGATCAATTATACCCATCAAAGTCTTTCTTTTATGATCTCAATTATTCTACCTTGATCCGTTTTACGCCAACATTATTTCACTTTGAGTTAAATTACCCTAATTCATTTAGTTTTGAAATCATGTTGGCAGAACTTATCTTCTATTGAATTGTTTGAGTTATGGATGCCTTTTAATGAATTTCTATTACAATCACAAATTATTAAAGTCAACGTTGTTCAGTAACTACATATACCTATAATTATATTTCTTAAATAGAAATTGGGGCCTAATCTATTGTTGTGCGTAAGTATTATTAAGTGAGATTGTATTTTAAAGACTTCAGGTACGTTCATTGTCTGTATCTTTAGAAATCAGCATGTATTTATCAAAAGTATAATGTTTTGGTAAGTTCATGATTGAATCAGTTTAATCAGTAATTTATCACATAATTAATGACCCCATCAGTTATCTGTTACAGGGTATAGCCCTTCAGTTACACGAGCAGCTTTAGGCCAGGTCCTGATTGGCTTGGCAGGTGTATACCTATCCATAGATCGTAACAGTTACAAGGGATCCATTGTCAGATAATAACTAACAATGTAGTTTTACATTCATCTTATTCACTGTTTTAACTTAAAATGAATTGCGAAGCGGGTCCCCAACCAATTTATGTAGTGATCATTTGATAATACATGAATGCATGTACTGAGCTTTGGCTCACGGTTCGAAATATTTTTTTGTTTGTTTTAGGAAAAAGCTTAGTGAATCATCCTCATGCTAGCAAGTCAGCCGAAAAGCATGATAGTGAATCAGCTGAAGAGATTGAGTAAGCAAGGGAAAACTTGGATGAATCAACAGTAATATAGACCATGCATACTTTGGAGCTGTATTTTGTGATCTTTAGTGTACGGGAGTGTAAGCTTTGTGGTGAATATCTTTATTGTAGAGTATATACATTATGTTGGTTAATGAGTATGGTTGAAGTTATGCCTGACTGTGTTATCTCTAGTACACTTGCAGTAGGCCTTGGCCTTTTGGGATAGCGGTAGCGCTCTGATCATTGGTTTATCAGTTGTAATTGAGGCAATCAGAATAATGATTGCAAACAGTAAAACATTCTTAATTAGGGGGTGTTACAGATTTAGTATCAGAGCTATGGTTTTAAGGGCCACTGTGAGCTATCAAGTATTTATGAGTTAGCTATTACGGTGTGTATGAGGTATGTTGGACCAGCTAAATGAGCTATTGACTATAAGTTCATATGTATGGGCATATAAGGACATTTCCATTTGGGTGATTCAATCATTTGGTAATATCCTGAGATTCGAGCATTAGCAAAGTGGAGTGTGGAACCATTTGGGGGACTTACTAGTGAGGCATGCTTTCATTTATCCAGGAGTTGTATCGTATGTTTCATTTCTCTCATTTGTTTAATTTTTTACAATCGTGCACTTCGGCTGTGTGACCTGTTGAGTTATGAACTCCGGCGTGTGGCCTTTGACCTATTAAAGTGTTTCTTTTCATTTCATGTATCTATTGTAAGGCTTTAAGTAGGGTTTCAGTCAGTTTTTAGACAGAACTCTGTCCATTTTGCCCCAGGATTTAAGTGTTTTAGTGAGATGTGTTAACATACCTGATCTTTTGTACAGGGATGGTTGAAACCCGATGTGGGGATGCCATTTTCAACTTCGTAAGGGATTAATATAGTGTCAAGTTAGATGTAAACCTTTAGATGAGGAAATGCCTTGTGGGGCAATATCCTTTACGTGAACCAGTATGAAATGAACATTACAATGAATGCTTATGTCTGGTGATAACAGTTAGTAGCTTATGGTGTGCTACTTGGCATTATATCGGTGGTAAAAGTAAGAGTAAGCTTAAATTGTTTAGAGGCATCATTTCTTTTCCACTAACACTCTCTTGATTTGTAACGGAGTGTTTGTGGAAAAAAAAATCTCGTATGTGGTCTATGGGGAGTCCTTTAAACACATCTGAGTAACCCTTGTTATAGGCAATTCGAACCTCGACAATCATAATCATTTAGTTCTCTGTTTCCATAGTGAAGCCTATAATTACCCTTGGTGTGCGTTACTGTGTGATTTGCAATTCTTCCTAAACATATTTTACCCATTCTACTTACAGTTCAATCATCACTCTGTTCATATTTTTACTGTCACCTACTTTAACTCCTTACTTCTATTTGGACACTATTCATTTATTGCTTGCAAAGCCTTTGGTTGCTTTAGACACAGTCATTGAGCGCCCTTTCAGCAATTAAATAGATCCATATTGTTTGTGTTCCTATAGCGGCGTAATGTCCTATTGGCATACTACTCTATGGCCGTGACTGCATGTCCTTACTAAAGTTATTTTGGCAATCATTTCTTTACTAGTGCAGCCTATCTTATTAATGATGAACAACAATTTGTGCTATTTCCATCTGCCAGCGGTTCCGAAGTTTATGTGCCTATCCAAGACTTTTATTTACTGCAGAATGTGTTATTGATGGATGCTGATGCCATCATGTTCAGTCATAAGACTGACTCCTTCATCTTGAAGTATTGGCCTTTCAAACACCAGATGAATAAAATTTCCCTTCTGGTGGTGTTGACCCTCATATTCGTCATTTACTGACCTACGGGTACCGTATGACTTTCTAATGCCTCTTTGATAATCTGTTAGATCTCTTCACCTTTAGTACTTAATACTGCCTCTCAACTTCATAACATCGTTCATTTACTTTACTATCATGACCATCATGAATAAACCGCATGTCTTATACATGTAGGTCATTTATATGCCTTACCTCTTTCATTACAAATCTTCGTCCTTTAATTCATTTAGCTTACATGCCAGTCCTTTATAACCAATAAAGAAATATCTTTGCAAGAGTTCATGGTGTGGTTACATCTCTTTACACTTTAGATTGTCCCCCTGTCATTTAAAGTAAATGAGACCAGTAGGCAATTGAATGTGTTATCTTTTATAAATCTGCCTCTATTAGTATTGCTGGAACCATATTCATTGGGCATTCAATCCAGTTTGATTAGCAGACCTTGTTTTCATTATGGGGATGAACTAACTGTGTACTTATAGAAGATGACTTATAAAGATCTTAAGGTTAGCTTAAGGAATGAGGAAAGACTAGACGTGTGTTTTTATGGACCGAGGGAAGAAAAACCATATTTTCGCCCTGATTGCACTGTGCAAGCAAGTGAGTTACCGTGTCAACAATGCATTGAATATTAGTGATATGCAACCACACTTGGTATATACATATCCATAATTACAGTTTTTAAATTTAGAAATGTTTGATCTGAGGACTTTCAGGACTGTTTTCCCTAAAAAACATTGATTTTTAGATCAACCTAGTTCAAGGTGCTCAATCCATTTTCAGAGCCCCTATCATATGACCCCCAGTAGAGTTCAAAGAACTAAAGATTTAGTAAGATGAGTTGTTATAGAAGGAAGTTATTTAGCCAAGTGTGTTACCGTGAGAAACCCTAGTTTTATATGTGTGAAGAATGAAAGAAGAACCTTATGGTTATGTACAGAGTACAGAGAGTTGAATAAGATCACTATCAAAAACAAGTTCCCTATACCTTGAATAAATGATTTATAGGATTAATTTCTAACAACAGAAGTCTTTTTCAAGAATGATTTAAGGTCCGGATATCACACCTAAACCATGCAACCACAGTTTATCTTTTGCAAGAATGCCCTGTTATAGTATATTCTTGTAATTGTTTGCTTGTCTCATCTTCGAAACTTGATGCTATCCAATATTGTTTAATCTCCCTAGCATTACAACTCGATATTTCCTATTAGCATGATCGTCCATGTCTTTACAAATCCATTGTTAAATGTGCAATATATTTTTGTTCGACCTTATATGGTTGTCAACATTCCAGTGCTCTCGACCTTCACAATCTTTATTTTATGATCACGAGTTCTAGTTCAATCCGTTCAGAGCCGATTCACAGATCTACCTTACATCTCATTTATTCATAATGATAAGCTCGTATAACTTGTTCTAATTTATAATGTAATTCAACTCTCATTGGTGTGGGTGATTGTGATTGCCATAATCCCCTTACTCTCCTTATTTTGAACGTCAACTCCCACACATATATCTTACATGCTTATAAGTAAACTGTTTTCTATTCAATCATATTGCTAGAATTGAATTGGTTTCATTTGAGCAAAGGCACGTTTCTAATGTCACTTGTTCAATCTATTTAGTTATCCATTGGCACTTCGCTCGTCCAATCTATTGATCTATCCATTGCACTTTACCGGTTCAACTTTTTGATCTATTTATTGCACTTGCAATTCTCACACCTATATCTTATATCCTCATAAGTAAACTTCAGTAACCCTTATTTAATCTTGTCGTACTTGATTTGACTCTATATGAACAAAGGCATGTTCCCACTGCAGCCTATTTAATCCATTTACCTATTCATTAGACCTTGCTTGTTCAAGCTATTTATTTATCCACCGTACCTTGTTTATCTAATCTATTTCTCTATTTATATTATTTTGTTTAGCCACTCCCTCGACTGCATTTATGCTGCCAATGGAATCTAGAAAGTCACCCTGTCGGAACTCCATTATTGGCCATCTTGTTTTTAAATCATCAGCTAAACTCGAAGGTAATCGAGCCATCTATCTTCTTGGATAACTATGTATTGGATCCTTTGTAATAAATATTTGCAAACCATGATTCTTATGGTATTATGGTTCAGAATTCTAGATACACTCATGGTTATCTTTATTCTAACCACCCGATGATAATCTCTCATTAATTAGCCATTTCTAGTCTCAGTGTTCATTTCTTTTGCATGCAATGATTCGTTTGGCTAACAATCCCATCTCTCTCATCCTTAATCATGATAATTTCATCACCACAGTATCAGTCGGGAGCAGATCCTTGAGTAGTCTGATGAGGGGAGATCATGTGATGCATTAAGAATATCAGATGATAACTTTTTGATGAGGGCATAGTCTCAAGCACTGTCTATTTATATTTGAGTAAGCTAGAAGAAACATTGAGTATAAGGTCAGAACTAACCCAAGCAAGCATTAAGAGGGAAAAATTCATGTACATGTTAAGGTGATACAAGGTCGACAATAGAGTTGTGCTGGCAAAACAAGGAAACAACCAAAGCCTTAGATGGGTTATAGAGTGTTTCAGAAAGCTTCTCTAGTCAAAAAGTGGTAAAAGACCAACTATCCGAGGACAATTAGGGACCAGTTACATTGGGCCTTATGATTCACTGAAAGGTTAGATCTTGTAACTTGTTGACTGCACCTACCTGTTGAACCCGAACACGCACTTAAGGTGTTTTATAACTCATAATAGTACCAGACTAACGTATCAGGGTACACAATAGTACCAGAGTAATGTGTTTCATAACTCATAATAGTACCAGAGTAACGTATCAGGGTACACAATAGTGGATAAGGTGATGAACTAGTAGTAAGCACCTCCTCACTAGTAACAAGGTTCTTTTCTTTCGAAGAGAATATCAATTTTGAACCCAAGTAATTGTGTTCATTAAAGCTAGTGTGCGAGAAGTTGATGGAGTCCCCTTCAGCCAAGACATGGAAGAGTGCCCTCAGAGTCCAACAAGGTCCATTGCAAGTTCCAAAGTCCAAGCTATGGCTCAAGTTTTGGAGAAGAGCCAAACAGTTGCAACCGGTTTGAGCAACCAGAAATTACCCGGCTCAGTTCATTTGATTTCTTAAGCCATATTGTGGCTTAGGTTTGATATTTTTGAATTTTTGAGATCCTTAAGATGCTAGCTTTTAGGTCCAAGTATTCAAACTCAATCATGCACAGTCAAAGTCAGGAGGTTACGACATTTTTTTCAGCCTGCCAGTTTTGGTCCAAAACTGCACAGTAAGATGTTTTCTCAGAAATCTCCTACTTATACATGATTTAACCTTAATTTCTTTACAGGAGGTTTGTACACACACTAAGGATTCCCCCTATGTCTTGAATTAAAATCATGCTCACTTTTGATTGGTGGAAAAGAGGTCACAAAACCAGGCTAAAAACTATTTTTGAGAACCCGATAAGCTTTTGCGTGTTTTTTCTTCTCAAGTGGGTTTGCTCAACTTCTCCTTTGCTTGCTTGCTTGCTTCAATCACGAGTATAGATGGCAGGAACATCATCATTTGCTGCTTTTAAGCCTTGGGAAGAGCTTCACCAATGAGAGCAAAAAGGAAGAAATCCCACCTTGTATTCTGATTGGCCATTTGAAAAGGGGACAAGCTTTACGACTGATTTTGTCCACATTTTTGCTAGTAAACTGATGTATTAGCTTAGTTAAAGTGTATTAGAGTTAATTACACTTTTGTTTTGCTTTCCTTAATATTCTGGTTGTAATTAGTTCAGTTAAGCAAGCATGTAATCTAGTTTATCCTTAAGCGCATAGGTTAGCCTGTTAAGTCGTTTCCTTCCTCGGGAGGAAACCTCAACCTAGCTTGTTTGCAGCCTAGTATCTTGCTTGGCCGTGTATTAATGCTTTACCAAGGCATATTTTACCGTGTAATCAGATTTGATATTGAATGAGAAACCAGAATTGAGAGCTTCTTGCTTTCGTTCCTCTAAATACTTCACTTGCTTATCCTTAATTTGGTCAATTAAGGTGGTGATCAAGGTCTAAACCTTAATTAAGTGGTGTTTCTGTATCTTAATCACAGTTTAGGGACCCTAAACTCAAGTTTAGTGGTGCTTCTGTATCTAAACAAGAGTTTAGCCTAACTATTATTCAAACATTTATATATGGATTCACTTAGACTTAGCTTGAATTCAGATTGCTTTGCTTTTAACTTTGAATTCAGGTTTGAGTGTTTGTGTTTTCCTTCTAAGACACATCATATCTAGTATCAGAGCTTTGGTTTCTCCTTGGCCTGGTACGTCGTTTCACTTTCCAAAATCATTCCTACTCAAATTCCAAAAACATTGTTTGTGTGAGTTTAAACATAAGCGGAGAGCAAGATGCATTCTAGCATGAGTTTGGAAGAGAAATTTAATGCTCTTATGAGGCATAATGAAATGCTAATGAAGAAGATTCATGAAGATGCTCAACACAATCAAGAAACTCAAGCTCAAAATGAGTATCTACGAAAGCAGCTCGGTTCCTTTTTGAAGCAAAAGCAAAAGTTAAATGAAGAACCTCTTCAATTTGAACGAAGGAGGCAACAGCAAGTCTTCAGTCATAACATTGATGCATCTAGTGAAGATGAACCATTGAGAATGACTAGGCCAGCACCACGGTATGAAGCTAACATAAATGATTTCAAGGTTGAAATCCCATTGTTTGAAGGTAAGCTTGATCCAGAAGAGTTTTTAGATTGGTTACATACTGTTGAAAGTGTTTTTGAGTACAAAGATGTTCCAGAGGACAAGAAGGTCAAGTTAGTGTCCTTAAGACTTATAAAATATGCTTCATCATGGTGGACAAACCTATGTGCTTAACGAGTTAGAGAAAGGAAGTCTAAAACTAGAACATGGGAGAAGTTGAAGTCCAAGCATAAGGCTAGGTTTCTTCCGCCTACCTACGTTCAAGATTGCCATTCTCAACTTCCTAACTTAACTCAATGCAATCTGAATGTGGAGGAGTACCCAAGGGAGTTTGAAAAGCTTGTAATCAAATGTGATTTACAAGAACCCGAAGAGCAAACCATTGTTAGGTACTTAGGAGGACTTAATCCTAGGTATGCTAATGTGGTTGATTTGCAAGCTTACACCAGTTTTGATGAAGTATGTGCGCTGGCTCACAAGGTTGAGTAGCAAAAAAAGGCTAAACACCCCCTGAGCCACAAAATCCTATGCCCCGAAACCAACCCTTTAACAAGGGGAGTTCTAATCTCATTTCCCAGCCACAAAATCCGTCCCCTTCCTTTTCACAAAGAAATCCACCACCACAAAAAATCCAAGCTCCTCAAAATAGACCCAATCCTAATCCCATGAGCAATAGAAGATGCTTCAAATGTCAAGGACTTGGGTATATAGCTTCGTACTGTCCAAACCGTAAGGTAATCACCTTAGCTGAATGGTCAGCCGTGAAGGAGGTGTTTGAAGAAGAAGAAAAAGAAGATGATTTTGAGGATGAGCTGGAGGAAACTCAAGAAGAAGTAGTGGAAGAGGCAGACGAAGGTGAATTGCTAGTTTTGAGAACAGTACTAAGAAACTAAAAAGGAGTGCAAATGAACAAAGGGAGAACATATTCCATTGTCGTTGTGCAGTTCAAGGGAAGGTATGTTCTTTGATTGTTGATGGAGGAAGCTGTGTAAATGTTGTTTCTCTAAGCATGATTGAGAAGCTAGGATTGGAAACCACGACTTATCCACACCCTTACAACATTAAATGGCTAAATCAAAGCAAGGGAATCCAAGGGAACTCACAGTGTTTAGTTTCTCTCTCCATTGGAAAGAACTATCAAGATGAACATTGGTGTGATGTTATTCCTATGGATGCTTGTCATATGCTTCTAGGAAGACCATGGCTATATGACTGTAAGGTTTTGCATAATGCTTACTTGAATACCTACTCTTTTACCAAGGATGGTAAGAAGATCACTTTAGCCCCTTTACCCCCTTCAAAACTCCATGAAATCAAGCATCAGAACAAGCCAACCCATTCTGATTTGCTACAGGCTGTTAGTGAGCCATTGTTAAAGGCCTCTCAAAATGAATTCAAGGCCCTCAAAGAAAGGGTTTTAAGCTTTTAGGAAGAACCAAAAAAGCGTTTACCCCCTCACCCCGTAGCCAAAACATTCATACAAAACTTCTGTCACTTGTTTCCTGAGAAGATACCCACGGGTTTACCTCCTAAAAGAGATATCCAACACCACATTGATCTCATTCCTGGTTCCATCCTACCAAATAGGCCAGCTAATAGGATGAATCCAAAGCATACCATGGAAATACAACAGCAAGTTAAAGAATTGAAGTGGGCGTAATCTGAGAGTCCTTAAGTCCTTGTGCTATGCCAGCTCTTTTGGTTCCTAAAAAGGATGGTGGGATGAGTATGTGTATGGATAGTAGAGCCATTAACAAGATCACAATCAAGTATAGGTATCCCATACCTAGAATTGAAGACATGCTAGATGAATTACATGGCTCTAAGGTGTTTTAAAAGATAGACCTTCAAAGTGGATGCTACTAGATTCGGATTAGAGAAGGTGATGACTGGAAGACAACCTTTAAGACAAAGTGAGGACATAGTGAATGGTTGGTTATGGCCTTTGGTCTTTCAAATGCACCTAGCACATTCATGAGAATAATGAATCAAGTTTTCAGGCTGTACATAGGCAAGTTTGTGGTGGTTTACTTTGATGGTATCTTCATCTATTCCAAGGATGAGCATAAACATCAAGACCATTTAACTCAAGTTATGCTTGTTCTGGAATGCGAGAGACTCTTTGGTAACCTTAAGGAATGTGCCTTCTTCACTCCTGAGGTGACATTCTTGGGTTACATTGTCACTGGAGATGGAATCAAGGCAGATGAAAGCAAGATTGAAGCTATTCGGTCATGGCCTACTCCGAAGTCAATTCATGATGTTAGCTTCTTTTTACAGGAGGTTTATTAGAAGCTTTAGCATAATTATGGCCCCCATGACCGAAGTTATCAAAGGTACATCCTTCGATTGGACACCAAAAGCTCAATTTGCCTTTGAGGAGATTAAAAGGGGACTTACTCAAGCACCTGTGCTCTCTTTACCGTGCTTTAGTAAGATCTTTTAAGTTGAATGTGATGCCTCTGGAGTTGGTATAGGTGGTGTTCTTACTCGAGAAGGGAAGCCATTAACCTTCTTTAGTGAGAAACTGTGTGATTCAAGAAGAAAGTACTCCACCTATGATAAGGAGTTCTATGCAATTGTAAGATGTTTATAGCATTTGAGTCATTATTTGATTGCAAGTGAGTTTATCCTTCATTCTGACAATGAAGCTTTGAAGTATATTCAAGGCCAACACAAGTTAAACTAACGACATGCTAAGTGGGTGAAGTTTCTCCAGTCATTTCATATCACAACCAAGCATAAATTTGGAAAGCTTAACCAAGGTGTCAATGCTCTATCACAGAGGTATCTACTTTTGTTTCAATTAGATGCTTGTGTACTTGGTTTTAAGCATCTAAAAGCTTTATAAGCTGAGGATGAAGACTTTGGGGAGTTGTTTACTGAATGTTCAAAACACCCCAAAGGTGATTTTCTTATTCAAGAAGGGTTTCTTTTTAAGGGTACACGACTGTGTGTACCAAGGTGTAGCACAAGAGAGCTTTTAACCAGGGAAGTTCATGGTCGTTCCCCAGCTAGTCACTATGGTGAAAATAACACACTCATTATTCTAAGGGAGCATTACTACTAGCCAGGTATGGAGAAGGATGTGCAGAACATTTCGAAGAGTTATGGGACTTGTCAAGTGGCCAAAAGGAACTCCTTACCCCACAGCCTTTACACACCTTTGCCCATTCCTACCACTCCTTGGGTTGATGTAAGTATGGATTTCATTCTTGGACTACCTAAAACCCAACGAAACAAAGATTCAATCTTTGTTCTAGTTGACAGGTTCTCTAAAATGTCCCATTTCATTCCATGCAACAAAACTAATGATGCTACACATATTGCTAAGTTGTATTTTAGAGAGGTGGCCAGATTACATGGTATACCTAGATCAATTGTTTTTGATCAAGATATTAAGTTTCTTAGTCATTTTTGGATTACCTTGTGGAGGAAATTGGGTACGAAACTCAAGTATAGTACCACTTGGCATCCATAAACTGATGGGCAAATTGAGGTTACAAATCGAACCGTAAGAACACTTCTAAGGGCTTTGATTAAACCTCATGCCAAAGGTTGGGATTTGCCTTTACCCCATTCAAAATTCACTTACAATAGGTCTCCTAGCAAGGCCACTGGTCTATCACCATTGAAGGTCGTCTATAGGATTGATCCTATTAGTCAACTTGATCTTACTCGACGACCTTTAGATCAAAATCCAACTGCGGATGCAGCAGCTAGGGTAGAAGAAATCCAGAAGATACATGAGTTGGTGAGGAGCAAAATAGAGAAGGCCAATACATCCTATCAAGCTCAAGCTAACAAACACAAGAAGATGGTGGTATTTCAACCTGGAGACCTCGTATGGATACACTTAAGGAAAGAGAAATTTCCTTTAAAGAGGAAGAACAGGATCATGCCAAGGGCTGATGGTCCATTTGAGGTACTAAAAAATATTAATGACAATTTTTATAAGGTTGATTTGCCAAGGGACTATGGACTTTCAGCTAAATTCATTGTGGTTGACTTAAGTGCGTACCAAGTCGACGATCACCTTGAAGATTTGAGGATTAAATCTCTTGAACAAGGGGGGGATAACGGAGTCCCCTTCAACTAAGGCATGCAAGAGGGTCCTAAGAGTCTAACAAGGTCCATTGCAAGTTCTAAAGTCTATGTTGTGGCTCAAATTTTGTAGAAGAGCCAAACAGTTGCAGTCAGATTGGACAACCAGAAACTCCCTAGTCTTGTTCATGTGATTTCTTAAGCTACATTATGGCATAAGTTTGATATTTCTGCATTTTTGGGATCCTTAAGATGTTAGCTTTCAGGTCTGAGCATTCAAATTCAATCATGCACAGTAGAAGTCAAGGGATCAAAGCATTTTGGTCAGCCTACCAGTTTTGGTCCAAAACTGCATGGTAAAATGTTTTAGTAGAAATCTCCTACTTAAACATGATTTAACCTTGATTTCTTTACAAGGGGATTTACACACACCCTTAGGATTTCCCCCATGGCCTGAAATTAAAATGATGCTCACTTTTGGTTGGTGGAAACAAGGTCACAAACCGGGCTAAAAACTATTTTTGAGAACCCGGTATGCTGTTGCGTGTTTTTTTATTTTTTTATCTCAAGTGGGTTTGCTAAGCTTCTCCTTTGCTTGCTTGCTTCAATTACGAGTCTAGCTGCTAGGAACATCATCATTTGCGGCTTTGAAGCATTGGGATGAGCTTAACCAATGAGAGAAAACAGGAAGAATTCTCACCTAGCATTCTGATTAGCCAGCCAAAAAGGGGACAAGCTTTATGGATGATTTTCTCCATATTTTTACTAGTAAATTGATGTATTAGCTTAGTTAAAGTGTATTAGAGTTAATTACATCATTTGTTTTGCTTTCCTTAATATTCTGGTTGTAATTAGTTTAGTTAAGCAAGCATGTAATCTATCCTTAGGCGCATAGGTTGGCTTGTTAAGCCGTTTCCTTCCCAAGTAGGAAACCTCAACCTAGCTTGTTTGCTGCCTAGTAGCTTGCTTGGTCGTGTATTAATGCTTTACCAAGGCATATTTTGTAATCAGATTTGATATTGAATGAAAAACCAGAATTGAGAGCTCCTTGCTTTCGTTCCTCTAAATACTTCACTTGCTTATCCTTAATTTGGTCGATTAAGGTGGTGATCAAGTAAGTCCTAAACCTTGATTAAGTGGTGTTTCCATATCTTAATCACAGTTTAGGGGCCCTAAACTCAAGTTTAGCGGTGTTTCTATATGTAAACAAGAGTTTAGTCTATCCATTATTCAAACATTCATACACAGATTCACTTAGACTTTAGCTTGAATTCAGATTGCTTTGCTTTTAGCTTTGAATTCAGGTTTGAGTGTTTGTGTTTTCCTTCCAAGATACCACCATATTTGGTATCAAAGCTTTGGTTTCTCCTTGACCTGGTGCATCCTTCCACTTTCCAGAATCATTCCTACTCAAATTCCAAACACATTGTTTATGTGCTTTTAAACATAATCGACAGCGAGATGAGTTCTAGTATGAGTTTGGAAGAGAAATTTAATGCTCTTAAAAGGCAGAATGAAATGCTAATGAAGAAGATTCATGAAGATGCTCAACAAAATCAAGAAACTCAAGATCAAAATGAGTATCTACAAAAGCAGCTCGGTTACTTTTTGAAGCAAAAGCAAAAGCTGAATGAAGAACCTCTTCAATCTGAACCAAGGAGGCAACAGCAAGTCTTTAGTCATAACATTGATGCATCTAGTGAAGATGAACCATTGAGAATGACTAGGCCAGCACCACGGTATCAGGCTAACATAAATGATTTCAAGGTTGAAATCCCATTGTTTGAAGGTAAGCTTGATCCAAAAGAGTTTTTAGATTGGTTACATACTGTTGAAAGCGTTTTTGAGTACAAAGATGTTCCAGAGGACAAGAAGGTCAAGTTAGTGGCCTTAAGACTTAGAAAATACGCTTCATTATGGTGGACAAACCTATGTGCTAAATGGGTTAGAGAAAGGAAGTCTAAAACTAGAACATGGGAGAAGATGAAGTCCAAGCTTAAGGCTGGGTTTCTTCCCCCTGCCTACGTTCTAGATTGCTATGCTCAACTTCATAACTTGACTCAAGGCAATCTGAATGTAGAGGAGTACCCAAGGGAGTTTGAAAAGGTTGTAATCAAATGTGATTTACAAGAACCCGTAGAGCAAACCATTGTTAGGTACTTAGGAGGACTTGATCCCAGGTATGCTAATGTAGTTGATTTGCAAGCTTACACCACTTTTTATGAAGTATGTGTGCTGCCTTACAAGGTTGAGCAGCAAAGGAAGGCTAGACAGCCCCCTAAGCCACAAAATCTTAAGCCTTTTACCCGAAACCAAGCCTTTTACCCGAAACCAATCCTTTTAACAAGGGGAGTTCTAATCCCATTTCCAAGCCACAAAATGCATCCCCTTCCTTTCCATAAACAACCCCAGCACCGCAAAAGATCCAAGCCCCTGAAAATAAACCCAATCCCAATCCCATGAGCAATAGAAGATGCTTCAAATGTCAAGGACTTGGGTATATAGCTTCGGACTGTCGAAACTTTAAGGTAATCACCTTAGCTGAATGGTCAGCCGTGAACGAGGTGTTTGACGAAGAAGAAAAAGAAAATGATTTTGTGGATGAGCTTGAGGAAACTCAAGAAGAAGTAGTGGAAGAGGTAGATAAAGGTGAGTTTATAGTTTTGAGAAGAGTACTAAGCAACCAGAAAGGAGTGAAAGATGAACAAAGGGAGAACATATTCCATTGTCATTGTACAATTCAAGGGAAGGTATGTTCTTTGATTGTTAATGGAGGAAGCTGTGCAAATGTGGTTTCTTTAAGCATGATTGAGAAGCTAGGATTGGAAACCACTACTTGTCCGCACCCTTACAACATTAAATGGCTAAATCAAAGCAAGGGAATCCAAGTGAACTCCCGGTGTTTAGTTTCTCTCTCCATTAGAAAGAACTATCAATATGAACTTTGGTTTGATGTTATTCCAATGGATGCTTGCCATATGCTTTTAGGAAGACCATGGCTATATGACTGTAAGATTTTGCATAATGCTTACTTGAATACCTACTCCTTTGCCAAGGATGGTAAAAAGATCACTTTAGCCCCTTTACCCCCATCAAAACTCCATGAAATCAAGCCTCAAAACAAGCCAACCCATTCTGATTTGCTACTAGCTGTTAGTGAGCCATTATTAAAGGCCTCTTAACATGAACTCAACGCCCTTAAATAATGGATTTTAAGCATTCAAGAATAACCTGAAAACCCTTTACCCACTCATCCTGTAGCCAAAACACTTATACGAAACTTCCGTCACTTGTTTCCTAAGGAGATACCCACGGGTTTACCTCCTAAAAGAGATATCCAACACCACATTGATCTCATTCCTGGTTCCATCGTACCAAACAGGCCAGCTTATAGGATGAATCCATAGGATACCATGGAAATACAATGGCAAGTTGAAGAATTGAAGTCTAGGGGCTTAATCCGAGAGTCCTTAAGTCCTTGTGTTGTGCCAGCTCTTTTGGTGCCTAAAAAGGATGGTGGGATGCATACGTGTGTGTATATTAGAGCCATTAACAAGATTGCAATCAAGTATAGGTGTCCCATACCTAGACTTGAAGATATGCTAGATGAATTACATGGCTTTACAGTGTTTTCAAAGATGGACCTTCGAAGTGGATACTACCAGATTTGGATAAGAGAAGGAGATGAATGGAAGACAACCTTTAAGACAAAGGGAGGACTTTATGAATGGTTAGTTATGCCCTTTGGTCTTTCGAATGCACCTAGCACATTCATGAGATTAATGAGTTAAGTTTTCAGGTCATACATAGGCAAGTTTGTGGTGGTTTGCTTCGATGATATCTTAATCTATTCCAAGGATGAGCATGAACATCAAGACCATTTAAATCAAGTTATGCTTGTTCTATAACGCAAGAGACTCTTTGGTAACCTTAAGGAGTGTGCCTTCTTCACTCCTGATGTGACATTCTTGGGTTACATTATCACTGGAGGTGGAATCAAGGCAGATGAAAGAAAGATTGAAGCTATTCGGTCATGGCCTACTCCTAAGTCAATTCATGATGTTCGAGGTTTTCATGGATTAGCTTCTTTTTACAAGACGTTTATTCGAAGTTTTAGCACAATTATGGCCCCCATTACTAAAGTTATCAAAGGTACATCCTTCCATTGGACGCCAAAAGCTCAATATGCCTTTGAAGAGATTAAAAGAGGACTTACTCAAGGACCTATCCTCTCTTTGCCATGCTTTAGTAAGATCTTTGAAGTTGAATGTGATGCCTCTGGAGTTGGTATAGATGGTGTTCTTACTAAAAAAGGTAAGTCATTAACCTTCTTTAGTGAGAAACTATGTAATTTAAGAAGAAAGTACTCGACCTATGATAAGGATTTCTATGTAATTGTAAGATGTTTATAACATTTAAGTCATTATTTGATTGGAAGTGAGTTTATCCTCCATTCTGACCATAAACCTTTGAAGTATATTCAAGGCCAGCACAAGTTAAACTCACGACATGCTAAGTGGGTTGAGTTTCTCCAGTCATTTCATATCACAATCAAGCATAAATATGGAAAGCTTAACCAAGGTGTCGATGCTCTATCACGGAGGTATCAACTTTTATTTCAATTAGATGCTTGTGTACTTGGTTTTGAGCATCTAAAAGCTTTATATGCTGAGGATGAAGACTTTGGGGAGTTGTTTGCTGAATGTTCAAAACACCCCAAAGGTGATTTTCTTATTCAATAAGGGTTTCTTTTCAAGGGTACACAGTTGTGCGTACCAAGGTGTAGCACAAGAGAGCTCTTAATCAGGGAAGTTCATGGTGGTTCCCTAGCAAGTCACTATGGTGAAAATAAGACACTCATCAATGGTAAGGGAGCATTACTACTGGCCAGGTATGGAGAAGGATGTGCAAAACATTTTGAAGAGGTGTGGGACTTATCAAGTGGCCAAAAGTCACTCTTTACCCCTACGGGCTTTACACACCTTTGCCCATTCCTACCACTCCTTGGGTTGATGTAAGTATGGATTTCATTCTTAGACTGCCTAAAACCTAAAGAAACAAAGATTCAATCTTTGTATTAGTAGACATGTTCTGTAAAATGTCCCATTTTATTCTGTGCAACAAAACTAATGATGCCACACATATTGCTAAGTTATATTTTAGGGAGGTGGCTAGATTACGTGGTAAACCTAGATTAATTGTTTCTGATCAAGATACTAAGCTTCTTAGCCATTTCTGGATTACCTTGTGGAGGAAATTGGGTACCAAACTCAAGTATAGCACCACTTGCCATCCACAAACTGATGGGCAAATTGAGGTTACAAATAAAACCATTTAAGGGCTTTGATTAAACCTCATGCCAAAGCTTGGGATTTGGTTTTACCCCATGCAAAATTCACTTACAATAGGGCTGCTAGCAAGGCTACTGGTATATCACAATTCAAGGGGGTCTATGGGATTGATCCTATTAGTCCACTTGATCTTACTCCACGACCTTTAAATCGAAAGCCAAGTGCGGATGCAGGAGCTAGGGTAGACGAAATCCAAAAGATACATGAGTTGGTGAGGAGAAAAATAGAGAAGACCAATGCATCCTATCAAGCTCAAGCAAACAAACACAAGAAGAATGTGGTATTTCAACCTGGAGACCTCATATGGATACACTTAAGGAAAAAGAGATTTCCTTCAAACTGGAAGAACAAGCTCATGCTAAGGGTTGATGGTCCATTTGAGGTATTTGAAAAGATTGATGACAATGCTTATAAGGTTGATTTGCCAAGGGACTATGGACTTTAAGCTACATTCAATATGGCAGCCGATGATCACCTTGAATATTTGAGGATCAAATCTCTTGAACAAGGGGGGGATGATGGAGCCCGCTTTAGCTAAGACATGGAAGAAGGTCCTAAGAGTCCAACAAAGTCCATTGTAAGTTCCAAAGTCGAAGATGTGGCTCAAAATTTGTAGAATAGCCAAACAGTTGCAACTGGGTTGAACAACCAAAAACTACCTGGCCTTGTTCATCTGATTTCTTAAGCAACATTGTGGCTTATGTTTGGTATTTTTGCATTTTTGGGATCCTTAAGATGTTAGCATTTAGGTCCAAGCATTCAAAGTCAATCATGCATAGTAAAAGTCAAGGGATCAAGGCATTTTGTTCAGCCTGCCAGTTTTGCTCCAAAACTGTACGGTAAAATGTTCTGGTAGAAATCTCCTACTTAAACATGATTTAACCTTGACTTCTTTGTAGGGGGATTTTACACACCCTAAGGATTCCACCCATGGCCTAAAATCAAAATCATGCTCACTTTTGATTGGTGGAAACAAGGTCACAAAACCGGGCTAAAAACTCTTTTTGAGAACTCGGTATGCTGCTGCTTGTTTTTTCTTCTCAACTGGGTTTGCTCAACTTCTCCTTTACTTGCTTTCTTCAATCACGAGTCTAGTTTCCAGCAACATCATCATTTACTGCTTTGAAGCCTTCGAAAGAGCTTAACCAATAAGAGTAAAAAGGAAGAATTCTCACCTTGCATTCTGATTGGCTAGCCAAAAAGGGAACAAGCTTTAGGGCTGATTGTCTCCACATTTTTGCTAGTAAACTGTTGTATTAGCTTAGTTATAGTGTATTAGAGTTAATTACATCATTTGTTTTGCTTTCCTTAATATTCTGGTTGTAATTAGTTTAGTTAAGCAAGCATGTAACCTAGTTTATCCTTAGGCGCATAGGTTAGCTTGTTAAGCCGTTTCGATCCTAGGGAGGAAACCTCAACCTAGCTTGTTTTCTGCCTAATAGCTTGCTTGGTCTTGTATTAATGCTTTACCAAGGCATATTTTGTAATCAGATTTGATATTGAATGAAAAACCATAATTGAGAGCTCCTTGCTTTCGTTCCTCTAAATACTTCACTTGCTTATCCTTAATTTTGTCAACTAAGATGGTGTTCAAGTAAGTCCTAAACCTTGACTAAATGGTGTTTCTGTATCTTAATCAAAGTTTAGGGAGCCTAGACTCAAGTTTATTGGTGTTTCTGTATCTAAACAAGAGTTTAGTCTATTCATTATTCAAACATTCATACACGGATTCACTTAGACTTTAGCTTGAATTTAGATTGCTTTGCTTTTGGCTTTGAATTCAGGTTTGAGAGTTTGTGTTTTCCTTCCAACATACTTCAGAAGTATCTAGATCTGCCACTGAAACATGGGATTAAATAGTTACACAATACGCAGAGACCTTTAATCTCGAGCTTGTTGACTAGGTCCCCCTATATAACTCAAACACGTGCATAACGTGTTTCTTACCTTATAACTCAAGCAGTACATTTCAGATCCTGACCACGCTCTCCTAACTAGATCCAGTGCAGTCACTGGGGGTCTTGCATTTGAAGAGCACCCAGTTCAGATAGCAGATCACATGAATAAGTGGCTACGCATCAAGCAGATACCTTTAATAAAAGTACATTGGCAAATCATACCTCTCCAAAATCCATTTAGGGAAACTAGGGATGAGATGCAAACCAAGTACGCACATCTATTTAAGATAAACTTGCATGTTTTAGCAAAGTTCATAAGTTTCAAAGACGAAACTCTTTAAGAGGGAAAGGCTCTAATGGCCCAACCCTAAATCATGTTTATTTACTTAATTAAGTCATGTTATTACTTTTTCACATTGATTTATCTCATTTAATCATCCCGTTCGGCGAATTCATTTTGGGCCCTATTTTGCAATTCGAGTTCATTTACGTGACAATTTTGGGTGAATCGATATTATTCCCCGGTAAATATGATTAGGTGTTAAATTATTTTCATAATGTCATAAAAATTTAATTTTTAATCATGCAAAAACATTTGGACCAAATTCATTAAGTTTGGCCCAATTCATTTGCACCAGAGTTACAGCCCGATTCATTTTGGACTGCAATAGCCCAACCTAAATTATGCTTATTTATTTAATTACCTCATGTTAATGATTTTCTCAAAATTATTTACCGCATTTAATAATCCCGGTGGGGAAAATTTTATTTGGGCCCTTACTTGACAATTCGGGTTTTATTTATTTATTTTATTATTAATGAAAACTTCGGAAGAATTGATAGTAGGTCTTAACAAGTTTAATCTAAGTAATTTATTTTGTTTTCCATAACATTACAAAAATTTAAATTTGAATACGCAAAAACGTTATCGTTACGAACCGTTGTATTCTCGAATTCAACTTTCTTCGGTCCAATTTGAAGCCCAACATGTTTGGTTTCTTAACCTAACTAATTTCCATGATTAAGCTTAACCATGGTTAGCTAAAAATCACTTTTCAAGATAAAAACTCAGCCAAGTTATTAGACAAGTCAAAAAAATACAACCAAAACTGAAACCCATCTTCTCTCTCCTTTCTCTCTCTACTAGGCTAGCCCTCTCCGCCAGCTAATTCTGGTGTTTTTTGGCCAGTTTTCGGCCATCTTTGGGCTACCTCTGACTCCCCCCGACACCCTAGTATCACTAGCTACCATCCTCCATCAACAAAACCACTAAACATCACCTCCATCTTTACTTTTATCAAGCTTGGAGTGAGTAACTTTAATCTTGATCTTGTTGGTTTTGATGAATACTCTTATTCATCATCCAGATGGAAATAATTTTGTGGATTTGATTTTTATCTTAGTTTTAATTCTTGTTTTGATGTTTTTGATTGTTAATGATGATGTTTTGATAAGAAATAAGAGTTATTTTGATGTTCATCATGGCCGAGTTGAGTTAGGAGCATGTTAGGGTTATGATTATTCATAATCATGCAAGCTTTAAGTGGGAGGTTTGTTTTTCTTGGATTCTTGTATTTGATTTAGTGGTTTTAATCTCTAATAATGTTATGAGGATGTTCTTGGTGATCTTTGATGAAACGGAAGTTCGCCAAAAGTTAGGGATTTATTGATTATGCAAGGGTTTAACCTTCCTTTGATAGCAAGCATGTTATTAGTGTACAATTGATTGAAAAACAATCTTTGATGTACATGATTGTGAAGTGAAATTCAGAGTGATGGTTTTGTATGGCGATGGGAAGGACCAAAGCCTTGTTACATGACTTTAAGGTGTGATTTTGGATGGGGAATTGATTTATCTTGGAAGGAAATTACAAATACTCAAGCCTGAATTCAAGGGTTGAAACAAGCAAACAGAATTCAAGCTAGAGTACAAGAGAATCCGTGTACGAATGATTGAATAATGGATAGTCTAAACTCTTGTTTAGATATAGAAACACCACTAAAATTGAGTTTAGGGTCCCTAAACTGAGATTAAGATACAGAAACACCACTTAATCAAGTTTTAGGACTTACTTGATCACCACCTTAATCAACTAAACTAAGGATAAGCAAGTGAAGTATTTAGAAACGGAAGCAAGAAGCTCTCAATTATGGTTTTTCATTCAATATCAAAGATTTGGTTACAAAATGTGTCGTGACTGACATTAATACAAGAGCAAGCTAGCAAGCAAGCAACAAAGCAAGATGATTGAGGTTTCCTCCCTCGGAAGGAAACGTCATAAGCTAGCAAATCCTTGCGCTTAAGCTAGGTTATATGCTTGCTTAACTAAACTAGTTACAACAAGAATATTAAGGAAAGCAAAACAAATGATGTACTTAACTTTAATACAACTTTAATTAAGCTTTCTAGCAAAAAAGAAGAGAATTGCAGTCGTAAAGTAAGTCTCCTTTTCGGCTGTCCAATTAGAAGGCACGGTGTGTTTTCTTCCTTTTTGCTCTCATTGGATGGACGCTTACCAAGGCTTCTCAGCAGCAAATCATGATGTTTCTACTGCGTAAAATCGTGATTGAAGCAAGCCAGAAAGGTAGAAGTTGAGCAAACCCACTTGAGAAGGAAAAACACCTAGGAGCTTAACCGGGTTCTAGAAGCACAAAATTAACCCTGTTTTCTGACCTTCTTTCAGCCAATCAAAACTGAGCATGATTTTGATTTCAGGCCATGGGGCGGGGCGGGGGGGGGGGGGGAATGTTTAGGGTGTGTACAAACCCCCTACGAAGAATTCAAGGTTAAATCGTGTTTAAGTAGAAGATTTCTACTAAAATATTTTACCGTGCAGTTTTGGACCAAAACTAGCAGGTTGAACAAAATGTTTTGATCCCTTGACTTCAACTGTGCATGATTAATTTGAAATGGTTGGACCTGAAAGCTAACATCATAAGGATTCCAAAAATGAAGAAATATCAAACTTAAGCCACAATGTAGCTTAAGAAATTAGATGAACAAAACCGGGTACATTCTGGTTGTTCAACTCGGTTGCTAAGAAATTAGATGAACAAAACCGGGTACATTCTGGTTGTTCAACTCAGTTGCTACTATTTGGTTCTTCTCTAAAATTGGAACCATTGCTTGGACTTTGGAACTTGCATTGGACCTTGTCGGAATCTTAGGACCCTCTTCCATGTCTTGGCTGATGGGGACTCCATTATCTTCCCCTTGTTGAAGAGATTTGATCCAAATCTTCAAGGTAATCATTAGCTTGGTATGCACTTAATTCAACCACATTGAATTAGCTGAAACTCCGTAGTCCCCTGGCAACTCAACCTTATAACCATTGTCATTTATATTTTCAAGTACCTCAAAAGGACCATCACCCCTTGGTATAAGCTTGTTCTTCGTCTTTGATGGAAATCTCTCTTTTCTTAAGTGTATCCACACGAGGTCTCCAGGTTGAAACGCCACCTTCTTTTGGTGTTTGTTGGCTTGAGCTTGATAGGATGCATTGGTCTTATCTATTTTGCTCTTCACCAACTCATGTATCTTCTGAATTTCTTCTACCCTAGATGCTGCATCCTCACTTGGCTTTTGATCTAAAGGTCGTGGAGTAAGATCAAGTGGACTAATAGGATCAATTTCATAGACCACCTTAAATGGTGATAGACCAGTAGTCTTGCTAGCAGCCCTGTTGTAAGCAAATTTTGCATCTGGTAAAAGCAAATCCCAAGCTTTGGCATGAGGTTTAATCAAAGACCTTAGAGGTGTTCCTAGGGTTTGATTTGTAACATCAGTTTGCCCATCTATTTGTGGATGGCAAGTGGTACTATATTTGAGTTTAGTACCCAACTTCTTCCACAAGGTAATCCAGAAATGGCTAAGAAACTTAGTATCCCGATCAAAAACTATTGATCTAGGTACACCATGTAATCTGACCACCTCCCTGAAATACAACTCAACAATATGTGTAGTATCATTAGTCTTATTGCATGGAATGAAATGAGACATTTTAGAGAAGTTGTCTACTAGAAGAAAGATTGAATCTTTGTTTCTTTGGGTTTTAGGCAGTCCAAGAATGAAATCCATACTTACATCAATCCAAAGAGTACTAGGAACGGGAAAAGTAGTGTAAAGGCCGTGGGGTAAGAAGTGACTTTTGGCCACTTAACAAGTCCCACACCTCTTCAAAATGTCTTGTACATCCTTTTTCATACCTGGCCAGTAATAATGCTCCCTTAGCATGATAAGTATCTTGCTTCCACCATAGTGACCAGATAGAGAACCTGCATGAACTTCCCTAATTAAGAGCTCTCTTGTGCTACACCTTGGTACACACAGCCGTGTACCCTTGAAAAGGAATCCTTTTTGAATAAGGAAATCTCCTTTGGGGTGCTTTGAACATTCAACAAACAACTCCCCAAAGTCTTCATCTTCAGCATACAAAGCTTTTAGATGCTCAAAACCAAGTACATAAGCATCTAATTGAAACAAAAGTAGATACCTTTGTGATAGAGCATCAACACCTTGGTTAAGCTTTCCAGATTTATGCTTGATTATGAAATGAAATGACTGGAGAAGCTCAACCCACTTAGCATGACATGAGTTTAGTTTGTGGTGGCCTTGAATATACTTCAAAGCTTCATGGTCAGAATGGAGGATAAACTCACTTGTAATAAAATAATGACTCCAATGCTCTAAACATCTTACAATTGCATAAAACTCCTTATCATAGGTGGAGTACTTTCTTTTTGAATCACATAGTTTCTCACTAAAGAAGGCTAATGACTTACCTTCATGAGTAAGAACACCACCTATACCAACTCCAGAGGCATCACATTCAACTTCAAATACCTTAACAAAGCACGGCAAAGAGGGGATAGGTGCTTGAGTAAGTCTTCTTCTAATCTCTTCAAAGGTAGATTGAACTTTTGGTGTCTAATGAAATGATGTACCCTTGATAACTTCAGTCATAAGAGCCATAATAGTGCTAAAACTTCTAATAAACCTCCTGTAAAATGAAACTAATCCATTAAAAGCTTGAACATCATGAATGGACTTAGGACTCAGCCATGACTGAATAGGTTCAATCTTGCTTTCATCTGCCTTAATCCCATCACCAGTGACTATGTAACCTAAGAATGTTCATGCTCATCCTTGGAATAGATTAAGATATGATCGAAGTAAACCACCACAAACTTGCCTATTTAAGGCTTGAAAACTTGATTCATCAATCTCATGAGTGTGCTAGGTGCATTTGAAAGACCAAAGGGCATAACTAACCATTCATAAAGCCCTCCCTTAATTTTATAGGTTGTCTTCCATTCATCGCCTTCTCTAATCCGAATCTGGTAGTATCCACTTCGAAGGTCTATCTTTGAAAACACCTTACAACCATGTAATTTATCCAGTATTTCTTCAAGTCTAGGTATGGGATACCTATACTTGATTGTGATTTTGTTAATGGCTCTACTATTCACACACGTAGGCATTCCACCATCGTTCTTAGGCACCAAAAAAGCTGGGACAGCACATGGACTTTAGGACTCACAGGTTAATCCCTTAGACTTCAATTCTTCAACTTGCCATTGTATTTCCATGGTGTCCTTAAGATTCATGCTATAAGCTGGTTTATTAGGTAGAATGGAACTAGGAATAAGATCAATGTGGTGTTGGATATCTCTTTTAGGAGGTAAACCCGTGGGTATCTCCTCAGGAAACAAATGATAGACGTTTTGTATGAGTGTCTTGGCTACAAGGTGAGTGGGTAAAAGGGGTGATGGTTCTTCTTGCTTGCTTAAAATCCACTCCTTAAAGGCTTTGAATTCGTGTTGAGAAGCCTTTAACAATGGATCACCTACAACCAGTAGCAAATCTGAATGATTGGACTTATTTTGAGGCTTGATTTCCTAGAGTTTTGATGGGGGTAAAGGGGCTAAGGTAATCTTCTTACCATCCTTATTAAAGGAGTAAGTATTGAAGTAACCATTATGCATAACCTTATGGTCATACAAGGATGGTCTTCCCAGAAGCATATGACAAGCATCCATAGGAATAACATCACACCAAAGTTCATCTTGATAGTTCTTTCCAATGGAGAAAGATACTAAGCACCGCGAGTTTACTTGAATTCCCTTACTTTGATTCAACCATTGAATGTTGTAGGGATGTGCATAAGTCATAGTTTGCAATCCTAGTTTCTTATTCATGCTTAGAGAAACCACATTTGCACAACTTTCTCCATCAATAATCAAAGAACATACCTTCCCTTGGACTGTACAATGAGAATGGAATATGTTCTCCCTTTTTTCATCTTTTACTCCCTTTTGGTTTCTTAGAACTCTTCTCAAAACTGGCAATTCACCATCATCAGCCTTTTCCCCTACTTCTTCTTGGGTTTCCTTAAGTTCATCCTCATAATCATCTTTCTTTGCTTCTTAAAAAAATCCTCATTCATGGCTGACCATTTAGATAAGGTAATTACCTTTTGGTTTGGGTAGTCCGAAGCTATATGTCCAAGTCCTTGACATTTGAAGCATCTTCTATTGCTCATAGGATTAGGATTAGGCCTATTTTTAGGAGTTCAGATCTTTTGTGGAGCTGGGGTTCTTCATGGAAAGGAAAGGGACAGATTTTGTGGCTTGGAAATGGGGTTAGAACTCCCCTTATTAAAGGGTTCGTTCCGGGTATATGGTTTTGGATTCTGTGGTTTAAGGGGTTGCCTTGCTTTCTTTTGTCGGTCAACCATATGAGCCAGCACACATACTTCATCAAAAGTGGTATAGGCTTGCAAATCAACCACATTAGAATACATACGATCAAGTCCTCCTAGATATCTAACAATGGTTTGCTCTTTGGGTTCTTATAAATCACACTTGATTACAAGTTTCTTAAACTCATGTGTGTACTCTTCAACACTCAGGTTGCCTTGAGTAAGATTATGGACTTGAGAATAGCAGTCTTGGACATAAGTTGAGGGAAGAAAACGAGCCTTAAGCTTTGATTTCATCTTTTCCCATGTTCTGATTTTGGACTTTCTATTGCTAACCCATTTAGCACATAAGTTTCTCCACCATAATGAAGCATATTTTCTTTGTCTTAAGGCCCCTGACTTGACCTTCTTATCCTCTTGAATGTCTTTATGCTCAAAGACACGTTCAACAGTTTGCAACCAATCTAAAAACTCTTTTGGATCAAGCTTAACTTGAAACTCCAGGATTTCAACCTTGAAATCATTTGTATTAGGTTGCATCCGCGATTCTGGTCTAGCCATTCTCAATGGTTCATCTTCACTGGATGAATCAATGTCATGACTATAGACTTGTTCTTGCCTTGTTTGTTCAGATTGTAGAGTTTCTTCATCCACCTTTTACTTTTGCTTCAAAAAAGAACCAAGCTGTCTTCGTAGATACTCATTCTGACCTTGAGTTTCTTGATTACGTTGAGTATCCTCATGAATCTTCTTTACTAGCATTTCATTCTGCCTCATTAATGCTTCAAACCTCTCTTCCAAACTCATGCTAGAACTCATCTTGTTCTCAGCTTGTATTTGAATTCTCACAAAGAATGTGTTTAGAAATTGAGTGGGAGTGATTCTGGAGAATGGAGAGACGTACCAGGCCATGGAGAAACCAAAGATCTAATACAAAATATGATGTATCTTGGAAGGAAATCACAAATACTCAAACCAGAATTCAAGGCTTGAAACAAGCAAACAGAATTCAAGCAAATGTTTAAGTGAATCCGTGTATGAATGATAGAATAATGTATAGTCCAAACTCTTGTTTAGATACAAAAACACCACTAAACTTGAGTTTAGGGTCGCTAAACTGAGATTAAGATACAAAAACACCACTTAATCAAGGATTAGGACTTACTTGATCGTCACCTTAATCGACCAAATTAAGGATAAGCAAGTGAAGTATTTAGAAACGAAAGCAAGAAGCTCTCAATTATGGTTTTCCATTCAATATCAAAGAGTTGGTTGCAAAATGTGTCATGGATAACGTTAATACAAGACCAAGCTAGCAACCAAGCAACAAAGCAAGCTGATTGAGGTTTCCTCCCTAGAAAGGGAATGTCTTAAGCTAGCTAATCCTTGCGCTTAAGCTAGGTTACATGCTTGCTTAACTAAGCTAGTTACAAACAGAATATTAAGGAAAGCAAAACAAATGATGTACTTAACTTTAATACAACTTTAATTAGGCCATAAAGCAAGTCTCCTTTTCGACTGTCCAATTAGAAGGCACAGTGTGTTTTCTTCCTTTTTGCTCTCATTGGATGGACGCTTACCAAGGCTTCTCAGTACAAAATCATGATGTTTCTACTGCTTAGACTCGTGATTGAAGCAAGAAAGAAAGTAGAAGCTGAGCAAATCCACTTTCGAAGGAAAAACTTCTGGGTGCTCAACCGGGTTCTAGAAGCACAAAATTAACCGCATTTTCTGACCTTCTTTCAGCCAATCAAAAGTGAGCATGATTTTGAATTCAGGACATGGGGGGAATCCTTAGGGTGTGTGAAAACCCCCCTATAAATAATTCAAGGCTAAATCGTGTTTAAGTAGAAGATTTCTACTAAAACATTTTACCGTGCAGTTTTGGACCAAAACTAGCAGGTTGAACAAAATGCTTTGATCCCTTGACTTCGACTGTGCATGATTGATTTGAAATGGTTGGAACTAAAAGATAACATCATAAGGATTCCAACAATGTCAAAATATCAAACTTAAGCCACAATTTAGCTTAAGAAATTAGAAGAATAAAACAGGGTACATTCTAGTTGTTCAACCCGGTTCCTACTATTTGGTTCTTCTCCAAAATTTGAACCATGGCTTGGACTTTGGAACTTGGATTGGACCTTGTTGGACTCTTAGGAACCTCTTCCATGTCTTGGCTGAACGGGACTCCATCAGGAATTGTTTGAAAAGAAAAGAGAAAGCCTTGACAGTGAAGGCTAGAAAATTTCAGAAACAGGGCAAGACTTGTGATTAAACTGGTAATTATCGCCCTATTCAGAAATTATTATTATGGTTGGGTAGATAGTTAAGTGCGTTAGCTTTCAAATGCCTTTTGAATCGCCTTAATCCGAGATTTGTGGAAAACGTTGTGGCCGTTTTACCAGAGCTGTGCAGGTTAGGCTAAAACTAACATACTTATATTCTAATCCCATTTTGAGAACCCTATAGTGGGAATCATGTTTGGTGTTCTTGATGAAAGTGTTGTAGGACTTCTTGATCTTTTTATATTGGGTTTTATAGCTCTATTGGAGGTCAGGGGTGAAAGTTATGAATTTTCTAAGGAGGACCTTGAATCGATAGCAATTTTGATGGCACTAAGAAGCTTATTTGGGTTGGAAAACTAAGTTGTATGGTATGTTCTTTGAAATTGAAGAAGTGGAGAGATTGATAACTCAAGATCAGTGTTTATTGGTCCAAACTGGTGTGTTTGAAGTTATTATGAACCTACCACCAGTCTAATTGGATTCAAACCTTTGTTATCCATCTTAGAAATATCAAAAATCCGTGATCAATTATACCAATCAAAGTCTTTCTTTTATGATCTCAATTATTCCACCTTGATCAGTTTTACACCAAACATTACTTCACTTTGAATTAAATTACCCTAATTCATTTAGTTTTCAAATCATGGTTGCAGAACTTATCTTCTATTGAATTGTTTGAGTTATAGATGCCTTTTAATGAATTTCTATTACAATGACAAATTATTAAAGTCAACATTGTTTACTAATTACATATACCTATAATTATATCTCTTAAACAGAAATCGGGGCCTAATCTATTGCTTTCCATCGTGCGTAAGTATTATCAAGTGAGATTGCATACTATGACTTCACGTATGCTCACTGTCTGTATCTTTAGAAATCAGAACGTATTTATCAAAATTATAATATTTTGGTAAGTACATCAATGGATCAGTTTAATCAGTGGTTTATCACATAATTATTGACTCCATAAATTATCAGTTACAAGGCATAACCCTTCAGTTACCCGCACGGCTTCAGGCCAGGTCCCGATCGGCTTGGTAGGTGTACACCTATCCACAGATCGTAACAGTTACAAGGGGGTTCACTGTTAGAGAATAACTAGCAATGCAGTTTTACATTCATCTTATTCACTGTTTAACTTAAAATGAATTGCAAAGCCGGCACCCAACCAATTTATGCAGTGATCACTTAACAATACATGAATGCATGCACTGAGCTTCGACTCACAGTTTGAAATATTTTCATATTTTGTTTTAGGCAAATGCTCAGTGAATCTCCCTCATGCTAGCAAGTCAGCCGAAAAGCTTGCTAGCGAGTCAGCCAAAGAGATTAAGTAAGCAAGGGAAACTTGCATGAATCAACAGTCATATAAACCATGCATACTTTGGAGCCGTATTTTGTAATCTTCAGTGTATGAAACTGTAAGCTTTGTGGTGAATTGCTTTGATGTAATGTATATACCTTATGTTGGTTGATGATTATGGTTGAAGTTATGTCTGGCTATGTTATCTCTAGTATACTTACAGCAAGCCTTGTCCTTTTGGGATGACGTGTTTGAGCTAAAAATGTGATATTTTTAAGGCACTTTTTCACCAATTTTATGCTCGTTTTAATAATATTTTTTAGGTTTTTAATTGATTTTATTTTATTTTGCAGATTTTGAATAAATGCGAAAAATGGGCTTAAATGGCGGAAAAAGCAAGAAAAATAGAGAAAATGTCGGAGGTTGAAGAACCGGGCCAAATTCTAAGAAAACCGGTTCAGATATGAGGAAAATTAGAAAAAAAAAAAACCAGACCGGTCGGTTCAGCTGGACCGGTTCCCACTTAAAGCACCCCCCTCCTGACTTTCTCTCTCTTATTCGCTCTCTCTCTCCCCGACCTGCCTTCTGCTTCTTCGTCCCCAAACTGCCAAACCCAGACCCTCGACCCAGAACCTGCTTCGCCATTCCCATCCCATCCATCTCCTTCCCCCTTCTCTCTCTACCTCGTCATCACTCTCTCTCTTCCAGCACACCCCCTTCCCGAAACCAGAAACCACCCCCCCACCCACGGTTTCACCTTAACCAACCCATCCCACAACTGTCAACCACGCTGCTACCACCACGTGCCCATCTCGCTGGCTTCCATCTCCTCCATCCACGACACCCATGCGATCGACGGTCAAGGTTGAAGGAGGTCGAGTATAAAAGGCTGAGGCGACGCCATTAAAGAGGGAGTTCGAGTTTTTTAGGTAATTTAGGGTTAGAAATTAGGAGTAGATTAGGTTTAATTTTGTTTAATTTCGTTGTTAATTGCTTTTTCGTATTCGAATCTCAGAAATTTCGAGTTTAAATTTTGTTCTCTTGCTTTCGAATTTCAGAAATTAGGGTTAGGTTTTAGATTCAGTTTATGGTTGAATTCATTGCAATTTCGAGATTCCTTAGTTGTAATTAAGGTTTCGATTTGATTCTGGGCTTATTGCGTTCACTATTGCTTCGAATTCGATCCCCTTTTCCTCTGTTTTTGGTTTATTCGGATGGCTGCATTTTGGTGTTCATCGAGGGTAAGTGTACTTCTTGCTTTCGTTTGCTTTCAGGTTGCTTAATTTCGTTTCCCTTCCCCTACTGCTGTTTACTTGTCTGCTCTTGGTGCTCTGGCTTGGTTCGATGCTTGCCTTCGATTCTGTTCCTGCCCCTTCCCCTGTTTTTGCTGCTGCGGTTCTGTTCTGCTTCATTCCAATTTTAGTTTAGCTTCAATTCGTTCCCCCTCCCTTACAGTTTAATTAGTTTGATTAAGTACCTTAGTTTAATTTCGTATTAATAAAGTAATTAGGATGTTAGTTTTAAATCATGATTAATTTCAGTTTTGGTTTGGTTTAATTTGGATAATCAATATGAGGTTTAGTTTAGGTTTTAGCTAATTAGGTAGTTTTAATGTTTAATGAATTAGGGTTAGATTCGTTTAATTGAATTAGGATGTTAGATTGCCTTAAATAATTTTACTTAGGTTAGTTAATTAGTTTAAGCATTTAATTTTAAATGACCATAATTACATGTTTTCCCTGTGGACCGACCCTTAAAGTACTACGATTGACAACCGTAAGTGCTTGAGGTATCCCTTTCCCCTTTCATTCACTCACTTTAGTTTAGTTTTAATTTTCCACCTCAAAATCCACTCAACACAACGGTAACCCCCCGATCATTGGGTTCATCAGTTGTAATTAAGGGAATCAGAAAAATGATTGCAAACAGCGAAACATGCTTGATTAGGGGGCGTTAGAAATTTGGTATCAAAGCTATGGTTTTATGCACCACTGTGAGTTATTAAGTGTTTATGAGTTAGCTATTAACGTGTGTATAAGTTATGTTGGACCATTTAAATGAGTTGTTGACAATAAGTTCATATGTATAGGCATATAAGGAGGAACCATTTCCATTTGGGTGATTCAATCATTTCATAATATCTTGAGATTCGAGCATTAGCAAAGTGGAGTGTGGAACCATTTGGGTGACCTGCTAATGAGGCATGCTTTCATTTATCTGGGAGTTGTATTGTATGTTTCATTTCTCTCATTTGTTTAAATTTTTGCAATTGTGCACTTCGGGTGTGTGACCCGTTGAGTTATGAACTCTGGCGTGTGGCCGTTGAACTATTAAAGTGTTTCTTTTCATTTTATGTATGTATTATAAGGACTTAAGCCGGGTCTTAGTCAGTTTTTAAGCAGAGCTCTGCCCGTTTTGCCCCAGGATTTTAGAGTTTTAGTGAGGTGTGTTAATATACCTGATCTTGGATACAGTGATGGTTGAAACCCAATGTGGGGATGCCATTTGCAACTTCTTAAGGGATTAATACAGTGTCAAGTTAGATGTAAACCTTAAGACAAGGAAATGCCTTGTGGGCAATATCTTTGAGGTGAACAAAGTATGAAATGAACATTACAATGAGTGCTTATGTTTGGTGATAACAGTTAGTAGCTTATGGTGTGCTGCTTGGCATTATATGGGTGGTACGAGTAAGATTAACCTTGAATTATTTAGAGCATTATTTCTTCACCACTAATGCTCTCTTGCCTTGTAACGGAGTGTTTATGAAAAAAAAAATCTCATATGTGGTCTATGGGGAGTCCTTTAAACACATCTAAGCAACCTTTCTTGTAGGTGATTCAAGCCTTGACAATCATAATTGTTTAATTCTCTGTTTCCATAGTGGAGCCTATAATGACCCTTATGTGCATTCCTGTGTGATTTGCAGTTCTTCCTAAGCATATTTGACCCATTCTACTTACGGTTCAATCATCACTCTGTTCATGTTTTTACTGTCACCTACTTTAACTCCTTACTTCTATTTGGACACTATTTTTTTGTTGCTTGTAAAGCCTTTGGTTGCTTCAGACCTAGTCATTGAGCACCCTTTAAGCAATTAAATGGATTCATATTGTTTGTGTTCCTATAGCACTGTAAGGTTGTGTTGGCATACTACTTTGTGGCCATGACTGCACGTCATTACTGAAGTTATTTTGGCAATCCTTTCTTTAGTAGTACAACCTATTTTATTAATGATGAACAACGATTTGTGCTATTTCCATCTGCCAGCAGTTTTGAAGTTTATATGCCTACCCAAGACTTCCATTTACTGCAAATTGTGTTATTGATGGATGCTGATGCCATCATGTGCAATCATAAGACCGACTCCTTCATTTTGACGTATTAGTCTTTCAAACACTAGATGAATAAAATTTCCCTTCTGGTGGTGTTGACCCTCATATTCGTCATTTTACTTACCTATGGGTACCGTATGACTTTCAAATGCCTCTTTGGTAATCTATTAGAGTTCTTCACCTTCAATACTTAATACTCCCTCTCAACTTCATAACATCGTTCACTTACTTTACTATCATGAACATCATGAATAAACCGCATGCCTTGTATATGCAGGTCATTTATATGCCTTACCTCTTTCATTACGAATCTTCGTCCTTTCATTCATTCAGCTTACATGCCAGTCCTTTATAACCAATAAAGAAATATCTTTGCAAGAGTTAATGGTGCTGTTACATCTCTTTCGCACTTTAGATTGTCCCCTTGTTATTTAAATTTACTGAGACCAGTAGGCAGTTGAATGTGTTAATCTTTTATAAATATGCATCTATTAGTATTGCTGGAACCATATTCATTGGGTATTCAATCTATTTGATTGGTAGATCTTGTTATCATTATGGGGATGAACTGACTATGTACTTATAGAAGATGACTCGTAAAGATCTTAAGGTTAGATTGAGAATTGAAGAAAGACTAGACGTGTGTTTCTATGGACCGAGGGAAGAAAAACCATATTTTCTCCCTAATTACTCTGTGTAAGCAAGTGAGTTATCGTGTAAGTAATGCATTGAATATTAGTGATATGTAACCACACTCGGTATATACATATCCAAAATTATAGTTTGTGAATTTAGAGATGTTTCATCTGAGAACTTTCAGGACTGTTTTCCCCTAAGAAACATTTATTTTTAGATCAACCTAGTTCAAGGTGCTCAATCCATTTTTAGAGCCCCTATTATATGACCCCCATCAGCGTTCAAAGAACTAAAGATTTAGTAAGATGAGTTGTTACAGAAGGGAGTTATTTAACTAAGTGTGTCACCGTGGGAAACCCTAGTTTTATATGTCTGAAGAATGAAAGCAGAACCTTATGGTTGTGTACAGCGTACAGAGAGTTGAACAAGATCACTATCAAAAACAAGTTCCCTATACCTTGAATAAATTATTTATTGGATTAACTGCCAACAACAGAAGTCTTTTTCAGGAATGATTTGAGGTCTGGATATCACACCTAAGACATGCAACCACAGTTTATCTTTTACAAGAATGCCCTTTTATAGTAATTCTTGTAATTGTTTGCTTGTCTCATCTTCAAAACTTGATACCATGCAATATTGTGTAATCTCCCTTGCATTGCAACCCGATATTTCCTATTAGCATGATCTTCCATGTCTTTGCAAATCCATTGTTAAATGTGCAATATATTTTTGTTCAACCTTATATGGTTGTCAACATTCCAGTGCTCTCAACCTTCACCATCTTTATTTCATGATCATGAGTTCTAGTTCATTCCGTTGGGAGCCAATTCACACATCTACATTACATCTCATTTATTCATAATGATAAGCTCGTATAACTTGTTCTGAATTTATAATGTAATTCAACTCTCATTGGTGTGGGTGATTGCGATTGTCATAATCCCCTTTCTCTCCTTATTTTAAACTTCAATTAACACACATATATCTTACATGGCCATAAATAAACTCCAGCTTTTCTATTCAATCTTATTGCTAGACTTGAATTGGTTTCATATGAGCAAAGGCACGTTTCCAATGTCACTTGTTCAATCTATTTACTTATCCATTGGTATTTTGCTCATCCAATCTATTGATCTATCCATTTCACTTTACCGGTTCAATCTATTGATCTATTTATTGCACTTGCAATTCTCACACCTATATCTTATATCCTCATAAGTAAACTTCAGTAATGCTTATTAAATCTTATTACCATACTTCAATTGGCTCCATATGAGGAAAGACATGTTCCCACTACAGCCTATTCAATCCATTTATCTATTCGTTTGACCTTGCTTGTTCAAGCTATTTATTTATCCATTGAACCTTGTTTATCTAATCTATTTCTGTATTTATTGGATTTTGTTTGGCCACTCCCTCAATTGCATTTTTCCTGTCAATGGTATCTAGAAAGTCACCCTGTTGGAACTTCGTTGCTGGCCATCTTGTTTTCAAATCATCAGCTAAACCAGAAGGTAACCGGGACATATATGTTCTTGGATAACTATGTGTTGGATCCTTTATAATCAATATTTATAGACCATGATTCTTGTGGTATTATGGTTCAGAATTCTGGATACACTCATGGTTATATTTATTCTAACCACCCTATGATAATCTCTCCTTTATTAGCCCTTTCTAGTCTTAATGTTCATTTCCTTTGTATGCAATGATTTTCTTTGCTAACAATCCCATCGCTCTCATCCTTAATCACGATCATTTCGTCTCCCATTATCAACTGGGAGCAGATCCCTGTGCATTCTTATACGAGGAGAACATGTGATGCATTAAGAATATCATATGATAACTTTTTGATAAGGGCATAGTTTCAAGCACTATCTATTTATATTTGAGTAAGCTAGAAGAAACATTGAGTATAAGGTCAGAGCTAACCCAAGTAGGCATTAAGAGGGAAAAATCCAAGTACATGTTAAGGTGATACAAGGTCGACAACAGAGTTGTGCTGGCAAAACAAGGAAACAACCAAAGCCTCAGATGGGTTGTAGAGTGCTTCAAAAGGCTTTTCTAGTCAAAAGTAGTAAAAGACCAACTATCCAAGGACAATCAGGAACTAGTTACATTGCGCCTTATGATTCATTGAAAGGTTATATCTTGTAACTTGTTGACTACACCTACCTGTTGAACCCGGACACGTACTTAACGTGTTTTATAACTTGTAATAGTACCGGAGTACTTATTAGGGTACACAACAGTTTCTATTAGTGGATAAGGTGATTGTTGAGATATTATATTCAAGTTTTGATGATAACAAATCCAAGTGTAAAAATGTGTCCAAGTAGTGTTGCTCCAAACATGATCTGCAAACAGGCCTAACTGGTATTTGTAATCTTTACTGTATTAACCGGTTTGCTACATGTGAGAACAAGCCTCTAAAACAGGTTTTTAGGTGATTCTACATTAAGTCAAGAACGCCATCTCACAGTTGGTTGTAAGGCATGTTCACAGCAGTTCTTCTAGCAATGCAAAGAACAACCCCAGCAAACAAGGTAGCCTTGATGTTCACAGCAGCTCTACGGATCTTGGACAAGATTCAAACAAGAAGTCTTGGGTATATAGGCTTTATTTATTTAGACTCTTGTTAATATGCCAATATTGAAAAAGCTTTTTAAACATCTCTTGAATCGGTATTTGC
>JACYFF010031955.1:58908407-58922563 GCA_017589665.1 Selenicereus undatus
GTAAAAATTGTGTGTGCTTTAATTCCGCATTTATCTTGGTGATTTTCGCATTTACAATATCCGAAAACACCCCCTACAAACAAGTCAACAGGGTGTTCGTCATCGGAGAACAACCTCAGTTAGGGTGTTTGTTACTTATAACGCGAAAATCAGACACCACAATTCACCCCCCCTCTTGTGGAAGTATACTCTAAGATCTAACAGTGATGAACTAGTAGTGAGCACCTCCTCACTAGTAACAATGTTCTTTTCTTTCTAAGAGAATGTCAATTTTAAACACAAGTAATTGCATTCATTGAAGGTAGTGTGTGAGAAGTATCCGGATCTGCTACTGAAACATGGGATTAAGTAGTTATACAATACGCAAACAGCTTTAATCTCGAGCTTGTTGACTAGGTCCGCCTATATAACTCAAACACGTGCATAACATGTTTCTTACCTTATAACTCAAGCAGTACATTTCAGATCCTGACCATGCTCTCTTAACTAGACCCATTGCGGTCACTGAGGGTCTCGCAATTGAAGAGCACCCAGTTCAGATAGCAGATTACATGAATAAGTGGCTACGCATCAAGCAGATACCTTTAATAAAAGTACATTGGCAAATCATACCTCCCCATAATCCATTTAGGGAAACCAGGGATAAGATGCATGCCAAGTACGCACTTGCATGTTTTGGCAAAGTTCATTAGTTTCAAGGATGAAACTCTTTAAGAGGGGAAGGCTGTAATGGTCCGACCCTAAATCATGTTTATTTATTTAATTAAGCCATGTTATTACTTTTTCACATTGATTTATCTCATTTAATCATCCCGTTGGGCGAATTCATTTTGGGTCCCACTTTGCAATTTGAGTTCATTTACGTGACAATTTCGGGTCAATCGATATTAGTCCCCAGTAAATATGATTAGGTGTTAAATTGTTTTCATAATGTCACAAAAATTAAATTTTTAAGCATGCAAAAACATTTGGGCCCAAATTCATTTGGGCCGAAGTGCAGCCCGATTAATTTTGGACTACAATGGCCCAACCTTAAATTATGTTTATTTATTTAATTACCTCATGTTAATAATTTTCTCAAATTTATTTATCGCATTTAATCATCCTGGTGAGAATTTTTTTTTAGGGCCTCACTTGGCAATTCGGGTTTTATTTATTTATTTAATTATTAATGAAAAAATAGAAAGAATTGATAGTTGGCTCTAACAAGTTTAATCTAAGTAATTTATTTTGTTTTCCGTAACATTACAAAAATTTAAATTTGAGTACGCAAAAACGTTATTGTTATGAAGTGTTTTATTCCTGAATCCAACTTTCTTTGGCCCAATTTGAAGCCTAACATGTTTGCTTTCTTAACCTAACTAATTACCATGATTAAGATTAACCATGGTTAGCTAAAAATCACTTTTTAAGATAAAAACTCAGGCAAGTTGTTAGGCAAGTCAAAAAAATACAACCGAAACTCAAACCCATCTTCTCTCTCCTTTTCTCTCTCTAACCAGGCCAGGCCTCTCCCCCAACTGATTTTGGTGTTTTCGGCCATTTTTCGGCTAGCTTTGGGCTGCCTCCGACTCCCCCCGACATCCTAGTATCACTAGCTCCCATCCTCCATCATTAAAACCACTAAACATCACCTCTATCTCTACTTTTATCAAGCTCGAAGTGAGTAACTTCAATCTTGATCTTGTTGGTTTTGATTTTTATCGTTGTTTTGATTCTTGCTTTGAAATTTTTGATTGTTGATCATGATGTTTTGATAAGAAATAAGAGTTATTTTGATTTTGATCATGGTGGAGTTGAGTTTGGAGCATGTTAGGGTTAGGGTTGTTCATAATCGTGCAAGCTTTAAGTGGGAAGTTTGTTTTTCTTGGATTCTTGTATTTAATTTAGTGGTTTTAATATCTAATAATGTTATGAGGATGTTCTTGGTGATCTTGGATGAAATAGAAGCTGGCCAAAAGTTAGGGATTTATTGATTATGCAAGGGTTTAACCTTCCTTTGATAGCAAGCATGTTATTAGTGTATAATTGATTAAAAAATTATCTTTGATGTACATGATTTTGAAGTGAACTTAAGTGTAATGGTTTTGTATGGTGATGGGAAGGACCAAAGCCCTGTTACATGACTTTAAGATGTGTTTTTGGATGGGAAATTGCGTGAAAAGAAAGGAGAAAGCCTTGACAGTGAAGGCTGGAAAATTTCAGAAAGTAGGGCTACTTTTCTTATTAAACTAGTAATTATTGGCCCAATAAAAAATAATGATTTTTGGTGCGTTGATATTTCATTTTATTAGCTTTCAGATGCCTTCTGAATAACCTTAATCCGAGGTCTGCGGAAAAAGTTGTTGTCGTTTTATCAGAGCTGTGCAGGTTAGACCAAATTGACATACTTGTGTTCTAGTCCCATTTTGAGAACTGCATAGTGGGAATCAAGTTTGGTGTTCTTAATGAGAGTGTTGCGAGAATTCTTGATCTTTTCATATTAGTGTTTTAAAGCTCAATTGGAGGTCGGGGGTGAAAGTTATGAATTTTTTAAAGTGGACCTTCAATCGGTAACAATTTTGATTGCACTTAGAAGCTTTTTGGGTTTAGAAAACTAAGTTGTATGGTATGCTGATGTACATTTTTTTTTTAAGTCCAAACTCACAAAAACATATACAATGGGTAGAAGGGAATAAAATGGAACCAAAGTAACCCAGATAGAACAAGTGGACTAGCAAGGATGATGAAAACCGACCTTGGTTTGCACACTTGGGCAATCTTCTTTCTTCAACTAAGTTATAGAAGTTAATCACCTTCTTAGTTGAATTAAGAAGACCTAGACACCCACTTGAGGTTTCTAAACACCCAAGACATAACACTAGGAATTTGAAGAGAAATGGAGAGAGTTTTCACAACTCAAAGCTCAAATAAGCTCAAATGTATTCATCTATTTTTCTTTGGCAGCCCAAGGCCTCCCTTTTATAGTGGATGAACCTTTAACAATCTGAAAAGGAGGGGAGCAACAAGTACATAGACGGTCATAAGAATGGGGAACCAAAAAGCAAAGACCAAAAGCTGAAAAGTGTTTTTACTTTACGTCAGCAACTTTTCAGTGCACAAGGGTCAACGTCTATCAGCTATATCTCCTAGGTTTGTTGGTCAAATTGGCTGAAATAGGTCTTGTTGGAAAGATCTGGAAGTCATATTTCATAGGCCTCAAGTTACACGCAATTTGGAGTATTCGTTTGGAAGATATGGGGCAAAAGGTCCAGCATATGCAAACTGGGACAGTTTCTGCTGCTTCTAGAAAAAGGCTCCCATTGACTTATTTCCGAAATACCTACCCTAGAACTCTTCATATGTCCTTGAAGCTGACATATTAAGGGTTCTAAAAAGTATATTTTCAGCTTCTTATATCCATTTTAAGCTTGAAAAATCAAGCTCACAAACGGGTTGCTACGCTAGAATCTGGACAGATTGTATTGCTGGACTTTGAGAGCTGAGTTGGATGGGCAAATGAAGTCCAAATGACTAGAAATTTCCTTTATTGGAAACATAACATTCAAAAATTAAATCCTGAAGCAATAAAATAAATTTAAACCACCTTAAAGCTAGGTGATTAGGGTCACCAAGTTGCTGCACTTGCTGTCCGGAACTGTTTCTTTTAAAAATGGCATTTTAAAGTTCAAGTAAAACTCCATAAAGTACCTTTACCATGGAATTCAAACAATGGAGATGAAAAAAGATCTTGCCGAACTTGGATTTGAAATGAAGTTACCCCAAAAGGATTGGATGAGTAAGGTTGTATGTAATGCCGTAGGAGATATGCATCATACTCCCCTTGTTGGGAAAGAATTGCCCTCAATTCTTATTGAGAGTAAGGACAAGCTCCTTGAGTTGTGCACCGCTCAAATCCTCGTACAATCGCCTCTTGCTTCAATTCAAAATTTTGTGGGCCACCCAAGACAATTAATACCTTACAAGAGCCTTGGCCATCTTCATGCTCATCAAATCTTGAAGGTAGGTCAAAGATAATCTCATTGTCTTCATGATGAAAATTCTTGCAAAGAGCAAGATGAAGTTCTTCCTTGCGAACTTGTCCTTCTTCCTTATAAGAAGATGGAGGCGTGGTTTCTCCTAACTCCTCAAAGTCTAATAGCTCTTCATCACCATGGTTTTCAAATTTTAAGAGTTCTTCATCAAAGATGGGAGGTGGATCAAACCGATTTAAATCTTCCTCATCTTTGTTTACTTCTTCATCTTCATAGAAGATGATTTCCTTCAAGGGTAGCTAGGTAGGAAGGCTGGGAGTGTGACGACTCTTTGGACTCCCCTTGTTGAAAAGGACGTCCACGCATGAGGGCCTTGAGCGGTTCTTCTTAGGAAGTAGAGAAATATGTTTGAGCACGTAAGTAGGTGGGCAAAAGGCACCCATCAACTTACTTCTCAATTTCTTCCGAGCTCTCACGTTCTCTTTGCCTTTCTTTCTTCTCTTAATCTTGTACTTCTCCCACCACTGAAGTGCACAACCTCTCAATCTTGAAATAACCACTTTCAACTTCTCTTGGTCATTAAGGATACAACAAGCAAAAACTTGTTCCACCTTAGATAACCAACCTGTGAACTCTTCCTCTTGGCCATGAAATTTTGGAATGGCGAAGCAAGCATATCCCATGTCAATGAAAGCTAGCTCTTTCTCCAAGCTCATTGATGATGGCATGATGGACGAGGTCTAGGGTTCTTTGTGGGCTGATTTGAAATGTAAGTAGGCTGTTTGTGTTTGGATTTTGTGTTTGGGTTAAGGGGATGTGTTTGGGCAATGGAAGCTTGGCTAAGAGGGTAGCCAAAACTCTGATACCAATTGATGTATATTTTTTTTGGAAGTCCAAACTCACAAAAACATATACAATGGGTGGAAGGGAATAAAACGGAACCAAAGTAAACAAGATAGAATAAGTGGACTAGCAAGGCTGATGAAAACCCACCTTGGTTTGCACACTTGGGCAATCTTCTTCCTTCAACTAAGTTACAAAATTTAATCACCTTCTTAGTTGAATTAAGTAGACCTATACACCCACTTGAGGTTGCCAAACACCCAAGATATAACACTAGCAATTTGAAGAGAAATGGAGAGAGTTTTCACAACGTACTCAAGGCTCAAATAAGCTCAAATGTGTTCATCTATTTTTCTTTGGTAGTCTGAGGCCTCCCTTTTCTAGTGGGGGAACCTTTAACAAGCTGAAAAGGAGGGGAACAACTACATACACGTTCATAACCATGGGGAACCAAAAAGCAAAAGAACAAAAGCTGAAAAGTGCTTTTACTTTATGTTAGCAACTTTTCAGTGCACAGGGGTCAACTTCTATCACATATATCTCCTATCATTGTTGGCAAAAGTGGCTACAATAGGTCTTGTTGGGAAGCACTGGAGGTAAGCTTTCACGGGCCTCAAGTTGCACGTCATTTGGAGTATCGGTTTGGGAGCTATGGGGCAAAAGGTGCAGCATATGCATACTGGGATAGTTTCTGCTGCTCCTAGAAAAAGGCTCCACATTGACTTATTTCCTAAATACCTACCCTAGACCTCTTTACATGTCATTGAATCTGACATATTAAGGGTTCTAAAAAGTATATTTGCAGTTTCTTATATCCATTTTAACCTTGAATAATCAAGCTCACAAAATCGGGTTCCTACGCTGGAATTTTGCCAAATTGTATAGCTGAACTTTGACAGCTGAGTTGGATTGGTAAATGATGTCCAAATGACTTGAAATTTTCTTTATTGGAAAGCTAACATTCTGAACTTAAATCCTAAAGCAATAAAATCAATTTAAACCACCTTAAAGCTAGGTGATTAAGGTCACCAAGTTGCTGCACTTGCTGTCCGGAACTATTTCTTTTAAAAATGGCATTTTAAAGTTCAAGTAAAACTTCATAAAGTGCCTTTACCATGGAATTCAAACAATGGAGATGAAAAAAGATCTTGCCGAACTTGGATTTGAAATGAAGTTACCCCAAAAGGATTGGATGAGCAAGGTTGTATGTAATGCCCTAGGAGATATGCATCACACTCCCCTTGTTGGGAAAGAATTGCCCTCAATTCTTTTTGAGAGCAAGGACAAGCTCCTTGAGCTGTGCGTTGCTCAAATCCTTGTACAATCGCCTCTTGCTTCAATTCAAAATTTTGTGGGTCACCCAAGATGATTAATACCTTACAAGAGCCCTGACCATCTTCATGCTCATCAAATCTTGGATGTAGTTCAAAGATAATCTCATTGTCTTCATGATGAAAATCCTTGGAAAGAGCAAGATGAAGTTCTTCCATGCAAACTTGTCCTTCTTCCTTCTAAGAAGATGGAGGCGTGGTTTCTCCTAACTCTTCAAAGTCTAAGAGCTCTTCATCACCGTGGTCTTCAAATTTTAAGAGTTCTTCATCAAAGATGGGAGGTGGATCAAACCGATTTAAATCCTCCTCATCTTTGTTTACTTCTTCATCTTCATAGAAGATGATTTCCTTCAAGGTAAGCTAGGTAGGAAGGCTGGGAGTGTGACGACTCTTTGGACTCCCCTTGTTGAAAAGGACGTCCATGGATGAGGGCCTTGAGCCATTCTTCTTAGGAAGTAGAGAAAGATGTTTGAGCACGTAAGTAGGTGGGCAAAAGGCACCCATCAACTCACTGCTCAATTTCTTCCATGTTCTCACCTTCTCTTTGCCTTTCTTTCTTCTCTTAATCTTGTAATTCTCCCACCACTGAAGTGCACAACCTCTCAATCTTAAAATAACCACTTTGAACTTCTCTTGGTCATTAAGCATACAACAAGCAAAAACTTGTTCCACGTTAGATAACCAACATGTGAACTCTTCCTCTTGGCCATAAAATTTTGGAATGGCGAAGCAAGCATATCCCATGTCAATCAAAGCTAGGTCTTTCTCCAAGCTCATTGATGATGGCATGATGGACGAGGCCTAGGGTTCTTTGTGGGCTGATTTGAAATGTAAGTAGGCTGTTTGTGTTTGGATTTTGTGTTTGGGTTAAGGGGATGTGTTTGGAGAATGGAAGCTTCGCCAAGAGGGTAGGCAAAGCTCTGATACCAATTGATGTATAGTTTTTTTGGAAGTCCAAACTCACAAAAACATATACAATGGGTAGAAGGAAATAAAATGGAACCAAAGTAACCAAGATAGAACAAGTGGACTAGCAAGGGTGATGAAAACCCACCTTGGTTTGCACACTTGGGCAATCTTCTTCCTTCAACTAAGTTACAGAAGTTAATCACCTTCTTAGTTGAATTAAGAAGACCTAGAGACCCACTTGAGGTTGCCAAACACCCAAGAAATAACACTAGCAATTTGAAGGGAAATGGAGATAGTTTTCACAACTCAAAGCTCAAATAAGCTCAAATGTATTCATCTATTTTTCTTTGGCTGTCTGAGGCCTCCCTTTTATAGTGGGGGAACCTTTAACAAGCTGAAAAGGAGGGGAACAACAACTACATACATGTTCATAACCATGGGGAATCAAAAAGCAAAAGAACAAAAGCTGAAAAGTGCTTTTTCTTTATGTCAACAACTTTTCAATGCACAAGGGTCAACTTCTATCAAATATATCTCCTAGGTTTGTTGGTAAAAGTGGCTGCAATAGGTCTTGCTAGGAAGCGCTGGAAGTAAGCTTTCACAGGCCTTAATTTTTACGCCATTTTGAGTATCCGTTTGGGAGATGGGGCAAAAGGTGCAGCATATGCAAATTGGGATAGTTTCTGCTGCTTCTAGAAAAAGGCTCCCATTGACTTATTTCCTAAATACCTACGCCAGAACTCTTTATATGTCTTTGAAGCTGACATATTAAGGGCTCCAACAAGTATATTTGCAGCTTCTTATATCCATTTTAAGCTTAAATAATCAAGCTCAGAAAATCGGGTTGCTATGCTGGAATCTGGGCTGATTGTATAGCTGAACTTTTAGAGATGAGTTGGATGGGCAAATGCAGTCCAAATGACTTGAAATTTGCTTTATTGGAAATCTAACTTTTTGAACTTAAATCCTAAAGCAATAAAATGGATTTAAACTACCTTGAAGCTAGGCGATTAGGGTAGCCAAGTTGCTGCACTTGCTGTTTGGAACTGTTTCTTTTAAAAATGGAATTTTAAAGTTCAAGTAAAACTCCATAAAGTGCCCTTACCATGGAATTCAAACAATGGAGATGAGAAAAAGATGTTGCCGAACTTAGGTTTGAAATGAAGTTACCCCAAAAGGATTGGATGAGCAAGGTTGTATGTAATGCCCTAGGAGATATGCATCATACTACCCTTGTTGGGAAGGAATTTCCCTCAATTCTTGTTGAGAGTAAGGACAACCTCCTTGAGTTGAGCACTATTCAAATCCTTGTACAATCGCCTCTTGCTTCAATTCAAAATTTTGTGGGCCACCCAAAATGAATAATACCTTACAAGTGCCTTGGCCATCTTCATGCTCATCAAATCTTGAAGGTAGGTCAAAGATAATCTCATTGTCTTCATCATGAAAATCCTTGCAAAGAGCAAGATGAAGTTCTTCCTTGCAAACTTGTCCTTCTTCCTCATAAAAAGATGGAGCCGTGGTTTCTCCTAACTCGTCAAAGTCTAGGAGCTCTTCAAATTTTGTTGGGAAAGTATTTACTGTACGTTCATAACACTAGCATTTACTGTATGTTAGTAACTTTTCAATGCACAAGGGTCAACTTTTATCAAATATATCTCCTAGGTTTGTTGGCAAAAGTGGCTGCAATAGATCTTGCTGGGAAGCTCTGGAAGTAAGCTTTCACGGTCGTCAAGTTGCAAGCCATTTGGAGTATCCGTTTAGGAGATATGGGGCAAAAGGTGCAGCATATGCAAACTGGGATAGTTTCTGCTGCTTCTAGAAAAAGGCTATCATTGACTTATTTCCTAAATACCTACACTAGAAATTTTTATATGTAATTAAAGCTGACATATTAAGGGTTCCAAAAAGTATATTTGCTGCTTCTTATATCCATTTTAAGCTTGAATAATCAAGCTCACAAAATCGGGTTGCTACGCTGGAATCTGGGCAGATTGTATAGCTGAACTTTGAGAGATGAGTTGGATGGGCAAATGAAGTCCAAATGACTTGAAATTTTCTTTATTGGAAAGATAACTTTCTAAAATTAAATCCTAAAGCAATAAAATGGATTTAGATTACCTTGAAGCTAGGTGACTAGGGTCGCCAAGTTGCAGCACTTGATGTCCGGAACTGTTTCTTTTAAAAATGGCATTTTAAATTTCAAGTAAAACTCCATAAAGTGCCTTTTATCATGGAATTCAAACAATGGAGATGAAAGAAGATCTTGCTGAACTTGGGTTTGAACTGAAGTTACTCCAAAAGGATTGGATGAGCAAGGTTGTATGTAATGCCCTAGGAGATATGCATCATACTACCCTTGTTGGGAAAGAATTTCCCTCAATTCTTTTTGAGAGTAAGGAAAACCTCCTTGAGTTGAGCACTATTCAAATCCTTGTACAATCGCCTCTTGCTTCAATTCAAAATTTTGTGAGCTACCCAAGATGAATAATACCTTACAAGAGCCTTGGCCATCTTCATGCTCATCAAATGTTGAAGGTAGGTCAAAGATAATCTCATTGTCTTCATGATGAAAATCCTTGCAAAGAGCAAGATGAAGTTCTTCCTTGCAAACTTGTCCTTCTTCCACACAAGAAGATGGAGTTGTGGTTTCTCCTAACTCTTCAAAGTCTAAGAGCTCTTCATCCCCATAGTCTTCAAATTCTAAGAGTTCTTCAACAAACATGGGAGGTGTTTCAAACCGATTTAAATCTTCCTCATCTTCGTTTACTTCTTCATCTTCATAGAAGATGATTTCCTTCAAGGGCAGCAAGGTAGAAAGGGCTGGAGTGCGATGACTCTTTGGACTCCCCTTATTGAAAAGGATGTCCACGCATGAGGGCCTTGAATCATTCTTCTTAGGAAGTAGAGAAACATGTTTGAGCACGTAAGTGGGTGGGCAAAAGGCACCCATGAACTTACTTCTCAATTTCTTCCAAGTTCTCACCTTCTCTTTTCCTTTCTTTCTTCTCTTATTCTTGTAATTCTCCCACCATTGAAGTCCAAACTCACAAAAACATATACAATGGGTAGAAGGGAATAAAATGGAACCAAAGTAACCAAGATAGAACAAGTGGACTAGCAAGGGTGATGAAAACCTTCCTTGGTTTGCATACCTGGGCAATCTTCTTCCTTCAACTAAGTTACAAAAGTTAATCACCTTCTTAGTTGAATTAAGAAGATCTAGAGACCCACTTGAGGTTGCCAAACATCCAAGATATAACGCTAGCAATTTGAAGAGAAATGGAGAGAGTTTTCACAACTCAAAGCTCAAATAAGCTGAAATGTATTCATCTATTTTTCTTTAGCAGTCCAAGGCCTCCCTTTTATAGTGAGGGAACCTTTAACAAGATTAAAACGAGGGGAACAACAAGTACATACACATTCATAACCATGGGGAACTAAAAAGCAAAATAACAAAACCTGAAAAGTGCTTTTACTTTATGTCAGCAACTTTTCAGTGCACAACTGTCAACTTCAATCAAATATATCCCCTAGGTTTGTCGGTAAAATTGGCTACAATAGGTCTTGTTGGAAATCTCTAGAAGGAAGCTTTCACAGGCCTCAAGTTGTTTGGAGTATCCGTTTGGGAGATGTGGGGCAAAAGGTGCAGCATATGCAAACTGGGATAGTTTCTGCTGCTTTTAGAAAAAGGCTCCCATTGACTTGTTTCCCAAATACCTACCCAGGAACTCGTTATATGTCCTTGAATCTGACATATTAAGGGTTCCAAAAAGTATATTTGCAGCTTCTTATATCCATTTTAAGTTTGAATAATCAAGATCACAAAATCGGGTCGCTACGCTGGAATCCGGGCAGATTGTATTGCTGAATTTTAAGAGATGAGTTGGATGGGCAAATGAAGTCCAAATGATTTGAAATTTTCTTTATTGGAAAACTAACTTTCTGAACCTAAATCCTAAAGCAATAAAATGGATTTAAAATACCTTAAAGCTAGGTGATTATGGTCATCAAGTTGCTGCACTTGCTTTCCGGAACTGTTTTTTTGAAAATGGCATTTTAAAGTTCAAGTAAAACTCCGTAAAGTGCCTTTTATCATGGAATTCAAACAATGGAGATGAAAATGATCTTGCTGAGCTTGGATTTGAAATGAAGTTACCCCAAAAGGATTGGATGAGCAAGGTTGTATGCAATGCCCTAGGAGATACGCATCATACTACCCTTGTTCGGAAAGAATTTCCCTCAATTCTTGTTGAGAGTAAGGACAACCTCCTTGAGTTGAGCACTGCTCAAATCCTTGTACAATCGCCTCTTGCTTCAATTCAAAATTTTGTGGGCCGCCCAAGATGATTAATACCTTACAAGAGCCTTGGCCATCTTCATGCTCATCAAATCTTGGAGGTAGGTCAAAGATAATCTCATTGTCTTCGTGATGAAAATCCTTGCAAAGAGCAAGATGAAGTTGTTCTATGCAAACTTGTCCTTCTTCCTCACAAGAAGATGGATCTGTGGTTTCTCCTAACTCTTCAAAGTCTAAGAGCTCTTCATCACCATGGTCTTCAAATTTTAAGAGTTCTTCATAAAAGATGGGAGGTGGATCAAACCGATTTAAATCTTCCTCATCTTCGTTTACTTCTTTATTTTCATAGAAGATGATTTCCTTCAATGGCAGCAAGGTAGGAAGGCTGGGAGTGTGATGACGCGTTGGACTCCCCTTGTTGAAATGGATGTCCACGCATGAGGGCCTTGAGCCATTCTTCTTAGGAAGTAGAGAAACATGTTTGAGCACGTAAGTGGGTGGGCAAAAGGCACCCATCAACTTCTCAATTTCTTCCAAGTTCTCACCTTCTCTTTTCCTTTCGTTCTTCTCTTAATCTTGTAATTCTCCCACCACTGCAGTGCACAACCTCTCAATCTAGAAGAAACTAGTTTGAACTTCTCTTGGTCATTAAGGATACAACAAGCAAAAACTCATTCCACCTTAGATAACCAACCAGTGAACTCTTCCTCCTGGCCATGAAATTTTGGAATGGCGAAGCAAGCATATCCCATGTCAATCAAAGTTAGCTCTTTCTCCAATCTCATTGATGATGGCATGATGGACGAGGTCTAGGGTTCTTTGTGGGCTGATTTGAAATGTAACTAGGCTGTTTGTGTTTGGATTTTGCGTTTGGGTTAAGGGGATGTGTTTGGGGAATGGAAGCTTGGCCAAGAGGGTAGCCAAAGGTCTGATACCAATTGATCTATATTTTATTTGGAAGTCCAAATTCACAAAAACATATATAATGGGTAGAAGGGAATAAAATGGAACCAAAGTAACCAAGATAGAACAAGTGGACTAGCAAGGGTAATGAAAACCCACCTTGGTTTGCACACTTGGGCAATCTTCTTCCTTCAACTAAGTTACAGAAGATAATCACCTGCTTATTTGAATTAAGAAGACCTAGAGACCCACTTGAGGTTGCCAAACACCCAATATATAACACTATCAATTTGAAGAGAAATGGAGAAAGTTTTCACAACTAAAAGCTCAAATAAGCGCAAATGTATTCATCTATTTTTCTTTGGCGGTCCAAGGCCTACCTTTTATAGTGGGGGAACCTTTAACATGCTAAAAAGGAGGGGAACAACAAGTACATACACGTTCATAACCATGGGGAACCAAAAAGCAGAAGAACAAAAGCTGAAAAGTGCTTTTACTTTATGTCAGCAGCTTTTCAGTGCACAAGTGTAAACTTCTATTAGATATATCTCCTAGGTTTGTCGGTAAAATTGGCTACAATAGGTCTTGTTGGAATGCTCTGCAAGTACGCTTTCAGAGTCCTCAACTTGCACGCTATTTGGAGTATCCGTTTGGGAGATATGCGGCAAAAGGTGCAGCATATGCAAACTGGGATAGTTTTTGCTGCTTTTAGAAAAGGGCTCCCATTCACTTACTTCATAAATACCTACCCTAGAACATTCATATGTTCTTGAAGCTGACATATTAAGGGTTCCAAAAAGTATATTTGCAGCTTCTTATATCCATTTTAAGCTTGAATAATCAAGATCACAAAATCGGGTTGCTACACTGGAATCTGGGCAGATTGTATAGCGGAACTTTAAGAGATGAGTTGGATGGGAAAATCAAGTCCAAAGGACTTGAAATTTGCTTTATTTGAAAGCTAACTTTCTGGACATAAATCCTTGAAGCTAGGTGATTATGGTCACCAAGTTGCTGTACTGGCTGTCCGGAACTGTTTCTTTTAAAAATGGCATTTTAAAGTTCAAGTAAAACTCCATAAAGTGCCTTTTATCATGGAATTGAAACAATGGAGATGAAAAAAGATCTGGCCGAACTTGGATTTGAAATGAAGTTACCCCAAAAGATTGGACGAATAAGGTTTTATGCAATGCCTATGGGATATGCATCATACTACCCTTGTTGGGAAAGAATTTCCCTCAATTCTTGTTGAGACAAAGGACAACCTCCTTGAGTTGAGCACCGCTCAAAACCTTGCACAATTGCCTCTTGCTTCAATTCAAGATTTTGTGGGCCGCCCAAGATGATTAATACCTTACAAGAGCCTTGGCCATCTTCATGCTCATCAAATGTTGAAGGTAGGTCAAAGATAATCTCATTGTCTTCATGATGAAAATCCTTGCAAAGAGCAAGATGAAGTTCTTCCTTGCAAACTTGTCCTTCTTCCACACAAGAAGATGGAGTCGTGGTTTCTCCTAACTCTTCAAAGTCTAAGAGCTCTTCATCACCATAGTCTTCAAATTTTAAGAGTTCTTCAACAAAGATGCGAGGTGGATCAAACCGATTTAAATCTTCCTCATCTTCGTTTACTTCTTCATCTTCGTAGAAGATGATTTCCTTCAAGGGCAGCAAGGTAGAAAGGCTGGGAGTGCGATGACTCTTTGGATTCCCCTTGTTGAAAAGGATGTCCACGCATGAGGGCCTTGAGCCATTCTTCTTAGGAAGTGGAGAAACATGTTTGAGCACGTAAGTGGGTGGGCAAAAGGCACCCATCAACTTACTTCTCAGTTTCTTCCAAGTTCTCACCTTCTCTTTTCCTTTCTTTCTTCTCTTAATCTTGTAATTCTCCCACCGTTG
>JACYFF010031955.1:58962214-59006916 GCA_017589665.1 Selenicereus undatus
CCAAAACACTAGAAGATCATTAAGAGTACTTGGTTTCTCCCAAACCGTGACTCTTCTAAACTCTCTTGTGTTCTTCTTCTTCCTCTTCACTTCCTAAACACACTCCCACCATTCCCCCCCTCAAAATTAACCTTCTACAATTCCTTTTCCATTCCCTTTCAAGGTTCAGACTACCCCTAATAGTCTAACCTCAAACCAAACTCACAAACTCTCACAACCGTTCTAACTTTCCCTCCACGGTTTCTAAGACCAGAGTTTTGGCACGGTCTGGCCGTGCCATTAAGCACGACCGTGCCTCACTCTTTCCGTGAGTTCTCCCTTCTTTCCTTCATGCTCTTGGAAGTTCATAGCTAGGGTCCTTCTTCCCTTGCAAGACTTCCATCACATGGATTCTCTATAGTGATTTCTTCAATAAAATTCACAGAGTCTCCATCTCTGAAATGTTTCAACCTATGTCCATTCACTTTGAAAACTTTGTTAGTGGATAAGCTTTGAATCTCAACAGCACCGTGAGGGTGCGCACTGGTTACTACAAAAGGTCCTAGCCATCCAGAGTTAAGTTTGCCTGGAAAGAGTCTTAATTTAGAATTGAATAATAGAACTTTTTCACCCACTTGAAGTTCTTTTCTAAACAAATTAGCATCATGGAATGCCTTGGCCTTACCCTTATAGATAACAAAATTGTCATAGGCCTCTAATCTCAATTCCTCTAATTCCTGCAACTGCAATTTTCTTTCCTTACCTGTCAAGTCATATGCTAGGTTGCATTGCTTAACAGCCCAATAAGATTTACGCTCTAATTCAACAGGTAGACGACAAGGCTTCCCAAAAACTAATCGGTAAGGTGACATGCCTATAGGTGTCTTGTATGCTATTCGGTAAGCTCAAAGAGCTTTCTCTAACCTAAGGCTCCAATCTTTTCTATCTGGGTTGACCACTTTCTCTAAAATACTTTTAGTGTCCCTATTTGAAATCTCAGCTTGACCATTTGTTTGGGGGTGCTAACCAGTAGATACCTTATGAGTGACATGATACTTAGCTAATAGGGCGCCTAAGGTTTTGTTGCAGAAATGTGTCCCCCTATCACTAATGAGTACTTTAGTTACTCCATATCTATGTAGAATAACATATTTGAAATTTTTAACCATAGTCTTAGCATTATCAATTCTAGTATCCACAACTTCAATCCATTTAGAAACATAATCCATAACACAAGAGAATGTAAGTATAACCACATGAACGGGGAAAGGGTCACATAAAATCAACACCCCACACATCAAAAAGTTCACAAACATAAATGCTATATAAGGGCATTTGATTTTTCCAAGATAGATTACCAGTTTTCTGATAAGGTTCACATTGCCTGCAAAATTCATAAGCATCTTTGAAGATCGAATGCCAGTAAAGACCATACTCTAAGACTTTGTGAGCTGTTCTTTTGGGGCCAAAGTGTCCCCCACTCTCAGAAGAATGACAAAAGGTAAGAATGGAATGAATTTCATTGCCATCTACACATCATCTAATGATCTTATCACTACGAAATTTCCACAAGTATGGCTCAGCCCATAGGTAGTACTTGGCTTGGGCTCTAATTTTCTCCTTCTCTGCTCTAGACAAGTTTGTGGGGAATTCCTTGGTCACTAGCTAATTGACTATGTTTGCATACTAAGGGAGACTACGAGTAGTCACAACATATAAATTCTCATATGGGAACTGGTCACTAAGTTGGTGTCCCCTTTCCCCATTCTCTAGCCTACTCAAATGGTCAGCTACTAAATTCTGTACCCCAGGCTTGTATACTATCTCAATGTCAAACACTTGGAGTAATAAAACCCATCTAATCAACCTAGGTTGAGAGTCATTCTTTTGCAACAAAGCTTTAAGAGCAGCATGATCAGAAAATACAATAACTTTCACACCAAGTAAATAAGAACAAAGTTTCTCAAGAGTAAACACAACAACATACAACTCTTTATCATTGGTGGTGTAATTTCTTTGTGCATGGTCAAGAGTTCGAGAAGCATAACATATTACATGGGGTAATCTTCCTACTCTTTGGCCTAAAACTACCCCTATAACTTTATCATTAGCATCGCACATCAATTCAAAGGGTCAAGCCCAGTTTGGGTGTTGAACTATAGGAGTGGTGGTTAGTTTCATTTTCAATTCATCGAATGCTTTCATACAATCTTCATTAAAATCAATATAAGCATCCTTAGGAAGCATATCACATAAAGGAGAAGCAATTTTAGAAAAGTCTTTGATAAATCTATGATAAAATCCAACATGTCCTAAAAAGGACCTGACTTCCCTAACAGTTTGAGGGTAAGGTAATGATAGAGGTCCATCCATGAGCATGATCACCAGCCCTCAAGGAAGTCCAAGGGAGTCGAGTTTCATGAGTGAATTCCAAGAAATCAGCTTTGCATGCCAAGACTCATTTCAGTCTACTTTTAGTTTTAGGCCTGTGCACAAGCCCGGTTTTGTGCACGTTATTTCTTAACCTTACCAAGGGTATGATTGGGATACAGGAGGCCTAAGTTTAAGTTTAAGATGTGTTCTTTCCAATAAGACTAGTTGCAAGTCATTTGGATGTCATTTGCTACCTCAAATCAGCCATTGAATTCAAGTGCTCAAAACTGTTTCGGTTCTGCCTGTTTGGATGCCCAAAGCTCCCCCACTTGGACTAAAACTTTTATGGCTTGAAAGTACATTAAAAATATTATCAAGTGGCCATAAAAAAAAAACTCAGCCAAATTACACACATGAGGGTCTATTAACCAGCAAATTAAGGGAAGAAAATCCCTTTTACCCGGTTAAAGGTAGCCGACTGACATTGTGTTCTTTTTGAGGTGTTTTGCTCTTATCAAGGTTTACCCCCCTTGCAAATAACTTGATTACTCTACTTTAAAGCTTATTGATGCCTCCCAAGCTTCCCAAGTTGACAACTCATCCTTAAGACCAACAATTAAGTATTGTCAAGCCATAGTTTCATCTCTCCTTTTGTAGGTTGTTGTTGATTTTCAAAATGTACCTAGTTTAGCTTGCTAATTTGAATTTGTAGTTGGTGTTTAGTACTTCAGAGGGATTATATAAGCCCCCCTTTCTGCCTTGCACGACACTTTAGCTTGTATATTGAATGACGTTGAGCCTTAGCTCCTTGAACTCTCAAACTCTCTTCTAGCTTATCTCTATCTTTAGGCGGGTAGGGTGGTGTTCTAGCAAGAGTCTTAGCTTCTTCTTGGTGGTGTTTCTGTATCCAAGAGGTTGTTAAGGGCCCTAGCATAAGCCTTGGTGGTTAATCTATATCCAAGGATTTGTGTCAGCCTCGGTTTATCCCACAAAGTTATAGTTTGAGTTTGTGATTTCAAAGCTTGCTACTCTATTCACTTGTTGCTTGCATTTCTGTTTTCCTCTCACTTGAACTTCCCCCTTGGTGATACATCAAGTAAAGACTGAATAATTTCAACTTTTACTTTGTCTACCTCTAATCCCTTAGCAGAAACAACATGTCCTAAGACTACACCATGCTCAACCATGAAATCACACTTTTTAAAATTCAAAACCAAATTGGTTTCAATGCATCGGCTAAGCACTAAAGTGAGATGATGGAAGTACTCATCAAAAGAATCACCATGAACAGTAAAATCATCCATGAAAACCTCCATAACTTTGGTGATAAAGTCAGAAAAAATGCTCATCCTGCATCTTTGAAATGTGGCTGGTGCTTTACATAAACCAAAAGGCATTCTCCTAAATGCATAAGTGCTAAATGGGCAAGTAAAGGTGGTCTTTTCCTGATCCTTAGGGGCTATTGGGACATGGATATACCCTGAATACCCATCAAGGAAACAATAATGAGACCTACCAGCTAGCCTCTCTAACATTTAATTTGTTCCATGAAAGGTAAAGGAAAGTGGTCGTTCTTGGTGGCTTTGTTCAGTTTTCTATAATCTATACAGACTCTCCAGCCACTCTAAACTCGAGTAGGAACTAGCCCCCCTCTTTGTTCTGAATTACGATTGTCTCCTCTTTCTTTGGTACCACATACAAAGGGCTCGCCCAATCAGAATCAACTACAGGATAAATTACCCCAGCATCCAACCACTTAACGATCTCTTTCTGCACTACTTCCATCATGGGTGGGTTAAGTCTCCGTTGAGGGTCTCTCCTAGGCTTAGCCTTTAACTCCAAAGGGATCGTATGGGTACAAAGTGTTGGACTAAACCCGTTGAGGTCTTCTAAAGTCCATCCAAACACTTCCCTATGTTCTCTAGCACCCTAACCAATTTTTCTTCTTGTTCAGGCTCAAGTGCTCTAGAGATAATCACAGGCAGTGTCTCATCATCCCCTAAATAAACATATCTCAAATTCTCAGGCAAAGGTTTAAGATTTAACTTAGGGGGTGAGATAAGTGAGGGTAGTAATTTTTCATGTTCAGTAGTCAAACAAATTTCCTTAGACTCCTCAATTGAACTCACTAGATAGAAAGACTCAATCATGGCCACCAACTCATCATGCAAAACATATGGCATATGGTCAAATGCACCTAAACTCATGGTCAGCATAGTTTCTAACTCATCTTTATATGACAAGTCATGGACATCTTGGGATAATTCACCAATGACATCAAATGCACATATGTGATTCTCATCAGATGGAAATTTCATAGCATCAAAAAGATCAAATTTAATTACATCTCCATCAAAGTCCATAGACAAAGTTCCACTGTGCAGATCTATTTTTGTCCTAGGTATTTTTAAGAACGGTCTACCTAATAATATAGGAACATCATGAGAAGCATCACCGATATCCAAAATAAAGAAATCAGTAGGAAATACCAGTTTATCTGCGTGAACTAAGACATCTCCTATGATACCATCAGGGTAAGCACAACTTCTATCGGCTAAGTGAATTACCAAACCAGTTCTTTTCAACTCTCCTATTTTTAGTTGTTTAAAAAGAGATCTTGACATCACATTAATGGAAGAACCTAGGTCAAGCATAGCATTATCAAATATCATGTTTCCTATTTTATAGTAAATTGAGAACATACCTGGATCCTTGAATCTAGTAGGGAGTTTCTTTTGGAGAACAACAGAAACATTCTCCCCCATACATACCTTTTCATTTCCTTTAATTTTACGCTTTGAGGTGCAAAACTCCTTTAGGAACTTAGCGTAGCGAGGTACCTGCTTAAATGCATCCAAAAGAGGAATGTTAATCTCAACCTTTCTAAATACATCTAGAATGTCCTGGTTAGCCTCTTCTACCTTAGAATTGTAATTCCTCAATCTACTAGGAAAGGGTGGAACTGGTTTTGATGGTTCATGTTTAGAAACAACGATAAACTCCTTCTTTTGGTCATGTGCGGGTTCCTTAGCCTCAATTTCTTTTTCAGACTCTACCTCTATACTCTATTTAGGCTCTTTTAACTCTTTCCCACTCCTAAGTGTTATAGCATTAACACTATCCTTAGGGTTTGGGTAAGGTTGAGATGGTATTCTTTGTTGCACTTGAGCCTGTAGATTGCTAACTAAGGTATCAGAAGCGGTTTGTCTTTGTTGCATCTGCTTCATAGTCATCTCTAAGTTCTGTAGCTTAAGGTCTATTTCCTTCTTCTATTTATCCATCTTTTTCATCATCTGTTCTAGAAGGAATTTAGTCTTATCTTGAGTAGAGGGTTGGTTAGATGGTTGATTAAAGCCAGGGGGATTAGGTCTAGATCCATATCTAAGGTTATGATGATCCCTCCATCCCTCGTTATAGGTGTTGGAGTATGGGTCATAGTTCCTTTGGCCTTGGTTAGAGAATGTAACGCCCCCAAATTAAACATGTTTCACTGATTGTATTTTCCTTAATAAATTCCTGAATTAGAACTTATAAACTCAATGATTGGGGTGTTATCGCCGTCCAAAGGACAAGGCTTGAAGTATGTGTACTGGAATAACATAGTTAAGCATAACCTCAAACATATACACTCACATCAAGTGTTAACCCATGAAAGGTCTATAAACCATAGTAAAATAAATCACCATATAATCTACATCTTCATCAAAAGAAGAATTCAAAATACAACTTTAAAGTATGCATATACTGCATTACTTCTGATCCATCTGGATTTTCTTGCTTCATTTATTCTCTTCAGTTGATTTGCTAGCATGAGGGCAATTCTCTGAGCATTTGCCTAAAACAAAACATGAAAAATATTTCGAACTGTGAGCCGAAGCTCAGTACATGCATTCCTGAATTGTTAAATGATCTCTGAATAAGTTGTTTGCGCGGCCGCTTTGTAATTCAATTTAAGTTACAACAGGGAATGATATGAATTTAAAACTGCATTGCTAGTTATTATCTGGTAATGAACCTCTTGATGATATTACAATCTATGGATAGGTGTACACTTGCCAAGCCGATTAGGGACTAGGCCTGAGGCCGCGCGGGTAATTAAAGGGCGAATGCCCTATAGATGATAACTGACGGGGTCACTAATTAACTAATAAATCACTGTGTAAACTGATTCATTGATGTACTTACCAAAACATGATAACATGGATAAATACACTCTAATTTCTAAACATACAGGCAATGGACGTACCTAAAGTCTTTAAAATGATATTTCACTTGATAATACGTATGCACAAAGAAAAATGATAGACTAGGCCCCAACTGTGTTTAAGATATGTCATTATAGATAAATGTAGTAGTAAACCATGTTCACTGACATAATTTACAACTTTAATGAAAATTGATTAATTAAAAAGACTTCTACAATCCCAATAATTCAATATAAGGCAAGTTAAACCAAAATGATCTGAAAAATAAATCAGTTAGGGTTATTGAACTTGAAATAAAACAAACTGATACAAAATAGACCAATTGGAATGATTGAGCTGCTAATAAAAAGATTTCAATTGATATAAATGAAATATAGGTTTCTGATATTTCTGAAATGGATAATAAAAAGTGTAATGCTTCAAAAATGGATAATAGAATGTGTAATGATTTTGAAATGGATAATAGAATGTTTAACGCTATGAGGGGTGTTGTGGGGCTCATAAAGGCCCAAATAACCTCAGTTTGATCCGTTAAGTATTGATTCCTTTCTTAACATAAAACCCGTTGCTGGTCTACTTTAGAAAATCCATATCTTTTAGTTCTGACCTCCAATTGAGATATAAAACCCCAATATGAAAATTTTATAATGTCCAATAACAATTTAATGTAGGACACAAGGCATGATTCACATAGTACGGTCCCTAAAATTAGGGTAGAACACAAACGTGCACAATTTCAGTCCAATCTGCGCAGTCGTAGCAAAACGACCATAACGTTTTCCACAGAACTGGGATTAAGGCGATTCAAAGGTCATTTGCAAGATAACTCATTTATCTATCCACACACCAAAAATCAAAATTTTTCAATGAGCCAATCAATACCAGTTTTTCCATAAAGTCCCTTATTCACAAATGCTCCCAGTTTCGATGTATTCTGCGCGGTCTTCAATAAATTGGTCAGAACTTTGTCCACAAAAATTGTAATTGAGTAATATAGATCCCATTGAAAGATAGCATCCTGCTCTAGATATCCACAAAAAATTACAATTTTTGGATGGGCCAATCAATACCAGTTTATTCCCAAAGTCACCCCTGTTTTGGGTCTGTTTATAGCATAACAACACATTTTTGCAAGCTTTTCTTGACATAATCCCCCACTAAAATCAATCTTTACTCATCTAAAACCAAACCAATATTATCATAATCATTTATGAGGATAAATATTACCAAATCAAATACAAAATAATTCAAATCCATCACTTCAAACTTAAACTAGCATGATCATGATCAATCTCAACTCCCACATGCTTTTATGCTTAATCAACACTTAAACACTTCAAAGATAGTTCTTATTCTTATCAAAATAGCATGATCAACAATAAAAACCAATGACAACAAAAATCATAAACAAAAATCAGCATGATATGGATTGAAGTTTACTCACTTTATGCTTGCAAAAGAAGGTGTGAATGATGCTTGAAGGATAAGGGGATATGGCTAGTGGCTGGGGAGAGTGTTGGGGGTGGCTAGCTAGTGTCTAACTTGGTGGTTGTTGGTGGCAGCAAGGGGCAGAAAGGTGGCACAATGGGCAGACATGCAGTAGCAAAGAATGGAGAGAAAGAGAGAGGAAAGTATCTTGTGATTTTTGTGTGTGCTGTGTTTACTTTGTTGCAATTGAAGTAAGGAAATTACTTGGCTGGAATTTCACCTTCAAAAGATACTTTTGCTAAAGGTAAATTAAGTTTAATGATGGTAATTAATTAAACAAAAGGAGTAGCAACTTGTTGGGCCCAAATTTGGGCTTAGATGAGCATGGGTTCGGAAAGGAAGCCAAACCGTATTCGATAAAATTTTTCGTAGTTCGAAATTAAATTTTTGGTGATGTCATGAAAAATAATTTAATCTTTTAAATCATTATTATCGGGGCCTACTATCGATCTTTCCGAAATTTGTACTGTAAATGAAACTCGAATTGCAAAGTGGGGCCCAAAATAAATTCTCCCAACCGGGATGTTTAAATGAGATAAATGTGAAAATTTAATAACATGACTTAATTAAATAAATGAACATTATTTAGAATCGGGCTATTACAAAGAACATAGCATTAACATTCCCCCCTCACAAATTAGGACATGCATAAGAAATATGACCTTCTAAGCAGCAAATATTACAAGTAACAGTAGATTGAACTCCACTTGTAACTAACTTGTTTAGCATATTAGTAATTTGAGACAACTGAGTCCCGACAGACGATCCATGTGAAATTTCATTAAGTCTACTAAGTTGGCTTTCCCTAGTCCCAAATTGTTGGGTATTTTGGGCCATGTTGTTAATTAACTTCCTAGCTGCAGATGGAGTTTTGTTCACTAAAGCCCCCCAGTTGCAGCATCCACTATACTCCTGTCAAATGGTAAAAGTTCTTCATAAAAATATTGGATTAATAATTGATCAGTGATTTGGTGTTGAGGACAATAGCACACAACCTATTAAAGCGTTACCAATATTCATACAAAGACTCTCCATTCATTTGTTTTATTCCACAAATCTCTTTTCTAATTGACCCTACCCTAAATGTAGGAAAGAAATTTTTAAAAAAGCTTTGTGAACTTGAGTCCAAGTAGTAAATGATCCAAGGGGAAGATAATATAACCAGTCTTTAGGCCTATCCTAAAGTGCAAAAGGAAGTACCTTCAGTCTAATTTGGTCCTCAGGAATCCCCTCAGGTTGCATGGTGGATCAAGTAATAATGAATTCATTAATAAATCTATATGGGTCCTCACCAGGCAATCCATGAAATTTAGATAATAAGTTCAAAAATACATAATTCAGTTTTGATGGTCTATCTAAGCCAGGATATGTGATTGATAAGGGTTGTACAACGAAGTTAGGTGCAACAAGTTCACGTCAAGTAGCCATCTCAACTTTAAAAACTTCACAACTTACTGATTCGGAACTTACAGATTTAGAATAACTTACTTCGCTTTCAGACACCTCAAACGTATGCCCCTTTTCTTCTTCGATCGTACGACCACTCCTTAATCTCATAAACTAAAATAACCTACAAAAATAAAATACTAGAGTTAAAACAAAACAATAAAAGTAGTAAAATTGAATCGAAGCAAACTGACGATTTTATTTTATTTCCCCTGCAACGGTGCCAAAATTGGTAGAGCTTGTCGTAGAGCTAAAAATTAAACCACTGCTTTGATTTATAAATAATATTTATAACATAGGAAAGTAGGGATTGATCCCACGAGGAAAGATTATGATAATAAGCTAGTTTAATTCTAATTAAATTTACTACTCTAATTTATCATAGCTTCTCTTTATATCACTAAAATAAATCAAATTTAAATAAGTAAAAATTTGGAAAAATACTTAATATTGCTCCTAAATATTATAAATTTAATCCTAAATAATCTGAAAAATAAAAACAGAAATAATAGCACAATATTAGACTCAAAATTAAAACAGAAAATAACAAGCAGAAAATTAATATTAAAAATTATATAAAGTAATCCAAATAAATATTCTGCAAGTTTATAACTTTATAACTCAAAAATTATATGTAATTAAATTCAGAAAAATTAAAACAGAAAATTAACTCCAGAAAATTAAAACAGAAAAAAAATCTGAAATTAGAGAAAGAATAAACTACACTAATATAAATACGAAAATAAATAACAAAATTTCACAGATTTTAGGATATAATTTTTTGGACTTAATAAAACCCTAAAAACATAAAATAAAAATTAAAAACGTAATTTTCAGATTTATTAAAATAAAAACCTTCACATATCTAATTCACGAAATAATTCTGAAACATTATCAAATAATTTCCAAAACCTCCGAAATTAAATAGAGGCAGAATAGGTGCTATATAAACCCTAAAATGGACAAAAACATGAAAAAACACAAACAAACTATTTTTAACCTAATTTCTAACAAGCCGGTAAATAAATGGCAAAACAAAATAGAAATTAAATCTGAAAATTGTAACCACACTAAAAATCAAATTCTATCTGATCTAATATTACCAAGACACTCCTAAAAGACTACTCTTGGGGGGAGGGGAAACAAAATTTATATTAACGCTTATAAATTGAAGAATAAAAATTGACAAACTAGAGAAATTAACTAAAAAGCAAAAAATAATTATCAACGGTATCAAATTTATGAAAAATACTTAGCATAATCTGTATCCACCATGCAAATTAATATTTATCATCAATACACAAATCGATTTATCCATGAGTTAGACTGTAGAAGACACCCACCGGTCGATCTTCCCCGTTTTTCCTTATATTATAGTTTATTTAGGTCCAGCCCTAATATAAACCCTACTAGTTTTGATAACCCTAACATCAGCGTAAGAATTTAATCAATATAGAGCATTAAATATTAGAAAGACATCATCTAACGCCTTGTAACCAATTTACCAGCAAATTGATTTAGCAAAGATCTATAAAGATTATCTAATTGAAAGAGATGGGTTTGAGCCATCCATGATCAATTAGAGTGATACTAATGCCTAAAAGATTATAACTTTTATGTATTAAAGCCTTTTAAACTATCATATGAATTCATATTAAACGAATTAGTATGTATTCTAATTAATCTAGCGCGAATATCATAAACGATAAATACTAATCGTTATAGAATCATGAATAAAAATCAACTACACAATAAAGCATAAAACTTGTTTCAAAATAATTAATTTAGCATGCTTTCAAATAGATTATACTAAGTATAAGAAAATCACTCACGCATATTAGAAATTAAATAACGCAATTTACCCAAATACTTCATGTTTAAAAACTAAACTTATAAAACAAAAGAAAAAAAACAATATTACTTGACGTAATTGATGAGAGACGTTGATGGTGATGATGATATGTGATGATGGAGTGTGATAGATGATGAGGACGATCGATCATGATAATGATGGTGCTAAGGTGAAGAAGATTTTTTTGGGGGTGGCGTGAGATTTTTTTTTATAACATTATTCTACTAGGGTTTTCTTCTTTGGACTCCTTCTCATCCATGTCTTCTAGCTTCTCTTTAATTAGGAGTAATAATTTTGTAACCCTAGCCCAAATAAATCATTATAAAAATAATATTTTTTCATAAATCATTATTTTTTGACCAACTTGATAACTAAGCGTATAAAATCTGAACTTCAACGTCTTCCCTTCTCCTCTTTATTTTATCAACGCTTAACCTGAAAAATATATAAAATAAAGTAAATTAGATGAAATAATATACATAATATAATTAAAATAATTATTAAAACAATGCATGATTTATGACTTAACAAGAATACAAAGTGTAATGAAAATATATACTGCAAAATGCCCATTTATTCCCTCTCGCCTCAAACTCCTTCCTTAATAACAGCTCGGTGATAATGTTAGCTCAGACCTTGTGAAATTGATACCTAGGTTCATCCCATCCCAAGGCTCGAGTCATTACAAAATCATGATATCGGGTCCTAAACTCGACCCAAGGGCCAACTGTAGATAAGATCCATAACAGCCTACGTGTATGGACCATAACACTATGAAACTCAGAAATGGGATCTGCATGTGGGCTACCATAGTAGCATATAGTAAAGAGATATGAATGGCCACAGAAGTACCTGACATCATATTCACTACATATGGGTCAATCTAACAGGGAGGAACATAAGTGAAGACCATGGGAGAGATAATCAAGCATTTCTACTGCCATAAATCTCTAATGTTATAAGTCTCTAATGATATATTAACAATCTTCACTAACCAACCTTCTCACCCTCCAATCTCTACTCTCCATACTCCATATCCCATCAAAGAAAATCAACCTAACTCTCATACTAAAACTGTAACGCCCCCTAATCAACATGTTTCACTATTTGCAATCACTATTCTGATTCCTTCAATTACAATTGATAAATCCAATGATCGGGGTGCTACAATCGTCCTAAAGGACAAGGCTTGAATCATGTGTAATAGAAATAACATATTTAGTCATAGCTTCAACCATACACATTCAAACATGATCAAACCATATAAAGTCAAGTATTAACCAACATAAGGTTTATACACCATAGTAAAACAATTCATGATATAATATATACCTCCATCCACTAAAGATTTCAAAATATAGTTTCGAAATATGCATGCACTATGTCACTGTTGATCCACCCAGATTCCCTTGCTCAACTTATTTTTCTCAACTGGTTTGCTAGGATGAGGGCAATTCACTGAGTATTTTCCTAAAATAAAATATGAAAAATATTTTGAACTGTGAACCAAAGCTCAGTACATGCATTCTTGTATTTTTAAAAGATCTCCGTTTAAATTGGTTGGGGGTCCGCTTTGTAGTTCATTTTAAGTTAAAAGAACGAATGAGAGGAATGTAAAGCTGAATTGCTAGTTACTATCTGGTAGTGAACCTCTTGACACTGTTCCAGTCTATGGAGAGGTGTACACCTGCCAAGCCGAGCAGGGACCTGGCCTGAAGACGCATAGGTAACTGAAGGGCGAATGCCCTAAAGATGATAACTAGTCGGGTCACTGATTAAGTGATAAATCACTGAGTAAACTGATTCATTGATGTGCTATAACTTTGATAAATACACTCTGATTCATAAAGATACAGACAATGAATGTACCTGAAGTCTTTAAAATCCAATCTCACTTGATAATACTTATGCAGAACGGGAAACGATAGACTAGGGCCTGTTTCTGCTTAAGAAATGTAGTTATAGGTAAATGCAGCTAGCAAACAACTTTCACTCCCATAATTTGTAACTTTATAGAAATTGATTAATAAAAAGGGCATCCACAATTCAAACAATTCAATATAAGATATGTTATACGAAAATGATTTTGAAAAATAAATAATTTAGGGTCATTGAACTTGAAGTAAAACAAATTGGAGCAAAATAAACGAAAATGAAACAATTGAGGTGATAATGAAATGACTTTAATGGATATAAATGCAATATGGGTTTTTGATATTTCTGAAATGAATAATAAAAGGTTTAATTCCAAGAGGGGTGTTGTGACGTTCATGAAAGCTCATATAACCCTAGTTTTGCTCGATAGACACCAGTCTTGAGTCATCACTCTTCCCACTTCTCAAATTTCAGTCTCACGCCCATGTAACTCGGTTTTCCAACCCATGTGAGCTTCTATACATAATCAAAGTTGTTGAACTCACTAGAATTTGTAATTTCTTTGCAATATCCATAATTATATAGAAACGCCTGATAATATTTCCAAATGTCATGATTTCTTTCTTCCCTCATATTACCGTTTGAAGGTCTACTTCGAAAAATACATATCTTTCATCCTCAACCTCCAATTGAGGTATAAAACTGCAATATGAAAAGATGAGGAAGCTCTGCAACACTTTCATTCACAGTGCAAAATTCAGTTACCACAACACGACCTCTAAAATTGGGTTGAAACACAACTATGCACAGCTGTTTTGTGCAGTCTTAGCAAAACAATCATACTTTTTTCCACACAGCTCATAATAAAGTGATTACAAAATAATTTGAAAGATAACTCACATATCTATCTACCCACCAAAAATCACAATTTTTCGATTGGCCAAACAGTACCTGTTTAATCGCAAAGAGACCCCTGTTTCTGATATGTTAATGGCCCTACTGTTCTTATTTTTGCCATTTTCTTCACATAATTCCCCTCTAAAATCACTCCTTAAAATCATTTAACAAAGCCTTGTTCCTTCTCATCACCTTATAAAGCCATATTACTCAAATTTACTCCATAATCATCTACATCAAATTTTCAATCCTTCTCTTTTTCAAAATCACTCAAAACACATCCATAAGCCTACTTATTTTGCATAAATAAGCAAAATGACCTTTTATAATTAATTCAGGAATTTTTTGTAATCCACCCTTTTATACAAAATCACCTTAAGTGACTTCCCAAGTTAAGCAAGACATCCAAGGTTCATTTTTTTAAGCCAAGTATTCACAAATAATAGACTTGATGCTAGAAATAAATCAACCCACGCTTGATCAACAAAACCCTAACTTATGACCAACTTATTCTTGCATTTAAATCATCCAAACTCAACATAAGAATCATGATGTCCATCACAAATGCAAAACATCACAAAATCAAGTACAAAACAATCCAAATCTATCACTTCAAACTTAAGCTTGCATAATCATTAGCAACCTTAACCCTTGCATACTTTCAAGGGCAACAATTAAAGCGTCAAAATAACACTTATTTATATCAAGATAACATGATTCATAATCAAATCCAACATAAAAGGAAGAATTAAAAAAAGTTAGATTAAGATTTTTACCTCATTTACAAGCTTGAAGGAGAGAGATGAAGGTGGTTAAGGAAGGGGGGAATGTGTGGAGGAGAGTAAGAAGAAAGCTAATACTTATCTTGGTGGAAAATGATGTTGATGCTATCCTAATGCTTGGATGATATTTATGCATCAAAAGGGCTTTATGGTAATTTCAATTAGATATACATGATGACAATTTGCTAAATCACGTGCATAAGCTTTTGGGCTTCAAGTTAAACCCAAAATGAATTAGGATCGGTAATAAAATGCTTCATTGCGATAAAGTTTTTACGTAGCTCAAATTTAAATTTTTGTAATGTTGCGGAAAAATAATTTGATCACTTAAATCATAATTATCAAGGCCTAGTATCAACTTTCCCGAAATTTTATACTGACAAAAACCCGAATTGCAAAGTGAGGGCCCAAATGAATTTTTCCCAATCGAGATTATTAAATGCGATAAACAAATGTAAGAAAATTAGTAACATGCTTAGTTAAATAAATAAACATCATTTAGGGATAGGCTATTACACCCCCAGGGGATCTTAGTATTGAGTTCTTTAAAGAAGTAAACCCCACTTTAAAATCTTATAAATTAGTGGTTCTGGAAAAAAACAAAACCATCTTTAGCTTTCTATAGCAAGTGCTTTAAAGAAAGAAGAGTCAAGATTTTTTATGCTTGTAGCTTTTAACTCAACTTGGTTCGTATCCCCACAAGACGTGGTAAAAAACAAAAGGACCCAACAATGACGAGAGTATTGATTAGGACCAACACAAAACAAAGGTTTCTGCATGAGTTCAAGCTATCCTAGCTCTGTGTTTAAAATATCACACACCTAGCTGCACAAAAGACCAAAGTGTTCTGCCTTGGGAGGGGTTAAGTGCTACTCATGCTTTAAGTCGATAAAACTCGCACTTCTGTGCTCTAGACTAAGGCTCAAAACATCTCAAGTGTACCCATTACAAGTAACTAAGGGATTTTGGAAATGTAAGGTTTATTTTGGAAACATAGGATTTGAAAATTAGGGGATTAATTGATGGAGATCGAATCAATGGAGGTTGATGTTGGAAGTTTAGGGCTTTTGTCTACCCAAGCAATATGACTTGTTTAGTGGGTTCAACCAGTCATCGGCCACACGTCGATAATTGCTTATCGTCGATGACAACAACGTTTAGTTGTTTGTATATTTTCTCTATCTCTCTCATTCTTTATCTTCCCCTGTTTTCTCATGTGTCTGATGCCTTTTCTCTGTCAACACGAGTCCTTCCCTTTTCTCTGCTTAAATGCCTTGTATTAACCCCTTAAAATATGGCAATTTGTTAAAACAGGAAGGTAGTCCTTAGATGGAGAATATAGACTAATATTTGGGAAAACTATAGTTTGCTGACAATTGATTTGTAGCTTTCCTTTTTCTTCACTTTCTGATTTGCATATATTTTTTAAAATTTATAATGAAATATTTATTTGCTTCTTATTTTTTTGGATGACATTCTCTAATAAAATTCACAATATAAGGTTTCTTGTTTGTAGATACTCTTAAAATATATTCTTTGATAGAATTTATCATACTAATATGATGACGTTCTCTAATGACATTCTCTAATTGCTTTCCATAAATACATTTTAAATTTATTTTAGCCATATATTATTAAAAAAAGAAGGCTCACATTTGCAAAGCCTACCCCCGAGGACCCTTTGTGCCTTGGTACGCCTTGAGCTTTTCTAAGGAAAGGCCTAGCTAACCTAATTCTCTAATTATTAGTCAACCTAGATTTACAATTAACAATCTATTGTATGCTGATGGAGTAGGTGGTATCATTGTTTCCCTTGCACTTCTAGGGTGTTTGCTATGCCCCTCAAACATTTACAACAAGAAAGCCAAAAATGGATTGCATAAAATCTTATTAATATTAAGCTCATTAATGCACTCCTTAATGATTTTGGCAAGATGCATGCATCAACAATCAGAGCATCCAATAACTATGACCATATTGATTAGGATGAAGATTTAGCTAAGGACATTCCTAGACGCCCATGCAAGTACCTTGGCAAATATTTTGTGCACTCCAAATAAGCAAATAGGCTTAAACAATTAAACTTAGCCATATCGTCTGCATCACAGCAAGATTGGGAAACAAAATCATTAGATAGGCTTTTCGTAAAAAGCCTAAAGCTAAAAAACTATAAAAAGAGCCATTATCCATGCTATAAAGTACTTGAAAATGCTAAAAAAAAGGTCAGATTGTTGGTATGTAGTATTGGCACTTTTTCTTTAAACAACTTAGCCATGGCATTTCAAGTTCACTCTAAGAATCACGCTGGCATCCTGAAGACTGATGAACAACTTTTTCATAGTAGAGGAAAATGGCATCTTTCGCTGATAAGGCCCAAAGACCTCCAACTAGGAACTACACTTCAATATTGTCAAAGGCATTAATCTTTCTCATAGTATCAACCGGTCAATGGCAAAATCACTCAAGCCAGTATTGTTTTCCTTTTGGCTCTTAAGTGTTGCCTACCCAATTTCAAATCAAAGGGAGATCCTTCTTAACTTCAAATCTTTCGACTTGACCAAAAAAGTCATAAATGATTGAACTTTTTCTATTGGATTTCCTAACTTACTATGAAAGTGCTCTTAAGAGTTGTCCATTCCACCCTAGAAGTTTTGACTTTCAAAAATTAAATTAAATGGAACAATAGGAGTTAGACACAATGAGTTTGTACTAAACCAGCCTGAGTAGGGCTATGATGTCTTTTCAAGTCGAGTAGTATATTTATATATTTGAATGGTATGAAGTGGGTAGAGGTAATTTTCGATTGATGAAACCCACTAAAAATTTTCTTCTTCTATCTGATCCAAAGAAAAGAAAAATAAAAGCCAATGGAAGAATAAAACCATTAAATTACAGAAAACAACAATCTAGTACATTAAAGTATCCTCCTATACACCCAAAATATCCTAAACACTCAAAACAAACACTAAACTTCAACTCTTGGCTAAAGCATACCATATGAAATCGTCATTTGGACCATAAGACACAATAAGAACTCATGGATCATATAAAACCATTTTGTATTTTAAAAGTCTGCCTCCTCCTTCCAAAAGAATTCTAGGAATTCTGAGGAAGGAAAAAAAAACAATAGTTCTTGATTTATTAATAAGGAATAAGAGAAGCCAATCAAATGCCGAGTACAACGCAATACCTAGGATCCTAGATTTTAGCTTATTCGCAAATACGAAAATCATAAGAACTCTCTCGCATAACAAATGTACAAAAATTGATCTCCAAATAGGACAATTACCCTCAATTGTATGGAAATGACCCTAAACATTACTTGTAACCAGCACAACATATCCTCTACCCCTTCATCCTTTACCTCTTTTCCCTTTAGACACTTAGTCCCCTTTGTTTTTGTTACCTCAAGCCAAGAAAAAATGAAAGCAACTCCATTTGTTGACCTTCAAAAGCAAACTGCACCCTCTTCTAGCCTAATAAGCCAAGACACGCTTTTCTAACTCATGTATCCATGTCTAACACGCGTGCAGACATGCTTAGGATACGTGTTAGATACAAGTAAAAGGAAAAACAATTTTAAGACACGATGCCGACTTGTCATGGACTCTTGTGACTCACCATGGACATGCAAATCTACCCCATAGTCCACCACAGTCAAGGCTTTTTATACTATCAATCATCATATCTTAAATTTTGAGTTTTGTTTATTCCTTCACCATTTTGTTGTCATGTTTCTCCATCTATTTTGCACATACTCTCAGTGATTTTGCGAGTTTGAGGATTGACTAGGGCTTTGGAGAAGAGGGGTATTTTCTCTCTCTAGCAGCAGCCAAAGCAAGGCAAAGTTTAAAATTTCAACTCTTTTCTTTTTATGTAAAAGGTGAAAGAGAGAGAAGTGAAAATGTCACAGGGTAAAAGGGTGTTGATGTTTAAAAGGCATGACTGTCAAAACGAGGCAATTAGCCGTCAACTATATTAAAAATGCTCTACAATTGGAGCATATGGAAAAAAATACTTTTTCTTTTATCTATGTTGGTTCCACTGCTTCCCTCACCTCAATGAATAGTCCTCTCAATGGTTGCTTGTTTAATATAATAATTTTATGATTTTAAAAAGTTAAGAAACTATAAACAGAAATGTATAGATGTCTTTATCCCAAAAAAAAACACATAATAAGTAAAAGTGTCAGGGCGCATCAGATCCTTATTTTTTCAAAAATCATGTGTCTCCATGTCAGTGCCATGTCATATCATGTCGTATTCGTGCCACATATTTTTCTGTGCCTTTTAGCTTCTAAAGGCTACAAATTGTCCTAGAATGTAGCACACACTTTATCAAAGTTATCAAGTCAAAACAAATGAAGATAACTAGCTCCAACAAATATGCAAGCTTTTCCCCCTCTAGGAACAATCCTTCTGCGATTTAGCCTCACCATCTCTCCACAACTCATACTCCAATGAAGCAATACATGGTTGTAGAACTTAGAAGATGAGTCAAAACCATCAACAAGAAACAACTTTGTCTTCCCAATCTTTTTGTTTTTTTGGTGTGGGTAATCTTGGGCATAATGCCTTCTCCTAGTACTATGCTCCCCTAATTTAACTTCTTTTTGAATTATTTCTAACTACTTATTTGTCTTTCAGAAGCAATGTAGAAGTCAACAACTTAGCACAGAAGTTGCTTATGTTTTGGTTGTCGCTGACTTTGCCAATTACAAAATTTGCACCAAGCATTGGTGTATTACCTAATGGTGTATTACCTATTACTCTAGTTTGAGGCATTTCAGGAGAATAAGTATTACGAAAGTAATCAAGATGAAATCTTATATATGAACATAATGTCTTTCCTTAACATGCACCAAAGTATAACAAATTCCCCAAGGATGGTGAAGTTGGGAGATACCGAGGTCTCCCTCACTGAAGGTTGACATTGGACATTAGAATGTTTGACGCCCATCTACCACTACCATTTTCTTGCTAGAAGGTTAGTCATGTTAGGTTGGGTAAACTTGTTCTCCATAACCTTCTCGCACTGTCATAGCCCAGCATGAGGATTGTAGCAGCTTAGCGCCACTCCCAACTAATCCTTAAGGATCTCTTTGAATCGTGAAAAGTTTGGTCGAAAGAAAACAAATTGGGAAAGCTACTTTTTTTTTTGTGTTTGGTTTAGAGAAAATCACAGAGAAAAAAATATGGAGGAAAGTTATGTGAAAAATTGTTAGAAACAAGTGATAAAATTTTCCTTGTAAAATTGTGAGGGAAGTTTGAGAAAAATTTCCAACCTCCTCCAACCTCACATTGTTTAGATGACATCAACTTGATTCAACTAGTCCATCAACATTCAAATTTCTCATCGAAATTTCTCTATTTTTGCTCAATCCAAATAAGAGAAAAAAACTCATTTTCTCCCTACTTTTTTTTCGTTCACATTCTTTGTCCATCAACTTTTTTTTTCCATCAAATTTTCTGAGGACCAAAAAGAGTATAAGAGAAAGTATACTGGCTTCCCAAACAAAATAAATACAATTGGACAAGTCAATTATTACAAACCTAAAAAGTTCTGACTCACTTTTCATCTGTCAATCGCAAAAACTATGTTTTCGATGGTAGCACCCATCCAATAGTTAATAGCTAATGCTAGAAATATTAAGTTATAAAAATGAAAAAAAAAACTAATTTCTAAGGCTCCGCTTTGATCATTAGAAAATTTGGTTGGAAGAAAAGTTGAACCAAAAAAATATGAAGGAAAAAAAGTAGAGAGAAAATGAGTTTTTTTCTCTTGTCTGGATTGAGAAAAAAATACAAGAATTTGAATGAGAAATTTGAATGTTGATGAAATACTTGAATCATGTTGATGTCATTCAAGCAATGTGAGGTTGGAGGAGGTTGGGAATTTTCCTCAAACTTTCTTCATAATTTTATAAGGAAAATTTTATCACTTGGTTCTAACAATTTTTCTACCTAACTTTCCTCCATATTCTTTTCTTTGTGATTTTCTCTAAACAAAACACAAGATAAAAAAAGTAAATTTCCCAAAAAAAATTCTTTCCACCAAAGTTTACAAGGTGCAAATGGAGCCTAAATCTAGCGGAAGCATACAACCACCAAAAAATACAAACATAAAGCATCAAGATAACTAAGACTTGTTGCATGGTGGCTCAACAACAGACTGATAGCACGATCAAACAATAAACTAATTATTTGAATTTTATATGTGATTCACATAAGCTAATTATTATATTCTGTTATAAGCGTGTCTGTGCAGTTATTTTGGACTAGAGATTTACAATTTAACACGTAGCCAAAAGAATTAGCGGCTTAATAATCAAGCCCATTTAGAATAAACATACTCTAATCCATGCTCCTCTTTAGTTAGTAGTGGGAAAAAATAGAGAACGAGTCAAAAAAATGGAGCTTGTGCTTTACTAATCTCGGGTAAGAGAAAAAGTAGCAAAGGGGGATGGGAAAATAAAGGAACAAGGAGACGGGAGGTATGAGTCTCAAGGAACACAAGAAGCAACCATATACTCAACACCCACCCACCTGACAAAGAAAGGAAGACAAAGAAAGAGAGAAAAGGAGGTGGCAAAAGGTGAAAGAGTGGAAGTAGAGAAGACAAGGACAATAGCAGAAACATAAGATGATCACAAAGGAGCCAAAAATGGAGAATACGAAGTAGAAGAAGGAGATGGAATTAGCGAGCATAGTAAAGAAGGAGCAACCATGTAAGCAGGAAGAAGGGAAGGAAGGAACCTAGCAGGGCAATCTCTCAATATCAACGAAATCAATCCCTAAACATTAAGAATCTAAGGAGGGTGACCTCCAATCTGAACTCTTAGTGTTCTTAAAGCCTAGAATAATTTAGTTGATTGAAACTCTTTGTCTTTTAAAATATTAGGGTTGGAAATATGGATAAAGTGGATTGAATGTGTGAAAAAATTGGGTAAGGTTTTGTGACAACTAAGTTAATATTAGAGGTTCTTATGTGTACGATTGTCAAAGGGAGGAAGAGAAGATCTTTCATTTGTTAAGTGTTGTTCTTTCATGGGTAATGATTAGGAATAACTCATTTCGTTGGGGACCATGAATGTGAGTTGGTAGTGTAATTCAGAATAGTAGCCCTATAAGCAAAGGTAGGAAAATTGAGTGTGTGCGTTTGACCCTATTTTGGACACAACTAAATGGAGGTGTGATGATGAATCCTCACGAGCACAAGGTCTCAATCATTCGACACCAATAAAATTGATGCTAGTTTCTCCAAGTATACAATCTCAAGCAATCAAAGATATTGCAAGATTAAGGCGCAAGAATGAGAACCAAAGTAGAATACAATAAAACGCCTCGCTAAATCTCTATTTTAAAGTCATATGCCATCAAAGAGAGATCCTAAGAAAACTAACGAATCATCTCAGTGTGATATGACTATGTGACTTACATGATAATACGAGTTATGATTTTAAGGCATATTTACTACAATGAAGAAGGGTCTTGAGATCATATTTGAATAACTGTTTGAACTCTTTTTGTGTGCTTAATTATTCACAGGGCTCTTACTTAACAAGATCATTGACTAACTAACTGCATAAAGATTCAGAGCTATAGCTCTACTATCTTGAACTCTCATTGTCAGGGATCTTGAGAAACTTGCAATAATGGAACCATTATTAGGGTCATAAAAATAGTACAACTTGAGTAAAACCTAAAATGAATTTTATGCTACTCTAGTTAATTACAAGATTCTTAAATTACTATACATGCTCAATAAATGACAATTACTCTCATTTATGCTATTCCATGATAGGAAAACACAACACAAATTATGGTGCTGAAAGATTTTCATCGCTTACACAAAGTATCTTTTTGGAGAAATATTGATTTACCACAATAGGAAAAATTGGGCCAATTAAATTAATCACTAATATTTCTCATTGCTCATTGAAAAATCTTAAAAGAAGAAAGATTAACTTTGTATTTTTGTAGTATAACAACTGGTTACAATTGGGAAGTTGAGAGGTAAATTTATCCAAATTACGGAAGGGTCAAAAAACACTTTTACTGAAAGGGATGGTTGTAGATCAACTATGGTAAAAATAGAAGATGTCAACATCAAAGCTTAAAAAGTGATATCTGACTTATGAAAAATGGAATACAAACATCAGCATACTGAATAAGGCCGAAGAATCATCTCCCAAAGCCATAATGAATGATTGAGCAATTATCAGAGAAGTGAATGGATGTTAAGGCCTTTGAACTAGCAAGTAGCTGTTAGAGAGAATCATCTAATAAAATATTCTAAAGCCTCAAACAGTTATGGTCTTTAGCTTATTATAATGATATAGTGCTCAACTCCTATATGTATGGGCGTTTATTGAAGAAGAAGAGTGCAAGACAAACAAAGAGCTAAACTCATATTCTAATTGTAATTGTACTCTTGAGTGATTAGCTTTCAAATTATTATACTATTTGTATGCACATTTGCGGATCCTTATAAGGGATGAGAGTTGGAAGAATCATGCTTGTAAGCAGGAGGGTTTACTAGGAGAGTCATCCTTTCTAAGTGGAAACATATGAGAAATCCTTCCGATAAAGGTCTTAAAGGGTGTATAGTCATCAAGGTTGTTGGGTGGACACTTTGGTATTGTATTATCCTGGAGCAATGTAATAGAAATTGGTTGAATCCTAAGGAACGGTCCTTAAACCTCACATGAAAACAAAAAAAAATTAAATTAAAAATAGAAAACTTCTATGTTGTCAGTCGTTACTCAGTTACTGTTTTGAGATTCAAACTCTTTGACTATTCAAATCAATTCACTTCTCTTTAGATATGTCTACTGCCATTTAGATATGTCAATAGTGACAATGAATTGGTGTGAAAAACACCATCGAGCTTTATTCGTGATCATTCACAACAAAGGACTTCATGTTACAGCTAATGCAATACACGGGTTTTCTCTCCTTATGGGAATGTAGAAAACCTTACGAGATTATGGACAATGGGTGCCTTTCAAGCTCTGGTAAGTCTTTATTCACTTACTTGAAGGTCGTCGGATTTATGAAGGTTATTGTGAGTTAGAGCTTTACTTTGCTAGTGAATTTAGTTGTGATTTTAAGCCTTACATTCAGAAGTATAAGTTGGACTATAAGCCTCTTGGAACTCATTTAGTACTACGACATATGAGCCTCTTAAAACTCCTTGAATACTAGGGCAACCCCCCCCCCCCTCATGGATGAGGCTTGGGTTTCATCTATAAGGTCTTCTAAGCAGCAACCAAATTCTTATTAGAATGAGATAGATCCAATCTACTATGATGGACATGATAGGGGATTCATCATTGGGGACAAGAAATAGGAAATCCTTTAGAAGGAGTCTAGCAAAGAAGATGTCCAAGTAATAGAGCAACATCAACTTTTAGATATAAGTAGGTCAAATGACGTTAATAACATCCTTAATTCTATGAAGCAAGTAGTTCGTAACTCCGACCATTATGTAAAGGAAGCGCATATTGGAGGAGTGTTCATTCCAAATGACAATGTCAAAGCTTTCACTGGGAAAGCTTATGGAGAGGACGTTAAATCACCAACACAGGCCAGCGAAGAGTCAAAGACACTAGAAAAAACCTTCCCAGTATCCCTTGTGAATGTTGGCTAGTCATTTAAGAATTTGATCACATAAAAAGGGAACTTGATATGGACCAAATAGTCAGTCTACATGCTGAACGTTTAATCCTTGATCACTTGTTTAGGGAATATACTCTGCATCCAAGGTTTGCATGGTTGTTGATGTTGAAGAAGATGTTAAAGCTTGGGTTTTAGCACAAGTGCAAGGAAATTAAATCCCTCCTTTCATCTCCATCCCTAGCTCCTTTTTGTTTTGAATCTCAAGACATAATGATCCAGGATAAAAAGAGTGAAGAATAGGTGAAAGTATTTAGGAAATTAGAATATTTTGGTATCGAAGATCTTTTGGTTTTTCATTATTTTTGTAGTTATTTTTAATGATATTTTAAGTTCGCCAAAACAAGGATATTTAGTGATATTTTCTCAAGATAGAGTTTCCTAGTTTATTACAAAAATATTACGTCATATATTTCTATCATTTTCTAGTTTATATCTTATCATCTAGATTTCTTAATGCTAGCTAGCTCTTGATTATATAAAACATTTCTATGTAATTGGAGAAGGAAGAGTATGAATGAGAGTAGAGTTAAATTGAGGGAGTAGTATTTCTTTGTGTGAGAATTTTCCTCATAGGAATTGCTTGTAAAACATGCTATATCAATTTTCCCCTTTGTCAGAATTGCTTTCATAGCGTCATACATCACACTCTTTTGCTTGGGCCAATAGTGGAAAAGTTCCCACATAAAACGTGCTTAAGGGGAGAAATTTTAACTTCGCAAGTAGTCATTTTATACATCCCCAAGAAGAAGAAACATTTAACCACCTTCTTATTTAATGCTCTGGTGGGTTTCCTTGCGTTGGCATTTGTCTGTTTCCTTGTTAGGGGTTAAGGAGTTAGTAACCACTGAATGCTACAGATTTTTGGTTGTCGCTCGAAGAAGAATGTTGAAGGAGACTTAGGGGCTAGGAAATTTTTTGACAAGTAATCAAAAATGATAATGATGAGACACAAAAAAGGGCGACACTGACACCCATAAACAAATGAGAGAAGCACAAAATTATCAGGCCCTTAAGCTCCCTTGCATAGCTTTATTCACCTAATCCAAATGAGACACCTTTGCATAACAACTGAGCACTTGGCTCCAGCTACACAACATTTTCAAAAAGTAGAGGTTTGAAGTCTTTACTTGAAGGAGAAAAAGCTTTGGCCGAAAAAATCCATCGGTTCATGTACACCACCAAACAGCCTAAGGAAACACCTTCGACATTCTAAGGACCCAACTCTTCTCTAGTCTTCTCTCCATATTACTAATACATCTTTAGCAATAAAAGGTTGAGAAAACCCCCATCAAGGAAAGAGAAAAAAGCCAAAGAAAAGAGATCGAATGAGTTTGAACAAAAGGGTGACCACCTAACTCTTCCACCTCAAGGCACATTGCACAACTATTTGCTAAATAAAATTTCTTCTTTTAAGCATGTCATGCACAGGAATCTTGCCCTTAGTAGCCGTAGATGTAAGAAAACAAGCTTTCATAAGACGTTGAGACTTCTAAAAAGTCTTCGCAAGAAAATGGGATAATTTGATCAATCAACAAGATAATTACATAAACTCTTAAAGAGAAAGCCCATTAGATTCAAGTGGCCAAATAATCTTATCATTACCCTCATGTTGAACATCTGTATTTACAAGTAGAGCCAAAATGCTCAAAATGCTTTCTTCTTCGCAATTATTTATGCTTCTTGAAAATATAAAGTTCCATGGTCCTTGTTCTAAAAGCCAACATCTTACATCATAGCATCCTTCATATGGGCGATACAAAGATTGGGAAATTGAACTTTAAGAGGTTTCCCCCTGCAAAATATCATGTCAAAACAACTCATACCCATTTTCACCTCAAAATTAATAAGAGACTTGCATAGGTCCACATCTTCAGGTATTGGATGCCAATAATGCATCCCATAAGCATAAGAAATCATACTACTCCCACAACCTAAACTATTCCCGCCTTATTTGGCTATGATCACCTTTTCCCACAAATTGTCCTCCTCAATAGCATTCCTACTAAGCTACATAGTATGGAGAGGTTCATTGACATAACAAAGTGGCCTAATGCCTAGCCCGCTACCCTGGCAGATATGACAAACTTCATCTCGTCCGACCTAATGGAAGCCATTGCCATGACCATTATTAGACCAAAGGAAGTCTCTCAGAATTTCATCCAATTGACTAGAAATGCTTGCTAGAATTGGAAGTGCATAAAATAAATTCGAAGGCTCCAAAAAATGCTTTGCAATGGATTCAACCTTCCTGCTGAGAACAACTTCAACTTCCACCCCACAAGTCTCTTTGAAACTAGACCTGAGAAATGGGTCATTGTGTTCGAGTACAGGTTAGGTTACGTTTGATTCGGGTCATGTTTTGGGTTAAGTGACACTTCGGATAGGCTTGGTTAGGGTAGGGTGAACTTCGGTTCGAGTCAACTTCGAGTCAGCCGATTTTTGATCCAATAAGCTTATCGTGCAAGAATAAGCAACTTTGTGGAAAATTTCAGGTTAGGTATGGTTTAGTTCTGGCCAATTCGGCTTTTTGTTGATCCTATTTCGAATGTGGAGTCGAGTATGGATCCAAGTCCTTCAGTTTGGGCTTCGGGTCTCAGTCACATTTGCCAAGTCTATGTAAAACTGACTTAGGCTCTATGAACTAAGGATGAATCGTTAGTTACTTAAGACGTACATGGGAAGAAAGGAATTATCAAATTTTCAAGCGCAAGCCTATGTGGTATAAGAAACCCATCCTTTATTTATCTTCTATAATTGAAGTCAAGTTCTCAATTGTGGTATAAAGTTAAATTTTTTTATTATATATAGACCAAATTATATAGAAAAGCTAGCATCCAATCTTTTGATCTTGTTATCACTACAAAAGGGGGTAAGCACATAAATGCTCAAGCTCTTATCTCTTTAGATTATTCGTGATGAGAAAAAAGGGGATAATTTCATCTTTTTCCTCATCACGAATAATCTAAAGACATAAGAGCTTGAGCATTTCTGTACTTACCCCCTTTTGTACAAGGGTGACATACCCTAAGTGTCACATTAATACACTTTTTGATTATCACAAGAAACTTAATCATCTAGCAAAAAAAAAAAAATTCATGTTAGATGTAATAATAAAGCACCATACCTGAAGGCACGCTTGCTATCAGCTCCCTCTGTAGGTTCTTCTACAACATAGCATGAGAGTTATTCCACCTGGGCTCAGTCTCGTAGGCTATGCAAGATAGGGCCTGTAAAGAACTTACCATGATTGCCACACACACGTCAATATTAATAAGGAATAGGGAAAAAGGAAAAAGAAACTCCTTCCCTTCCAAGATAAGAAAAGAGGTCACATGTGGTAGCTTCAAGAAGAGGGGAAATCAATTACAAATTAATTAGGTTGCTATTCAAAGGTTTTCATTCTTGGATTATTTCTTCTTCATCCAGTAGCTATTCCAAAGTGAAATTTTCCTTGTCCAACACGACATGAACCTTGATGCATAGGCAAAGGGTCAACAACAATAAATAGTGATAATACACTATAACACTAATGCCAATATACAACTAAAAATTTTAAACACTCCACTATTCACCAAAACAAAATGTGCAATTAGACATTAACCTTAACAACATATTGTAGACCTGCAAAAGAATCAATTTCAAAGATTTTCACTCTTATATCTGATGTTTACACCTTATTTGACACTTGCACTTAATTTCTTCATTACGAAACCTCTTTGTTTCAAAGTCCAAATTCATTTTTTGAACTACTTATATATAATAGTTCTGACATTAATATAATAGAAACAAAAACTTAACTTACATTATAGATAGCAGTGTATGGCAATCTGAAGTAATGTGATAGTCGTAAAATTCTTGATGCCTTGATCACATCCACAAATGGGTGTAAAAAGGACAAACGATCACAAACCGAAGCCTTCTTGCAATTGCCTTAGTAGATTTTCCTATATCTTATAAACAATTTATTTAAAAATGAGAATTTTAATAGTAGAATACCTTGAGCGTAAATGAAAAACACTAGTTTCTTCAAGACCTAGTTGGTATATCGTTCATTAGCCACCCTTTGAGTAAGAATTAAGGCTTTCGCGTGTCACGTCTAAGTTGTGATAAAATAGATTAGGGAATATTTGTGAGTATCTGAAATATAGAAATATTATCCACCCTTTTTGAGCTCACAACCATGGTCCTTAGCTCAACTAGAATTTGATGCATTGGTGGCTTCCTTTGGCCAAGTAAATGTTTAAGATTGAGGAAGATATCACAAGAGTATGAAGAATATCAACCAATAGCTCACAAGCACCCAAATCGACAACAATAATCCAACTAGATCACAAATTCAAGCCCAGATCAACCATCTAGCAAGAGAGATTCTTTTGTGGATTTTTTAGAAATCCAGTAACAAAAATAATCAAAGGGATACATTGAGGCTAAAGGTTAAACCACCACCTAGATTAAATCAACCCACCCTCTAATCCTCTAAAGCCTTAGCACCAAGGATTAGATTAAAAGGATGAACGCAAATCACCACCCCCCTTAGAGAGATAAAGAATTTCATATCTTTGAAAAAAAAACACCAAGCTTCAAGTTCTCATATCATTCAATAGTTTGAATTTTCATGGAGGCAATTGGGTTTATAAATGCCCAATTGGAGGGGGCTAGAAAAATAAATCAAGATGCTAAGATAAATAGAATCAAGATGAGCTGTATTTTCCAAGATTCATCCTCCATCTTCTAGAGACCTTTAAGAAGGCTCTACTCCACCAGTGGAGGTGCCGTCAGTTGGTGAACCTTCCTTTGTGCGTGTAAAAAATCCCCGTGCTAATTAATCTCCAATATCACAGTCGTATCTTCTTCAATTAAGCCCATAATTAAAACAGTGTATTTTCCGATGCTAGACGAACCCTTTATCGGTTAACAGTCCATAACATTCTCAATACTAGGAGTTTAAGCATGATTCAAGGCTTGTTAAAACATAGATATCTAGGGCTATCCATTCATGTATAACTTACCAAAATTATAGCTGATTTACCAGGTCAAAATTGAGCTAGAAATGAGGTGAAGTGTTCTACCTAGAAAATCTAAAATGAGCTAATAAGGTGGTTTTAAGAGGATGGAGTGGCTAAGATACTTAGTTAGGGCTACTAATTGGCCAGCCACCTTTCCTAAGATTACTTGGATCTCCTCAAGGGTTCCAAATCAATGTTGACCTACGGTCAACATTGAGCATACATGGTTCAAGACCCCAGCCTTCGAAAGTAGGTCCAAGTTTGAAGTTTGCTCCGCATCAATCCCTCCCCATTAGAGAGGATTTTCCCTTAAGTCTTCATTATATCTTTCATCATCTTCAACGTACGGAGCGAGATCCCTAACATTAAAGATGGCGGATATTTCCATATTTCCTGAGCTCTATTTTGTAAGTATTCTCCTCCACCTTTTGTACAACCTTGTACATACCACGTCCTCTAGCCATAAGCTTATTCTTACTTATTGAAGGGAAACTTTCTTTCCTCAAGTGTAACCACACAGGATCACCGGGCTTGAACTCAAGATGTGGATGATTCTTATTGGCTTTATGCTTGTATTGTTCATTCCCTTTCTCAATTTGCACCCTCACTTGTTCATGTGGCCTCTTTATCTCCTTGGTTCTTACTTCAACCTCAAGACTCACCCATGATTCTCAAAGAATAGAAAAAAGGTCAATGGGAGTAAGAGGGTTAAGTCCATAACACACTCTGAAAAAAGAGTGAGAGGTAGCATACGAAGGAGCCCTATTGTAGGCGAAGTTCACATGAGCAAGCTACATCGTAATCCCTCAAACTGTTGCGCACCATACCCCTTAGTAAGGTTGTGGGAATTCTATTTGTCATCTCTATTTGTCTATGGGTTTGAGGGTGGCAAGTAGTGCTAAAGGTCTACTTAGATCCCATGAGTCTCCAAGGGATCTCCAAATGTGAGATAGAAATTTGGGGTCCCTATCCAAAACTATGGTCCTTGGAATAGCATGGAGCCTCACAATTACTTGGATGAAGAAATCCATAATGGAGGTAGTATCATTACTTTTGTGGCATGCAATAAAGTAAGCCATCTTGGAGAATCAATCTACTACTTCCATGATAGCATCTTTTCCCTATGGTGTTCTTGGGAATGCCACAATAAAGTCCATGCTAATGTCATCCCAAAGCCTTGTAGGGACCGAAAGAAGAGTGTAAAAGCCTTGATGGAAGTGAATCTTGGCCATGTGAAAATGTTGGACCTTGTGATCACCCCATGGACATCTTCTCCCATCTTATGCTAAAAAAAAGCTGCTTCAATATCTCAAGGGCCTTGTTAATGCCAAAGTGAGGGGCTAAGGCTCCTCTATGAGCCTCCCTGACAATTAAGTCCCTTAGAGGATTTTTGGGGATGCAAAGTTTGTTTCTCTTGAATAGGAAACCATCTTGTAGAGTGAAAGAGCCTAAGATAGAAGCATTCTCCACCACTTCCTTGAAGTCTTCATCCTCATTGTATAGAGCTTTGATGGAACAAAATCCAAGAATCTTGGCCTTAAGGACCGACATGAGAGTATATCTTCTTGAGAAGGCATCGACCACAAGATTCACTTTCCCACTCTTACGCTTACAAGAGAAGGTAGAAGATTAAAGGAACTCAACCTAGTTGGCATGTCTTGTGTTAAACTTATGTTGACTGTTGATGTAGGACAATGCCTTGTCATCCGAATGGAGCACAAAGGACTTACACTTAAGGTAATGACTCCGGTGTTCCAAGGCTCTAACAATGGCACAGAATTCCTTGCCATAAGTTGAGTAGTTGAGCCTCGAACTGTTCAACTTCTCACTAAAGAAAGCTAAAGGGCGCTTGACTTGAGTGAGCACCACACTAATTCCAACACCACTAGTATAACATTCAACTTCAAATAGGAGATTGAAGTTGGGAAGAGCTAGGATAGGAGCCAAACATAGCCTATCCTTAATAGTTTCAAAGGCCCTTTGGCTAGCCTTTGTCCACTTAAAGCTTTCTTTCTTCCTACATTTGGGCAAGGTTGCTATAATGGAGCTAAAGCCTTAGATGAACCGGCGGTAGAAAGAGGTCAACCTGTGGAAGCTTCGTACTTTTATCATGGAGGTGGTAGTGTGCGAACTCTCAATAGCCTCAGCCTTAGATTTGTCAACTTGAATTCCCTCACCGAACACAATATAATGAAGAAAGACAACATGAGAAGTGAATACTAGACACTTCTATGCTTGGCATATAACTTTTGTTGCCTCAAGAGTTGGAATACCTGAGGAAAGTGCTCTATTTGAGACACCTCATTAGGACTATACACCAAGATATCATCAAAATACACCACACAAAGTTCCCAATGAATGGTTTTAAGACCTCATTCATGACCCTCATGAAAGTGATAGGAGCATTAGATAGACTAAAAGGCATCACAAGCCACTCATATAGCCTATACTTAGTATTAAAGACAATTTTCCATTCATCTACTTCTTTAGTTCTAATTTGGTGATAGCCATTCCATAGGTTAATTTTGGAAAAGACCTTTAACCCATGTAACTGACAGGCATATCATCCAATCAAGGAATAAAAAATTGATACTTGATGGTGATGTTGTCTATGGCTGGAGAATGAACGCACACACACACCAAGTTCCATCCTTCTTAGGTAGCAAAAGGGTAGGAACCAAACATAGACTCAAGCTTTGCCTAATGTACCCACGGTTAAGCAATTATTGGACTTGTCGTTGAAGCTATTTCGACTCATTAGGATTACACCTATTGGCCAACTTGTTTGGCAAAGAAGCACCCAATAAGAGAACAATTTGGTGCTTAATTTTTCTTAAATGAGGGAGCCCCAGGGGTAAATAATTGGTAAATACATCCACAAACTCTCTTAAGAGCGATTGAGCTGCAAGATGCATGGGTTTCACTCTCTCGTATGTGTTTGATTCCACCACAAGTAAGCGAAATAAAGGCTAGCTTTTACTAAGGGCTTTCTCCACCCGTGTTGTACTCACAAATAGGTTTTTCTCACTTCTCCTCCCTTGGTTTAGATTTGAGGGGTTTAGTAGAGGTAATGGGGTCAAAGTAAGATTTCAACCTTTATGTTTAAGTGCACATGTATTGGTATGACCTTTATGAATCACATGATTATTAAACAAGCAAGGCCTACCAAGTAACAAGTGACATGCATCCACAATAAGGACATCACATAGAACCTCATCACAATATAGACCAACCGAAAATGTTATAAGAGCTTGGTTAGAAATGGTTATTCGTTTTCTTCCTTGAGCCATTGGAGAGAACAGGGGGTGGGATGCACCTTGGTGGTAATTGGAGCTTGTCATCAGTGTTGTGGAAGTTATGTTGGTGCAACTTCCTCCAATGATAATGAGCTCACATACCTTACCTCCATTAGTGCGCTGAGTATAAAAGGTTTACTCCCTTTTAGCTTGGCTCACAAGGGGCCTCTTGGACATGGGGTGCTCTTTGAATTACCAAGAGTTCACGCACATCTATAGTGATCATAGTTTGATCCTCATTCTCGACTTCCTCCTTACTAGTTGCTTCTTTTCTTGCTTGGATTTCTTTCACTTTTCTAATATTGAGACTTCTTCGTTTAGGACAATCTGTTTGGAAGTGTTGATAACCATGGGATTTGAAACACTTTTTACCCTACAATATCTTTGGTGGTCCACTAGAAATCCCTTTACTCTTGTCAAGGGCATTGATGGGTGTAGGGGTAGTGCTAACTTTGATGGAGGTAGAGTAACCGTTAGAGGTTCATTAGGGGCGAATAGAAGAGGTGGTTTGAAAGGGTTTTTGACCGTTAAGTTTCTTCTCAACTTTGATGGCTAGATGACACACATAATCAACAGATAAGTAAGGTTGTAGATCTACTTTGTTAGCAATGCAAGGGGATAGTATTTGATGAACCTAGCAATCTTAAGTTTTGGCTCTTGATCCAGGCAACGCTCATTTGGAGTTGCTCAAACTCCCTAATGTATTATTCTATCTTTAGATTCTCTTGGTTGAGATAAATGATCTTGAGGTGGAGTAGTTCTTGTTTATAAAAAGGGAGTAGGACCCCTTGTCCATATGCTTTTTGAGCTTGGGCAAAGTTTTGATTTTGGAATTGGCTTTTCAAGCCCTACTATTCTTCAAGTGATCATACCAAAGAGAAGCATACCCCTTCAATTTAAGGGTGGCCAACTTGAAGGCCTTTTCATCATTATAATCTTTGAGTTCAAAGATCCTTTCAATGGCTTGAATCCAATTAAGATAGCTTTCTGGGTTTAGATTGCCATCAAATTCCAACGCCTCTACCTTGAGGTCTCCAAGGTTAGTCCTTAGATGCCATCTTCTACTAAGACCTCTTTCCTCATCTTCTAGGTCTCCATGAAAGGAAGAGTAAGCGATGTCTATAGGATTGACATCATAGCCTCGTCGATAATAGTTTCGTTGTGCGGATTTCCTAAGTTGTCCAACCTCTTGGGTGAGCTTCCTCATTTTCTGTTGAAGCTATACAAGGGCCCTGCCTATGTCATAGGCTTGCTTAGGAGGAATGGTCTTAGACTGTAAAGCATCTCTTTCACCGGTCATGGTGGAGTTGGAAAGGTGAAAAGAAGAGAAAAGGATTGAAACAGGGAACGTATGGGCATGCTCGAGGGGCACAGGCAAGAAAAAAAGTGAAAATGAGGGGGGCACGGTCGTGCTTAGGGAAATAGGGGGTCATTCCAGATTTCTAGAATAGGAAACAAGAGTGCTGGAAAGGGGCACCATTGTGCCAGGCGACAAGGGGTGGTCGTGCTAAATCTCTACTTGGGTATTTTTTCAATGGGCTTTTATGAAGTTTTAGGGTTGTGTGTAGGTTAGGGTTGTGTTTGTGTTTGGGTGATAATTAGGATTCTTCATGGACTTAAAGACGAAACTTAGAGAGACCAAAGCAAAGGTAAAGTAGTAGCAAAGAATGATTGAAATCGAAATAAATCAAACATGTGATCAATGGATTTGATGCTCACCAAGATGAAGGAACTTTTTACCCTAATACCATGATGCATGGGTGACTTCCATTGGCCAAGTAAATGTTTAAGATTGAAGAATAAAACCTAAGAGCTTAAAGAACATTGCCCAATTGCTCACAAATCCCCAAAACAACAATGACAATCTAATAAGATCACAAGCTCAAACTAGCATCAACCATCTAGCAAGAGAGATTCCTTTGTCAATTTTTGAGAAAGCTAGTAACAAAAATAATCGAACGGATATATCTAGGCTAAAGGTTAAACCACTTCCTAGATTAAATCAACCTACCCTCTAACCCTCTAAAGCTTTAACACCAAGGATTAGATTAAAGGGATGAACTCAAACCACCACCTTATTTAGAGAGATAAATAATTTGAGATTTTGGGGGGGAAAACACCAAACTACAAGCCCTCATATCATTCAATATGCCTGAACTTTTATATAGATAATTGGGTCCATAAATCACTAATTAGAGGTGGATTTGCTGTTATATTAGTGGGGCAAGCGGTCCAATAAAGGGATTATAAAATATTCTAGAAAAATAAATTAAGATGCTAAGATAATTATAATTAAGATGAGTTGTATTTTCCAGGATTTGTCCTTCATCTTTTAGAGAGCTTTGAAAAGGCTTTACTTCACCAAAGGAGGTGTCACCACTTAGAAAATCTTTTGTTGTGTGTGCAAAATCTTCTCATGCTAATTAATCTCAAAGATCACAACTGTATCCTCTTCAATTAAGCCCATTATTAAAACCATGAATGTTCCAACCTTGGACCAACCTTTGCTCGGTCAGCAGTCCATAGCATTCTCAATAGTTGGTGTTTAAAAGCAATTCAAGGCTTGTTGGAAAGTAGACATCTCGAGCTATCCATTCATGTATAATTTATAAAAACTAGAGCTTGTTTGTCTAGTTAACACTGAACAAGAAGTGAGGTGAAGTGTTCTGCCTAGAAAACTAAAAATGAGCTAATGAGGTGGTTTTGGGAAGATAGAGTGGCTAAGCTCCTTATTTAAGGCTACTAATTTCCCAACCACAATTCCAAAGCTTACTTGGATCTACTCAAGGGTCCTAAGTTAATAGTGACCTAGCAAGACTTAACCCTTAACCTAGAGCCAACATTGAGCCTACTTGGTTTAAGACCCTATCCCTTGAAAATAAGTCCAAGTTTTAAGTTTGCTATATAATTCATTATGGTCTAAGTTCATATCTTTCTTATTATTCATTTCTATTTTCTTCATGCAATTTCAATTTCATGATAATCTAGAACCCCCAGGGGGGATCTTGGGATTGAGTTCTTTAAAGAAGTGAACGCTACTTTAAAATCTTACAATTTAGTGGTTCTGGAAAAACCAAAACCATCTTTTGCAAGTGCTTTAAGGAAAGAAGAGTCAAGATTTGTTCTGCTTGTAGCTTTTAACTCAACTTGGTTTGTGTCCCCATAAGACGAGGTAAAAACCAAAAGGACCCAACAATGATGAGCATATTGATTAGGACCAACAAAGAACAAAGGTTTTTGCATGAGTTGTTCAACCTATCCTGACTTTGTGTTTAAAACATCAAACTCCTAGATGCACAAAAGCCCAAAGTGTTGTGCCTTGTGAGTGGTCAAGTACTACTCATTCTTTAAGCACATAAAACTCGTGCTTCTGTGCTCTACACTATGGCCAAAACATCTCAGGTGTACCCTTTATGGTATATTATGAGTAATTAAGGAAATTTAGAAATGTAGGGTTTGTTTTGGAAACCCAAGATTCGAAAATTAAGGGCTCAATTGATGGACATTGAATCGATGAAGATTGATGTTGGAAGTTTAGGGCTTTTGTCTGCCTAAGGAAAATGACTTGATTAGTGGTTCAACCAGTCATCGGTCACACATTGGCAATTGCTTATCACCGATGACAACAACGTTTGGTTGTTTATATGTTTTCTTTATCTCTCTCATCCTTTATCTTCCTCTGTTTCCTACTGTGTCTGACTCTTTTTGTCTGCCAGCATGAGTCTTTTCCTTTTCTCTATTTAAATGCCTTGTATTAACCCCTTAGAATATGTCAATTTGTTAAAACAGGAAGGTAGTCCTCAGGTGGAGAATATAGACTAGTAGTTGGGAAAATTATAGTTTATTGATAATTGATTTGTAGCTTTGCTTTTTCTTCACTTTCTGATTTGTATATATTTTCTAAAGCTTATGATGAAATCTTTATTTGCTTCTTTTTTTTGGACGAAATTCTCTAATAAAATTCATAACGATAGGGTTTCTTATTTGTAGATATTTTTAAAATATATTCTTTGATAGAATTTCTCATACTAATATAATGATGTTCTCTAATGACATTCTCTAATTTCCTTCCATAAATACATTTTCAAAATTACTTTAACCATATTTTATTAAAAAAATAAGGCTCGCATTTGCTAAGCCTACACACGAGGACCCTTTGTGCCTTAGTGTTCCTTGAGCTTTTCTAAGGAAAGGCCTAGCTAACCTAATTCTATAATTACATTAGTCAGCTTGGATTTACAATTACCAATCTATTGTGTATTGATGTAGTAGGTGGTATCTTTGTTTCCCTTCCACTTCAAGGGTGCTTGGTATGCCCCTGAAACATTTACAACAAGAAAGCCAAAAATGGATTATGGAAAATGTTATTAACATTAAGTTCATTAATGCACTCCTTAATGAGATTACCATAATGCATAAATCAACAATCAGAGCATCCAATAACTACAACCATATTGATTAGGTTGAAGATTTAGCTAACCATGCTCCTGGACATCCGTGCAAGTACCTTGGCAAATATTTTGTACACTCCAAATAAGCAAATAGGCTTAAACAATTCAACTTAGCCATATCATCTACACCACAACAAGATTGGGAAACAATTCGTTAGAGTAGCATTTAAGCTTTTCCTAAAAAGTCTGAAGCTAAAAAACTATAAAAAGAGCCATTATCCACGCTAAAGAATACTCAAAAACATTGGAAAAAAAGTCAGATTGCTGGTATATAGTGTTGGCACTTTTTCTTTAAACAACTTAGCTATGGCGTTTCAAGTTTCCTCTAAGAATCACCCTCACATCCTAAAGACTTATTAACAACTTTCTCATAGAAGAGGAAATTGACATCTTTCACTGATGAGGCCCTAAGGCCTCCAACAAGGAACTACCCTTCCATAATGTCAAAGGCGTTAATCTTTCCCATATTATCAACCACTCAATGGAAAAATCACTCAAGCCAGTGTTGTTTTCCTTTTGCCTCTTGAGTGCTATCTATCCAATTTCAAATCAGAGGGAGATCCTTCTGAACTTCATATCTTTCAACTTGACCAAAAAAGTCATAAATTATTGAAAATTTTCTATTAGATTTCCCAACTTACTATGAAAGTGCTCTTAAGAGTTGTCTATTCCACCCTAGAAGTTTTGACTTTCAAAAATTAAATTAAATGGAACAGTAGGAGTTAGACACAATGAGTTGTACTAAACCAACTTAATTAGGGCTATGATATCTTTTCAATTCAAGCCACATATTTATATATTTGAATGGCGTGAAATGCATAGAGGAAATTTTTGAATCATGAAACCCACTAAAAATGGTTTTCTTATATTTGATCCAAAGAAAAAAAAATGAATCCCAATGGAAGCAAAAAACCATCAAATTGTCAAAAACCAAAACCTTGTACATCTATGTATCCTCCTATACACCCAAAATATCCTAAACACTCAAAACAAACATTAAACTCCAACTCTTGGCTAAAGCATACCATATGAACTCGTCATTTGGACCATAAAACATAACAAGACCTCACAGCTCACACAAAACCATTTTCTATTATAAAATTTTGCCTCCTCCTTCTCAAAGACTTTTAGGAATTCTGAGGAAGGAAAAAAACAATAGTTCTTGATTTATTAATAAGGAACATGAAAAGCCAATCAAATACTGAGTACAATGCAATACCTAGCATCCTATATTTTAGCTTATTCGCAAATAGGAAAATCACAAGAACTCTCCTGCACAACAAATGCACAAAAATTGATCTCCAAACAGGACCATTACCCTCAATTGTAAGAAATGACCCTAAGCATTACTCGTAACCATCATAGCATATCCTCTACCACTTCATCCTCCCCCTCTTTGCCCTTTTGACACCTTGGTTCCCTTTGTTACCTTGGTTCCCTTTGTTCTTGTTACCTTAAGCCAAGAAAAAATGAAAGCAACTCCATTTCTTGACCTTCAAAAGCAAACTGCACCCTCTTCTGGCCTAAGAAGCAAGGACACGCTTTTGTGACTCGTGTATCCATATCTGACATGTATGCAAACATGCTTAGGACATGTGTTAGATACAAGTAAAAGGGAAAAATTAAAAAAAAAAAATCCTTTGACACACTCATTACTGACTCACCTTGGACATGCAAATCTGCCCCATATCTGGCAAAGTCCACGATAGTCAAGCCTCCTTATACTATCAATCATCATATCTTTGATTTTGGGTTTCATTTATTCCCTCATCATTTTGCTCTCATGTTTCTCCATCTATTTTGCCCAACTATTCTCAGTGGTTTTGTGAGTTTGAGGGTTTGAGGATTGACTAGGGCTTTGGAGAAGATGAGTATTTTCTCTCTCTAGCCGTAGCCGAAGCAAGGCGAAGTTTAAAATTTCAACTCTTTTTTTTATGTAAATGGTGAAGGAGAGAGAAAAGTGAAAATGTCGATGGGTAAGAGGGTTTTGATGTTTAAAAGGCAAGACTGTCAAAAAGAGGCAATTAGTCGTTAACTATACTAAAAAATTGCTCTACCATTGGAGCATATGGAAAAAAAATACTTTTTCTTTCATCTGTATTGTTTCGACTGCTTCCCTCACCTTAATGAATAGTCCTTTCAATGGTTGCTTATTGAATACATTAATTTTATGATTTTAAAAAGATAAGAAACTATAAACAGAAACGTATAGATGCCTGTATCTAAAAAAAACACACAATCAGTAAAACTTTCAGGGCACATCGGATCCTTACTTTTTTAAAAATCACGTGCCTCCATGTCAGTGTCATGTCATATCATGTCATATCCATGTCACATATTTGTCTGTGCCTTTTAGCTTCTAAAGGCTACAAATTGTCCTAGAATCCAGCATACACTTTGTCAAAATTATCAAGTCAAAACAAATGAAGATAACTAGCTCCAACAAATACGCAAGCTTTTCGCCATCTAGAAACAATCCTTTTGCGGTTCAGCATCACCCTCTCTCCACAACTCATACTCCAGTGAAGCATTACATGATTGCGGAACTTAGAAGTTGAGTCAAAACCATCAATAAGAAACAACTTTGTCTTCCCAATCTTTTTGCTTTTTTAGTGTGGGTAATCTTGGGCATAATGCCTTCGCTTAGTACTATGTTCCCCAAATTTAACTTCTTTTTGAATTTTTTCTAATTACTTATTTGTCTTTCGGGAACAATGTACTGGTCAACAACTCAACAGAGAAGTTGCTTATGTTTTGATTGTCGCAAACTCTACTAATTACAAAATTTGCACCAAGCATTGGTGTATTTTCTAATGGCCAATTCGTTATTATTTTAGTCTGAGGCATTTCAGGAGAATAAGCATTACGAAAGCAATTAAGATGAACTCTTATAGATGAACATAATGTCTTTCCTTAACATGTACCAAAGTATAACAAATTCCCCAAGGATGATTTGTGAGACATCGTGGTCTCCCTTACTGATGGTTGACATTGGACATTTGAATATTTGATGCCCATCTACCACTAACATTTTCTTGCTGGAAGGTTAGTCATGTTAGGTTGGGTAATCTTGTTCTCCATCTCACACTATCATACCCTAGGGTAAGGATTGCAGTAGCTTAGCGCCACTCCAAGTTGATCCTTAAGGCTCTGTTTAAATCTTTAAAAAAATTGGAGAAAATAAAAAAAATTGGAAAAGTTACTTTTTTTCTTGTGTTTGGTTTGGAGAAAATCACAGAGAAAAAAAAATGGAGGAAAGTTATGTAGAAAAATTATTAGAAACAAGTGATAAAATTTTTCTCGTAAAATTGTGAGGAAAGTTTGAGGAAAATTTTCAATCTTCTCCAACCTCACATTGTTTAGATGACACCAACCTGACTCAACTAGTCTATCAACATTCAAATTTCTCATCCAAAATCTTGTATTTTTTCCTCAATCTGAACAAAAGATAAAAACTCATTTTCTCCCTATTTGTTTTTTCCATCAAATTTTCTAAGCTCCACATAGAGCCTAAGAGAAAGTATACTGGGTTCCCAAACAAAAGAAATACAATTGGATAAGTCAATTATTACAAACCTAAAAAGTTCAGGCTCATTTTTCATCTGTCAATCGCAGAAACTAAGTTTTCGATGGTAGCACCCATCCGATAGTTAATAACTCATGCTAGAAATATTAAGTTATTAGAATGAAAAAAAAAGGTATTTCTAAGGCTCCATTTGGTCATTATGAAATATGGTGGAAGGAAAAGTTGAACGAAAAAAAAATATGTGAAGGAAAAAAAAAGTAAAGAAAAACTGAGTTTTTTTCTCTTGTTTGGATTGAGAAAAAAATACAAGAATTTGAATGAGAAATTTGAATGTTGTTGAACTACTTGAATCACGTTGATGTCATCTAAGTAGTATGAGGTTGGAGGAGGTTGAGAATTTTCCCCAAACTTTCCTCATAATTTTATGAGGAAAATTTTATCACTTGTTTTTAACAATTTTTTCGCCTAACTTTCCTCCATATTTTTTCCTTTGTGATTTTCTCAAAATCAAACACAAGAAAAAAGGTAAATTTCCCAAAATTTTCTCTTTCCACCAAATTTTTCAAGCTCCAAACGGAGCTTAAACCTAGCGAAAGCATATAACCACCAAAAAATACAAACATAAAGCATCAAGATAACTAAGACTTGTTGCATGGTAGCTCAATAACAGACTGATAGCACATTCAAACAATAAATAAGCCAAACAAAAAAAAAATTTACCTAGTGTTCATAATTCAACTACGTTAAGAAATGGAAGCGAAACTTATAGGTGATGGAGCAGACAATGCAATGAGCCTCTAGAACATTGTGAAGAGAAAGAGTCCAATCAGCAGAAAAAGAGGTATAGATAGAATGAAGGTTGCTTGGAGCTCGATGATAAGAGAAGTATTAATCTACACACCTAATTTTGAGTTGAGATTGAGAGAGTTGAGATTTGAAAGACAATCAACCGGGAAATGGAGAAAGGAATAGCAAACGGCAAGGGAAGGAGACCCTAATTTTTCACAAGGATAGGGAGACAGAAAGAGACAAATAGAGAAAGGGGAAGTAAAAGATTAAAGTGCAAGGACAAAATAGGGGGCTAAAGTTTGACATTTTCTGCCAAAATGTGAAGGTATCAAGCATGTGCAATGTATGAGGCCCTCTTATAATATAATTTAATAAACTATGTTATTTAGTTTTAAATTTTTACTTTGGATGTATTTGGTTGGACTAATTAGCACTTTATAATGTTTTGTAAAAGAAAAATAAAAATTTTATTTTTAGGGGAAAATAGTTTTATTCAAATTAAAAGAAGATATTTTCATTTTCAAAAGATGGTAAATCGGTTTTCTATCATGTTGCTTGCTCATTTGACTCTCTTCTCCCTCCTCTCTCTCAGCTACCATGGTTGGCTAGTCCTTCATAATAAATATAATCTACATACCATCTCATTCTGAATTCGCCGCAATAATTTAATGTTGTTGAAGGAGGATATTTTGGATCATCAGCTCTATCTCCTTCTCTCATCTTGTCTCTCATTAGCGATTTGCATCTTTATTCATAGCTCTGTGTATTTGCTTTGTTTTATTTATCGTTCTTTTCCTTTAGGTAAGGTATTTAATTTCATGTTCTTTTAAGAGAGAATTTTATGGTTCCTGTAGCATGTAATGCGAAGATCTTTTTTTAGGGTTTAGAGCTCTAAGGTTTCGATACAATTTTATTAGCTTCCTGTTCTAGTTTTGGAGATAAGAACATCTAAATTTCTATAGGATTTTAAAAGTTTGTCCACTCTTCTGCCTTCCCATCTTTACCCTAACCTTACTTTTTTACCTGTTGATTCCATGCTTATTTGTATTACTTTTTGGTTCTTTGTTTGCATTTACATGTGGTTAATTTGTTTTGTTTCTGCAGCAATTGCATTTGCTGATGGTGTATGAATTATGAGCTATTACGTGTTCTCATTGTGCTGATGTAGTGGACATATTCATCTCTTTGTCTTTTGATATACTTCATTTCTATACGCAATGCATTTTCAAAAGTGTTGTGTCATCTTATTCTCGTAGTTTCTTAGGTCCAGTTGTTATTTAGTTGTCTAATTTGGTTTCCTTGAACATAAAGTTCCAAGACTTTGTTGGTTCATGACGTTGATTTATGGTTTGTGATTTGCTTTGTCATGTTGCTTGTTTGAGTTTACATTTGCACGCCTTTGTCTATCAACTATGGAACTTATCATACTATATGAGCTATTTGGGTTACTTGGAGGCTTACTGGTATATTTTTCATTGTTAGGTTTTCTAGATTACCAATGGATTAAATGTGGCGAAAGTTGTGGTAATTGGCGGTACCATTTCTCTTTTAGGGGTTATGATGGCCTCTCTTGGAAACCATAATAGTAGAGAGATCCTAATGCTGAAATGAAGGTTCCTTATATTCCACATCAACCTCATGGCAAGAGAGATAATTATATCAATGGTATTTTGCATTGTGGGAATACTCATTGCTTTAATCAAATTTAAATAAGGCCTGCTATCTTTTTTAAACTGTATGAAATGCTTGAAGGGAAGGGGCTTCTTACAAACACAAGGGACAAGTGTGAGGGAGCAAGTTATGATATTTCAACTTATTAGGTCATAATGTGAGGTTTAGCGAAATTGGAGGAAGACTCTTTCCATTCTACTTGAATGGTTCATAACATTTTTCACACAGTTGTTGAAGCCATCTTAAGTATCTGTCCTAATTAGTGAACCCTAATAACCCCCCCTCAGACCTTCCAAATTCTTAAACCTCCCTAGATTTCATTTGTCGATTGAGTAATGTGTCGAAGCTTTAGACGAGACTCATATGCGAGCATCTATGCCAATTGAAGATAAAAGATAGGCATAGGATTAGAAAAGGTGTGGTATCCCAACATGGATGGGTCGTCGTACACTTTAATTACCTTAGATTCACATATGTGCTAGCTAGTTAAGAAGGATCAACATATGATTTTAAAGTGCTAAATGATGCACTATCAAGAGGATTTTGTGTTCTAGAAGGTATAAATTATAAATTTATGTTCTTTTACTTGGGGGTTTAAGTGTTATTTGAATGTGGTACATTGAATTTGAAAGAAACTTTAAAATTTTTTGTAAGGAAGTACCTTTTACTAGATTTTGGTTATGCTCTTCAAAAGGGCTTTGTCTCCTTATATAAAAAAATTTGCTACCATCTCAAAGAGTTTGATGAGAGCATCCCTTCGATGAATTGTAAGAGTTATTCCAAATGTGACATTCTTCCTTGACAATTAGTTTGGGGGCTAAAATATGTTTTTGTGTGCTAGATGTGGAGCCATTTAGGGAATTTTGGACTCCAGTGAAATTCGTCCTTCTGTATTTTATGATACTCAACTTTCTTAGGTGCATCAATCCAAATGACCTGATTATTATAAAAGTGGATCAATAATCCTTATGCGTCAGTGAAGGGCCATAACTCTCACAAAGAGAAGAGAGAGAAGAAAACTAAGCATGAAAGACAAATGGAGATGCTACAGTTAAGCAAAATCATCAAGGCTATAGAATTGCTTACATATCTCTATGTTATCCTTAGTTATGATTATGATTATTAGTTATCTCCATGTATCCATGAACATATCATTGCACTCATCCCAAGTGATCTTTGTAATCAAGCCCACTTCGGTTATGGATTTATTGCTTTTAGTTGGATGTTGGTTGTGATTAACTACTAGATATGTAACAGCCTGAAGCTAACCCCAACCAATCACCATGAATTATCTTAATTTAAGTGTAGTTAACTTAGGTGTCATATTTCAATTTAGCATTTCATATATATATATATATATATATATATATATATATATATATATAT
>JACYFF010031955.1:59007316-59049464 GCA_017589665.1 Selenicereus undatus
CATTCATCCAATTCCAGGTTAATCGGCAGAGTGGCCTCGACATAAAATTCTCTTTTGTTGTGTATTAATTTAATCTATAAATAAATGCTTAAATGTGACTGAATAAGATTGTATATCCTAATTGTAAAAATGGGTAATTTTAAAGTGAAACCATAATAACAATGCATGAAATATAAATGGAAAACAAGGAATAAATTAACTAAGACAAGTAAAAGTTTATAACATTGTTAAATATGTTATGAAAATTTAATAGTGGCCCAACAAAAATTAGCCCAAAAAAGTTAGCTAAAAAAATTACTACTTAGTAAAATAAATAAATAAATAAAAGAAAAAAATAAATATGGATAATGTTTGGAGAAATCCAGAAAATAAGGGAGGGTGTTGATTTTTCTTAGTTTAGGAAACTGAAAACAAAAGCAAGAACAAAAAGAAAAAAGAAACAAATTCACTTCAACTAGTTAATGGACAACCCTGGGTCCTCCCCTATCCCCGATAGCAAAGCCCAGCTGGTCGTCGTTCTGTTGCCCGCCCAGCTGGCCTTCTCTAGTGCCGACCGATGTGTAACGCCCCCAATCCGTAATTACTTAATTAGCGTAATCTGCTTACTGAATAGCATGCTTATAGTAGAATTTTCATTGATTGGCGGTATTACTGTCGTCCTGACTTGGACAAGGCAATGAATAGAACTAAGTAATTTAAGCAACAATGCTTCCACAAATGTTATGTTCAAATATGATTAGAGAGTTCAAGGCGTAGCATCAGTCTACTTCATGACACTTTTTAACTTGTTACAACCAAATTTGAACTTGATATACTATCATTAAACCCCTCATAAGTAAGCTTATAATAATCTCCATCAAGTCCTCTTGCCATTTTGTAGCCACTATGAGCATCTAATGGTGTCAACAGCACCAAACACGAAGCCTTTTTTGCTTTAACTTGTTAGGGAGTTGACTGTTCACCGATCTCACACCTAAAATAGAAAACACAAAAATATTTGGAGAGATGAACTGAAGCCTAGCACATTTATCCGTTTTTGTAAAATAACTTTTATAACAATTTAGTTGGGCACCGCGTTTCAACTCACTTTAGTTCGTTCACTGGAGAGGGAGAGAATGTAAGTAAAAATGCTATCAGTTATTATCTGAAAGTGGAACCTAAGCTGGTGAGCTCATATGTGTAATGCGATTATTGAATAGGTGCGCACCTTCTACGCCGATCGAGAAACCTGAGTTAAAGTCACGTTAAGCCTTGATATCTAATAACTGGTGGGTTCACTTAATTATGTGGCAAAACAATATTTGAAAATAATTCATTAAATACTTGAAGGGTACAGGTAGTAAACGTATCTGGAATCTTGGAATCTTTCTTCCTTTTCGAGAAAACATCTGTTTATGGCTTACCAGTAACAACAATGTCCTCGTTTGTGCTCTAAATGTATATTTTGTACGATTAGCATGTAGAGTTTCAAGTGAACTTTATTAATTGCAACCTTAGTAAATAATTTATAATTCCCCTTGCTATTTTTCTTAATTAGCAATGCACCCATCATCACTTAACCATGCAAAATGATTTTGCTCCCCCTTTTTATATCACCATCATATTATTATTACAATTAGTGCTAAAGCTATTATTATCGTTATGGGCATTAGCATTGTTGCCTCAATTACTATTAGTATTATTGATATTATGATCATTATCGAGAAAAACATTGTCATTAGCTCCTAGGAAATATGTCATTTTAGCCCAAAAGAACCTCACTCAACTTTCAATTATATCATTGGGTAATGCCTACACCTTGAGTAATTCTTAACACTAATTATAAGCATTCGTCTTCACCCTCAACCTTGCATTGAGACGTAAAACCCAATATGGAGAGCCTAGGAAGTGCTACAACACTTTCATTCATAGTGTATTTTCAATAAAATTGAGCATAAGTAAAATCGTGCAAAGCTCTGGTTTATTCAGTGTAGTGTCAATAAATCGGCCATAACATTGTCCCCAAAAATCCAAATTAAGTGATTCTAGAGGCAACTAAAAGATGACTCATTGACCCACCTTTCCACCAAAAATCACCATTTTTTGATTCACTAATAAGCACAAGTTTATTTCTAAATTTCCCCCTATTTTTAGCTTTGGTTATTGCCCCTGAATGCTTTTTTCCCTCCTTCCATCTTCAACCTCAACCTCATCCCCACTCCTTCCAACTTTTCAACGGTGAGCATCTCACCGCCACAATGTCAGCCTCTACTTTATCCCAAAGCACAATAAAATCAATTAAATTTCACCTAATCAACACAGATAAACTCAATTTGCCTATTCAACTCAAGCCCACTTCCGGTATGAACATCCATGACGATCCATGTATTTCAACCACAAAAATTGTCATTAGAACCTAAAATTTACACCAAATAGCACTTGTCTAATGTTAAAAGAATAAAATTATCAAATAGATTAAGAATATAAATGATGAAAGAAAAAGAGGGATAATTCAAAATTTACCTTGCAACCACAATGGAGACAGGAGGAGAAGGGCTGGGAGATGGTTGGGTGATGGGGTACTAGGGTGTTGGCGGTAGGAGCAAGAAGAAGGGGGCCCTCGTGGCTGGCAGCAGGGGAAGAGGGGCCTACGTGGGATGGGTAGGGGGCTGCTTATACTAATTTCGATCTAATCTTACCATGGGTCTCTTTTTTTAAAAAAAATCAAATTTTAACCTCTTGTCCTTTTTTCCCCCTTTCAAGTATAATTTCTCTCTTCACCCACAATTATTTGGACTAGACTTAGACTTATTTTTAGTGACTTCATAAATTATTTAGGAGAGAATCACAAGCTTCATCCATATTAATTAATATGTTATTTTTTATATGTTTTCATTTTGTTTATTTGTGTTATTGTTTTATTTACATAGAGGGAAAATTGTCAAAATAATATCTTCCATGAAAAATTATAAGTTTCACTGACCTTTATAGATTGACTAATATTTTTCCAACGACATTTCGTCGTCTTAACCTACATTGCAAAAATATTTCAAATATTGAAATGAAATGTGGTTCTCAACTTTATTAAATCTAAACTAACTAAAGTAATTAACAAGGATTAACTTCGAGCGAATACGGCCTTTCCCCTTAAAATAAGTTTCGTCCTTGAAACTTTTAAATTTGGAAGAGATATGAAATTTACCTAAATCATGTATGGGCATTTGTTTCTTGCATCCTCCGTTATCTTCTGTGTTGCTTCTACTCAGGCATGATTAGCCCATAGAACGTTGGCTAGAGGAATTCTTTTATTGTAAAGCAGTTTAACTCTATAGTCCAGTATTTGCACGGCATACTCCTCATAACCCAAGTTCTTAGTAATGCCTATAACCTTATTCACAATGGCATAGCTTTCTTATTACAGCCAATCTAAAGCCATGGGGCTACCTAGTCATGGGGTTACCTTAGAGCCAATCTAAAGCCATGGGGTTACCTTTCTAATAATTTCATAAGACCCGATGTACCTAGTGTTTAGTTTTCTTTTGACATTGAGCTTCCTAAGTCCCTTGCCTGGGGAAACTTTTAAGAATAATTTGTCTCTCACTTGAAACTTTAAGGATCTCTTCATGTTATCGACATAGCTTTTTTGTTAGCTCCGAGTAGCCTTAAAGTGTTCTTGAATCTTCCTTACCTCCTTAGTAGTTGCTTGGGTTAACTTCAACCTTATGATTAGTGCTTCGCCTGACTTGCTCCAACACAAGTAGGTACTATTTTTTTGTTCTGCTCTTATCAAAAGGTCCTCAAGTTGTGTTCTTAACCATATCACATGTCCACTGAGGAACGAATTATTGGCTATGTCCTACGATATAATGTCATCTTACGATTTGAGTCTATAGTCCCTTTTCGGGCTGACCTTGATGGGATATTTTGTATTTTGCCTTGCAATGCTAACTTGCTTACTTACATAAGCTTCCCCCATCAGGCTAGTGAAAAGTTTGTTCAAGGTTTAAATTCGACATTAAAGGTGAACATGTCCCAAGATAAAAATGATCAAGTGGTAACCAATTGAGTTATTATTTAGAAAAGAAATTAGCAGTGATGTTAGAAATGATATATAAGGAAGTATCATCATGGGATGGCTAGAATAAAGGTAATGATGAGTTTATCCAGAATTCAAAAGTAGAAGGTCGTAAGCATCATGGTCTGCAAGTATGGATCACAAGTGGAACCAACAGATTGTCAATGCCTCCTGAATCTGATCAATGGTATGGCTAAATATCCTAACCCATATCGATCGGAATGAGTAGTTAAAAGGTTGAGTTGTAATTGAAATTATGGTGTTTATAACACAAGAAACAATTGAAGTATCTAGAATGGGAAGATAGGATTATTCACTCAATCAATGCTACTTTTAATGAGAATTCTCATAGCTCAAACAAGATGCTTGGACCACCGCATGAATGGGAATGAAAAGGGGTTTCTTAAGCCCCACAAGGAATAAAAGGGTGAATTGTTCATATAATCATCAGACCAAGGTGTGGTTAAATATCAAAATCATAAATATAGTGCTAATATTATAATGAATAGAATGATCATGGGGACTAACATAAAGTAGTAGATAACGACCAAAGGGAAATTTCAAGGGAATAGTTTTGAACCATTTTAGAATAAAGTGGTGTTCAGGCACACTCGCATCTAGCAGTTGAATTACAAACAAATTAGTAGCAGTTGAGTTCCACTACGGTGGCTTGCTAGTCACAATGAACATGGTAAGTGTGATAGATAGATTTGGACAAGCAATGTGTAGAAGATATGAGATATATTATAAAAAGCATTCGCAAGAATATGCCCTTGCTCACATGAAACAAGTTCAAGTAAAGCAATAAGATTGAGTAGGGAAGGGTCAAACTCATTTGTGAGGAGTAGAATTTTAAACACAAGAGAAATTGTGAGATTACAACAATCAACGTCTGCTCGCACTAGTGAGAACTGAATTGCATCTTCACTCCAAAACAAGTTGTCCAGACTTATTATCATGAAGGAACGGGGTGCGTAAAATATGTATATATACACTTTCAGCGGAATGAAGTGGAATAAAATGAAAATCAAAATTATAGAAACATCAACAACCATTTAAATCGAATAGGCAGGTATTTCAGATCTATCAATGAGTTTGGAAACATAGTGAGCCAGGCTAGGAAGAAGGCATGAGGACTCTTGAGGATTTACAAAATTATAAGGTTTTGGAATGAAAGGGAAATTAAATAACATAGGAATAAGGCAAATTTTGAAAATGTGGAAAATCGAACAAATATGAGAAATGATAGAAGAAATAGCATTAATACATAAGACAAACTAATTGGCAAGGTTCAAAGGACATTTAACCAAATGTTCGTGGTCAAGAAGAGATGCAATAGCAAAGAGATAAGGCTAATAAACAACTTGAGATGACTAAGGAAAAGTAAATCAATAGCTAAAAGTAAAGTGAAAATAGGTGATGTCATATTTTAACGAAAGGAACATATGGAAAATTTTGAAATGATGGGTAATGAAAATAGTACTATAAGACAGATAGAGTAGAAATAACTATAAGCATAAAAAATTTAGGAATGGAGGGCAATAAGAGTTAAATAGTCGCAAACATCAATTACGTAGGAACAAGAACATTTAATATTAATTTGACAGCCATGATAATGGCAAAAATAGACAGTTTTTGTGATGATTAAATGTTAAAGGCATATCAAACATCGTTAGTTATAGGGAATACTATGTGCAAGATATTAACTGAGCTAAACACGATGATGTAATCCATCTACAGAAATTGTAGATTAAGTACTTAAAATGAGACCTTAACAAAGGTACCGTTCATCAATTATGCAGATTATGTGATTATAAGAAGAAAAATCACGAAGGTCCCAATTTATTACAGAGGATCAGAAGGGTAAAATAAAATTCAAGGTTATAAAACTGAGTAGAGCTTGTCGATGCACACATAGGGATGTGATAATGATATAAAGAGTAGGGTGATCTTGTATTCAATCTGTTGTCATAAGAGTTCAAGTCACGCTCACAAAGACATATAGTTGGCAACCCTAGAAAGGGGTGAGAAATGAGATTTAGGGCATTAGAGATAGGGATTGTCTTTGGTCACCAACATACTTAATTTGAACTCACCTACATGAAAGGGGAATATCCTTTTAAATACAATGGATTCAAAGAAATAAGAATCCAAATTGGTTATAAGCAAGAAAGGCTATATAATTATTGAAAGGATGATCACAAAAAGTAAGCCAAATAGAGATAATTAGAGAAAGTAGGAAAAGAGATCTCACTTTGCTGATAGGGATTCCACAAAAGGATTGATGTCATGGGATAATTCAATGATCGAGAAGATATGTACTGAAGCAGTGCTAAGGCAATGCAAAAAATTTTACAAACTAAAAGAGGGTTGATCTGATTCAAAAGGAAATTGCCGCTTAAGTTGTGTCACTATATACTACAGGTTTGGCGAGCTCTAGGTTGCAATCAAAGAGATCAAGGATTTCCAACAAAGACTTATAATTATGTAATGGTATCTTGCAAGGAGGGTCTACTGTCAACTGGCCAAAAGTCACTATAGTCTCTTTTAGATCAATAGAGATATTCGTACAACTTGAGTTACACAGGTTTGATACGTTTAAAAGAACATCTCCTTGGTTTTTGACCTTTATGTAAACACTTTCCATATCTTATTGCCCTACAATCCTCTGCTATTGTACTTGGAGTAGGGTATTGGCAATGCCCTCTCGAATTTGACATGTCAATCTTATAAAATCATTACTAGTAATCTTACAGAGTCCATACATTATATACTTCAATCATCACCCCTAGTTCCATACTAGTATGAGTTGTGATGCCTCAAAATCAAGTGCCTTGAGTTCAACCCATAGAACTGTTATCCTATATTATACTTCTCCATCGATTATTTATTCCCAAAATCTTATCCATAAGCCTTGTCCACTCATCAACTAGGATATAAATTGTGACCTCTAGAATTTTGGGTATATGAAAGTAAAGAATCTTCACTTATGTACATCATATCCTTTAGCCTTTCACCTGCGTGAATAATGATTTTCCAAAAAATAAGTATGCTTAAAGTTGTGAACCTCACTTTTGCTTCTTTAATGAATCCAACGTCTAAGTGTCTTCTCTTATTATTTCCTCTTTTCTTTCTTTCCCTTCCTTTTTTGTATTTTCCTTTTTATCCAATCCTTGTTAACCCTAAACGATCTGCTACAGAATCACCTCTTGCACTAAATAATAAAATTCTCCCAACTTAATTTGTTTCCCATATCCAATGGGTACAGCTTGAACCAACATCACCCATCACCTAATCCATCAAAATCGGATAAGGAATTACTTGCACCATTTCCTTAGAAGCTCTTATGAATATCTTGGCACTAAGACCCAATTTCAGTAATTTCCACATGCTTTTAGGGTTTGGTTGAGCCTCATAACAAATGTGACAGGATAGACTTTACCACATTATGCAATCTCGGACTTCTAAAGGCATTTCTCTCTACACCTTTCAAAATTTTCAATCCCTACTATCACTTAGGCTGGGGCGTTTTTATTTATATAGTCTAAGTCAATGGCCTAAATTTGCAATGTTAACCAACAATCCTAATATCCTCCACCTCTTCATTACGTACTACCTTTGTAATTGCATAACATGCTTTATGATAAAATGACTTGCATACACCTAACATTCGATAGCCCATATAAGTTCACACAATTTGAAAAAAAAACCAATTAATGATAACACTTCCTTTGTGTGACAACCTTATGTTACCATATATAACCCATTTAATACCAACCAACACACCATAAGCGGTTGGACTCTCCTTATATAATTCATTACAGTAAATTGTCAGTGCAAATCACCTAACATAGTGCGACAAATCCTCCTAAATAGTCACTATTATAATGGCTATTCATATTGATTCAACACATAGGTTTGGTAACTTAATGCTCCCCCTGTCTAGTAAGTTGCATGTGATTTGGTACTAGATTGAACGCATAAGAAGTTATGTGTCACTCCCTCACATCATGTCTTAAACATTGTCATACCGAAACATTAAGTATACCTGTGTATCTTAATGAAACCTCTCTAAGTTAAAGCCACCCTCGCAAAATAAATGGGCAACCCCAAATATTACAAGATTATCGCTATGAGCTTGGTGAGCTTCTCTGGAATACATACATCAACATAAGGTCAACTAAATGCTTTCTTATTGTACTTCTTTAATGATGGAATCTTGAGGTGTCACTAACTACGTCATTCGCCTTGACACCAAAGGTCGAGGCCTAAATACTTGTTTACTAAAGCATCCTCATTGTGCACTTACATGCATAAACCCATAGTTAATAACCCGTCTAACCAGTCCAACACAACTTATAAGCACGTTATTACTCGCAGCCCCAAAGTTTGCTTTGATACAACAACTATAATGCTCCTTATCCCTAATTACTTAATTAGCTTAATCTGCTTACTTAATAGTATGCTTGCAGCAAAAGTCTTAATAATGGGGGCATTACTGTCATCCTTACTTGGAGTAGGCAATGTATAGAACTAAGTTATTTAAGTAGTAGTGCTTCCACGAATGAAAGTTCAAATATGATTAGAGGGTTCAAGACTTAGCATAAGTCTACTTCACACTAATTTTTAACGTTGGTACAACCAAATTGCAACTTATTATGTTGTCTTTTAAAACCCTCAGCAGGCATGCTTATTCTAAGCTTCGTCAACTCTTCCTGCTATTTTCGTAGCCATTGTGAGCATCTAATAGCGTCAACTACACACGACATAAAGCCTTACTTCCTTCAGTCTACTAGGGAGTTGACTGTTCACTTATTTCTAACCTAAACCAGAAAATACAAAAGTATTTGGAGAGATGAGCTGAGGCCCAGTACGTATATGCCCATACTGTTAAATAACTTTTAGAACAGTTAAATTGGGCACACGCACTTTGACTCATTTTTAGTTCAAAAATAGGTGAGGGAGAAAGTATGAGTAAAAATGCGATCAATTATTCTTTGAAAGTGGAACCTAAGTCGGTTACCTTATATACATAATGCAGTCACTAGATAGCCCTTGTTATTCTAGAGGCAATTTAGAAATAACTCATTGACCTACCTATCCATAAAAAAATCACAATTTTTAGATGCACCAATAAGTACTAGTTTAATTCCAAATGAGCCCCTATTTTTGGGTTTGCTTAAAGCCTTAAATGCTTTTTTCCCTCCTTCTTCCATCTTCAACCTTAATCTAATTCCAACTCCTTCGAACTCTTCAGTGGTGAGCATCCCACCCCCATAAAATCAACCTCTACTTTATTCCAAAAACACAACAAATTCATTTAAATGCTCATCCAATCAACTGATATGAACTCATTTTCTTCATTGAACTCAGTTCCTCCAAGCATAATTTCCCTCTTCACTCACAATTATTGGGACTAGACTTAGACTTATTTTTAGTGACTTTATAAATTATTTAGAAGAGGACCATAAACTTCACCCATATTAATTAATATGTTCTTTTGCATTTATTTTCATGTTGTTCATTTGCATTGTTGTTTTATTTACACAAGAGCAAATTTTAAAAAAATAACATATTCCATGAAAAATTGTAACTTTTATTGACCTTTATACATTGGCCAACTTTTATTCATTTATTGGTTTTTTTGAATTTCATACGAGCATGAAGAAATCTTTTTTTGAGGCATTTCGGCATCTCAACCTGTAGTTGCATAAATATTTCAAATATTGAATTGAATTGCGGTGCTCAATTTTATTAATTGAAACTAAACGAAGAAATTAGCAGGGATTAAGTTCGAGCTATTACATAGTGCAAGCCGGTGCTGCTCGCCTTCCACTCGTCTTGCTTTGTTCTTGAGTGTTTGGAAAGGTGAACTCTTAAACTCTTGTTGTGCATTATGCCATTATGTTGTTGATTTTGGTTAGCAAAAGAGTTGATTGGCTTAAATGAATGCTTATTTGTAATTTTTTTGGATTTTGATGGTAAATTTGAATTGGGAGCTATTTGGGAGTTGAAGGCTAATTATGGTTAGTTAGGGTTTGAAAAGTGCTTATGAACTGAAGCTTTATTTCATTACTTTTTTGAAATTTTGACGTAGCCATGAGCATGAAGGGTATGTGTCAGGTAGGTGATGAGAAAAAAGCACGGAAATGGGTTCATTTTAGGGGGTTTGAAATTGATTGGGTTAATATAAATTTGTGAATTAGTTAAAGTTCGTAAAATGATAGTTAGTAGAAATTTAGGCTAATGATAATGCTTGTAAGCATGGTGTAGTATGAGGGAAACGAAAAATGGACAGAAATACAATTCTTAAAATAATTAAGACAAATATCCGTATTGTCATTTTGGAGTTAATTCGAAGATTTAGATGAGTTAAGTATGTAAATGTTTGTATTAGTCGGGGTTCGCCATGGTAATGATAAAGCTTAAGCTTTGTATTTTGAGTAACTGAGAAGCTTAATGCTTATCGAGAAGCTAATGATTATTAATAAGTTTTGGACTTGCAAAAAAGAATAAAGCGTATTTCCTTCAGTTGGACCCAAAACCATGTAGTTGACATCGGAAATAAGTTTAAAACCATGATGGGTTAACCTAAATCATATTGGCAAATAAGTTACTAAATGAGCAATAATGTTAGTCTTAATAATAATTATGGTGACAAAGGTGGAAATAAAAATAACAACAACAACAACAACAACAACAACAACACTACTAATAATGATAGCGATCATAATAGTCATACTAACCTTAAAATTCCAATAATAACATTGATAATGGCGAAAAGCGAGATAATGATAATAAAGATAACAAAGGAACCATAGCCATAATAACAATGATAATGATAGTAGCATCGAGACTAATAAAAATGAAGTGAACTATGTCATTACATGATTATAACGCCAAGGGTAACTACAATACGAAAAGAAAGAGTAAAATCAAAGAGAAATAAAATCAACTTGTGTAAGCAAGGCTGAACACACTAATAGTTGAAAGAAGGGCCAAATGAGTTCGAAATTACTTATTAAGCTAGAAAACTTAATCAAACTTGTTCAGAAGCATACTAACTGCAACAACAAAAAAATTATACAATTTGAGTAAAAGCGAGGCCATTTATGTTGTTTCAAGCAACAAACGAGCATTTTCATAAACAGAAGAGAGATTTCAAAAAATCAGGTACGTTTGTTGTCTATACTCTTTGAAAACTCATATGTTTCTCAAATTATACAAAGTTCATGTAATATTCATGTAAGGAATTTTTTGAAACAATGTTTTATCACTTAAACTTAAACAAGTAGCCCCCATCAATCATCAGGGCTTATGCCCTTCAGTTTAGTCGTACGGTTGCAGCTCAAGCTCCCCAATCGGCTTGGGAGCTGTGCACTTATTTCAATAATCGCTTTAGACATTGACAGGGGTTCCACCTCAAAATAATAACGGCAAAAATAGTTTTTCTTACATGCTGAGCTTCGACTCACTATTCAAAATGCTTTCTTTATGCTTTCTGTTTTAAATAAGGGATCAGCAAACAACCCTCCTCCAAAAATAGTAAAAGGTAGAAGAAGTTGAAGAGGAACTGGGTATTTTATTGAAGGTTAGCTAGCTAGGTGCTCATAATAGTTTTTAGGCTAGCACTCCTAAAAATCATAACTTTTTTTTTTATTAAGTTGTTTCATAATTTGTTTTGGAATCCATATCTAAGTTGTAATTTGCAGTACAAATCAATGGTGTGGTGAATGTTTTCTGTTATCCATAGTTTGGGGACTTAGTGAATAGAACAATGATACAATAGAATAAAACTCTAGAATTTAGATAAAATCAAAATACTAGTCTTTATTAAAGTTCAACTCAACTAACAAAATTAAAAACAAAACAAACCACCCCCTTCCGCTGCTCGCCCAATCCCCATCAGAGCCCCTTGCTTCCTACTTCACACTCCCCCACCCTGCAATCGTCGACCATCATGTCTAGTAGCCCCTAGTGCGGCCACCACGATCATCTCTTCTTCTATTCTCATACCTTGGTTCCATTGAGATTGGGAAGATGAAACCCTGAACTCTCTATTTATCACTTTCACCATTTTTGTTGTTGATTTTGTTAGCAAATGTTTAGCTTAGATTATATAAATCTTAATTTACAATTATCTAGATTTTTGATGATGAGTTTGAGGCTTGGACATGTTTGAGAGGTATGCATGGTTATGGTGAAATTGGGGTTTCGTGATTAGATGTCAGATTGTGTTTTGTTTCATATGATTTTGAGAAATTTTAGTTATATTTGAATAAACTAGTGAGCTTTGTGTGTATGTTGCGTGATGTTGCCATGGAAAGGGGTATCATGAACTTGAGGTTGAAGTTGGAAGTAAAGGATGGAAATGTTGATTGGGAGATTTTCAAAACTAATTGCTTAATAAAGCCCTTGAAATTAATTTGAGGGATTAAAGTGGAGGTTTTTTAATGCGAAAATTGAATAAGTGTGCATTTGGGTGGTAGTGAAAGTTAATTAAGTTAATTATGGAGGTTGAAGACTTTTAGTTTTATTTAACTAATGAGAATTAATGGGTTAGATATGGTGTTAATGATTAATTAAGTGTTGTTTCACTCAAATGGATGGAATAAATGTTGATGATGCAAAAGGAGGTGACTAAAGGTTGTATTATATTCACTTCAGTAACAGATGACCGATTCTCTTGTAATTAAAGCAAATGAATATGAAGCAAAGCCTACTTAATGCCTAAGAGAATGAGAACACTGGCAGGTTGAGTTCGAGACATATACTTGGCATTAGAGTCACAAATGGGCCTTCCCTAGCCTAAGGCCTTTCAGAAATGGATCACTAAAACTAATAAACATATCGCTTCTAATAATAAAATAAGAATATCCATAATAACAATGGCAAAGTGATAATAAGGATAATATAACCATAGTAATAAAAATGGCAATAATGACATTGGTACTAATGATATTGAGCAAAACAAAGTTTAGAATTAAAATATCAATGACAGCATTAACAATATTCGTCACAAGATCAATGACAATATTAGAAGAAAGAACAAAACAATAGGGGAAATAAAGTCAATTTGTGTATATAAACAAATAATGGTGGATGTATTGATAATTAACAGAAGAACCAAAGGAATTCTGAAGTATTTACTGAGCTTGAAAATTTAATAAAAGTATCTAAAACTGTACTAACCAGAAAATCATTTGGGGTAGAAGGTAAGCCATTTTTGTCATTTCAAGTTGGAGCGTGTGCTAATGGGCTGAATGTAGCTTGCTTGAGTTTAGTTGCAAATTTTCGCTTTGTAACAAGATATGACTTGATTTAAAGGCTTGGCCACCAGTCATGACTAAGGATCCACCACGAATTGCTTAAATGCCATGCCACTCACAATTCCACAAAGGATTTCACTCAAGACTCACTACCTTTGAGAAAGGATAAATAGAACTCAAGATTTTGAGAGAAAGAGAAAGCCTAAGCTTCTTCGTATTATCATTCAACAACCTCTTTCTACATCCTAAGGCTTCCCTTATATAGGAGAGCCTAACACAAGCTAAAGAATGCAGCAAACAAGCCTTCACACGACCATAAAGCAAAGGGGGGAACAAAAAAGCAACAAACAAAAGCTGAAAAGTGCTTTTTACTTTTTGTCAACACTTTTCAGTTTACATAGGTTAACTTTAAATAGCTATATCTCCTAGGTTCCTTGGTCAAATATGATGAAATAGACCTAGCTAGAAAGCTTAGGAAGTCAAATTTCATGGAGATCCAGTTGCAGGCAATTTGGAGCTAGCGTTTGGGAGATATGGGGCAAAATGTGTAGTATGTGTAGGCTAGGACAGTTTCTGCAGCATGTAGGAAAAGGCTCCACTTGACCTATGACCCCATGCCTTAGCCTAGAAATATTTTTATGCCCTTTTAGCTGACATAAGAAGGTTCCCAAAAAGTGGGTTTGCAGAATTTTAAACCCATTCTAAGCTTGCATAATTAGGCCCACAAAACCGGGTTAAAACTGGGTAATTTTGCCGTTAGCATGCACCTCGCTGTTTTAGGGATTCTTTATTATCTCTGAGGGTTTAACTGCATTTTGATGGGCTAAAACCTTTAGAAGGCCCCTTGACCTTCCCAAAATAGAAGAGTAACACATCCCAAAGGTTGAGGATGAGGTTAGAATTGGAGCTCCAAATCAGCACAAGGGCCAAGTCCCCTTTGACTGAGCTTGTGAGCATTAAGGAGGAATTGTGAGTTCTCTTGGACTTGTATAGGCATGCCATTCGCTTCACAAGTGGTGAACGAATATTTTTTCAAAATGGGAAGAGATTTTGAAAATTCAGGTACGTTTATTGCCTGTGCTCTTTGAGGACTCACATGTTTCGCAAGTTTTATAAACTTCATGCAATATTCAAGCAATGAATTAGGTTAAAATGATGTTTGTCATCCAATTAAATGTCTCTCATCCATTATCAAATGTTAGGACCTAAGAACCATAGTTTACCCATGCGGCTTTAGCTTAAGCTTCCTGATCGACCTAGGAGGTGTGCACCTATCTCAATGACCACTTCAAATGTCAATAGAGGTTCCACTTTCAGATAATAGCTAGTAAAATAGTTTTTCTCCCTTGTTTTTGAACCAAAATGAACTGAAATGTGGGGGCCCAACCAATTTGAATACAAAATTTATTTTATAACACAGGGATATATAGAATGGGCTTAAGCTCACTTTTCAGAATGTCTTCTGTGTTTCTGTTTTAGTTATAGGATCAATGAATAACTCTTCTCCTAGCAAGCCTAAAAGTTGTAACAAATAGAAGGAGGCCTCTCTACCTTTTTGCTAATGGCTACTAATAGATGCTCGTGATGATTCAAAACTAGCATGATGCCTACAAGAAGCTAAGAAGACATTTCGTTTGTATTTTCTTTTGGATAAGTATGCCTAATGTAGGAATCTAAAAAATACCTAACTAAGCTTTATTTGGTTATGTAAAATTGTATGTTATTATGAAGTTGACTTCAATTACTGTTAACTTTGATTGGTTTGGTGAATATGAAAATAGTTCAGTACAAACTCATGGATCTCATATAGCCTTCTGCGACTTTGGACGACGGTAATGCCTCCAATCAGTAAGACTTCCATTGCATTGATGGTAATAAATAACTATATTAAGGCCCTGTTTGGTGAGGGAAACTGGAATGGAACTTGAAGCCTGAGGGTTCAAATTCCTTTCCTTATTGTTTGATGAGTGTTTTAAAGGAAAGGAACTTGATACCCCTAGGTTCAAGTTCCCCTCCAATCCTTAAGAACTTGAAACCCCTCATTTTTGAGAGGTTTCAAGTTCCCAACCCGTAGGGATTAGTTTTATTTTAACAAAAAAAGGAAAATTGCTTCCCAGGCAAACATTCGAACCCCTCTGTGTTCTCCACTTCGCCTTCCTTCGTCCCTCCTCATCTTCACATGCACAAAGCAGATCTTCGCCACCTCCTTTCGTTGGCCGGCGTCCTCTGCCACCAAGCTACCGTCGTTTGCGCCTCCTCGTGTTCTCCTTCGTATTTTCGTTCCCCTCTCATCTCCTTACAAACACTTGACAAAGCTGCCCTAAGGCTGATCGTCGACCACCAACCTCCGCCACCAGAGCATCATCCACTCTCGCGGCACCAGCGACGACCACTCTCTCAGCACCGGCAACAACCACTCTTTCTATGACTTTCGATCTCCAATGGGTTTGGGTTTTTGGGTTCGTGGGTTCATGGTTGGGAGGGATTAATAGTTGAGCTTTCTTTAAAAAAAAAAGAAATTGCTATATTAAAAAACTTTCTATGGATGTATGCTGAAAGATTTTGATTTTGAAAACCTCACTTCTAAAGAATAAAATGAATATAAACGTATGTATAAATTTCCTATTAAAACAAAGTGCTGTATAAATAAATATAAAAATTCAAACCTCAAATGATTCAGAAGTAACTTCTTAGAACTTTATTTTTAACAAAACAAAATAATATAAGTTAAAACAATCATTCATACTTCATATCATATTTCTAAAATAAAAACATAGTTGATTCCATTCCAAAACTGCTCACCAAACAATAAGGACTGAAACCTGATTCCATTTCAGTTTTTACCAGACAACAAGGACTGGAACCTGATTCCATTTCAGTTTTCACCAAACAACTGGGTTTAGAATTCAAGTTCCATACCCAACACCCCAGGATTCAAGTCCTGATTCTATTCCATTCTAATTTTCCTCACCAAACAGGTCCTAAGAGAATTGGGTAATTCAAAATTGGGAGCGTTATAGTGATAGACAAGTAAGGTTTAAAATGATTTTTTTTAAACAAACGATCCATGAACTAAACATAGGCCATCCAACAACTTTATCCACGAATTAACACAAACTTTAGAACATGTAGCAAACTTTAACTATATTTAATATTCATAGATAAATATGCAAATATTTTTCCTTGTATCTCTATGCCTAGCCGACCTTTGTTTGAGGGCCAACTTAAGGCAAACTCCGTGGACTTTACATGCATAATAATCCAACATGAAACGCATCATTTCCTTCCTTTTGTTTGCCTTTGCCTTGATTGCTTGAAAGCAATATTAGAAATAGATAGAATAATAATAAAATTAGCATAAGCTCGTACATCACATGTCTATATGTAAAAACTAAGATATAAACAAGAATTTAGACCTAACATATATGAAAACATCATTGAGGAATAACTATCATTTTGGGCTTTACAACAGAAACAATAATTTAATTAGTCATTTGACACACGTACATATGCGCATACATATACATGCACTTGTAATTGAGCTCAAACATGTAGCATGTACAATGTTGAGAGGGGCACTATTTAGACATAATAATCATTTCATTGCTAGCTAATAACATCATGATTGCCAAAAACAATCAATTTTCTATCTATGTACAATTATACATATAAATCCATATAATCTTGGGGTCTATGGCCATAAAAACCTGGGGTAAAAAAAAAAACAAAAAAAGACCTTTGGACACTATGTTTTCCTTTACATATGAGGGCATAGGCAATAACGCACCTTCTATTGGTTTCGTGAGGTCAGTGCTTAGATTTGTACAAATAAACATATATTTTTAGCATTTGGGTCATATGCTTTTAGATCTTTATCCCTTTTGGATCTCTTTAAACTATATCCTTCAGATCCCCTCTATTTTATGCCTTGGTTGCCTTTGCTATGAGATTATGAATAGAGATTTAAACATAAATAAGAATTTTCAACTTTCTGGAATAGATGTTATAACAGTAGAGTAAAATTAAATTAACTCACTATATGGTTGACATGTGTACCACATATACTTTTAGATCAGGCTAGTTTACTAATGAATTAGCAGATCATGGTTATAAGAAAACAAGCTATAACTTCTACTCACTTACATGCCATAACCACTTGATAAGTCCATACTCATTTTAACTTCGAACACTTATAAACAAACTCTAAGTACAACTATGATCCAAATTTCTTCGCATAATCTATTTAAGCTTTTTTTTTGAACAAAAAGAGGGCCCGACACCTTTACTATAGTTGAAGAATAGGGGGAGAAGAAGCATTTTGATCAATTTCCAGGTTGGCTTGAATTTCTCTATTGCACGCATGCTATCCTTAAGTCCATTCTCTTCTCCCTTTTTAAAGTTCCTAAGGTTCTTTAGCATTGTCATTTGGGGAAGGCTGATTACCCATCCCAATAATACTCTAGATTTGTCGTCACTTTTTTGTTTATAGTAAGGCCTCTCCTCTTAATCGAGATAGCCTCAATTTGCCCACACACTCCCCTTTATTCTTTGCTTGCTACGGATCGAAGAGAAATATAAGGAAGGAATGAGGGGTCTCACCATGAAGGGAAGAGAAAGGCAACGCCCTAGATTCCTTTTATGGTAGCAAATCAATCATATATCATTCAACATGACGTTTTTCATGTAAACCAAATAGTGGCATGGCCATAGGGCTCAAGGGGCAAAAGATTAGCCGTGTGTTTGGTCTATATTTGAGTTTACCTTTTTTTCACACAATGTGTTGATCCATTCTACCTTGATAATATGTGTCGTTCTTACTTTAACCATTTTTCTTTAAGATGACAATCACTCCAAACTCGTTACTGATGCACAATATGGCCAGCTAGTCAGCTTTTACATTTACCACAAATAATCCGTTAAATAGGGGCTTGACTTTGCTAATGTCAACATTTACTTTCACACTTACGTGTGAACCGATTAATTTTACAAAAATTAATTCTTATAGGATAAGCTTCAATGAATATTAAAATTAATTAGTGTGGTTAACTCTAATGGAATTATTGTACTAACAGCTATAAAATAAAATTATTCTTTTTCGCCTAATATATCGTCAGTTAAAGAACTCATGTACAATGGCTTTTCAAATGGATCAGTAAAAACCAGCATAAATTCAATAAATTATCTTTAATAGTTTCCATGTAAGGTTAGGGTTTAAGGACGGGGTACTTCTTCTAGTCCATGATGGGTCCATACCAATTCAACTGGTGGTACTTCTTTGTTCCTTAACTTTTTAACTGAATCATTTATGATTCGTACTGGTACCTCTTCATGTTCAAGCCCTTTTGATTCTATGTTTATATGCTAGTGACCAGTAACATATGAAGGGTCATATACATATATTCATAATTGGCAAATATGAAAGACGTCATGCAGATGCTGTAATTTAGGGGATAATCCTAAATGATAAGCTATCAGGCTAACTATACGGACAATCTGATATAAACATATAAAATGAGGACTTAACTTGCCTTTAACATTAAAATGATTTATGCTTTTGGGGGGGGGGGAGGGAACCATATGAAGCACTTTGTGACCTTCCAGGACTACGCATATGACTTTTGCCTGTATTGCGTTGCTTTCATATTTCTTTATACCATTTTATTTTATTCTATCATACCCTATACTATGTTAGGGTCTATGACGACGCTCTCTGCTAAGTCATTCCAACAGAGATGCATTCTACATTTATGTTCATATAATGCCTCAATGGAGTCATTTGTATGGTGTCTTGATTATTATTATTATTGTAGGAGAATTCTGCTGGAGGTAGATATTCTTCCCACAACTTTTTAAAATTAAGCCCACATGCCATTAACATATCCTCTAAAACTTGGTTAACTCTTTCTATTTGACTATCTGCTTAGGATGATTGCTGCTGCTAGATTGTAAACTAGTCCCCATAGCTTTCTATAATGCTTTGTATAAGAGGGATATAAATCTTATATCTGTATCCAGGCAATGTCCTTAACAACTTCGTGGGGCCTTACTATCTCTTTTACATAGAAATGTGGCCATTGCTTTGTAGACCATGTCTCATTTATTGAAAAAAGGCTTTGAAGTTCTGCCACAATAACCATATTGTGTATTTATTTTTTTGGCACATATAATGGGAAGTCCCATAATAAAGTCAACTGATATTAAATACCATTTCCATAAGGGCATTCACAGTGGTCTTAACTCTCCTTTTAGCATTTGATGCACTGCTTTAATTATTTGACATGTAAGGCATTCATCCATGTATTGAGCTATGCCTCTTTTCATAACAATCTATCGAGATATTTTCTTTAAATCTCTATATATATTTATACTACATAGATACAATAGCAACAATACCTCCTCCTAGTGTGGCTCCCACTTTCACGGGGTCTGGGGCAATCATGATGTAGGCAACCTTACCTCTATAGATATCCCTACCCATACAAAGGCTAATTCTAAGTGTCCCATAAAAAAGGTACTTTATGAAAATATTTCACAGAAAAAAGGATTTTGGGAAAACATTTTATAGAAAGAACTAAAGATAAGTATTAGGAGAAAAACTAAGAAATATTGATAAAATAGGTGATAGTAAATATGTACAACATAAGTACAACATAGCAGAGGAAAGGACTATACCTTAACAAAGAGATGTAAGCTAACAATATCTCTTCCCAGATGAATGTATTACCTGCATACAAATGTGACATAGGAAAATAGGAAAAAAAACATCCAAAAGCACACCACAACAAAACCTACACTACTGTAACCAAATGATATTTATGAGGCTATCCTTCTATGATTTAAGACCTTAATCCTATCCCGCCACAGTTTTGTATCCTAAACCATGTCCTCTGTTAACCCTACAACTTTTAAGTCGTGTCTAATCACCTCATCCAGATTCTTCTTTCGTTGTTCCCTACCTCTTCTACATTTAGGAATGTTAATCCTCTCAACTCATCTCAGGGAGAATCCACACTCCTTCTTTTGACATGACCAAGTCGTTTGAGTCTAGTCTCCCTTATCATATCTTCGATGGGAGCCACCTTAACTATATTTCTAATTTCTTCATTCATAATTCTATCCACTCTCGTATTTTCACACATCCATCTAATCATCCTATTTTGATACCATCAACCTTTGAACTGGTATCTTTTTCATAGGTCAACTCTTAGAGCCATGCAATACAACAGATCTAACTACCATATGATAAACCTTGCATTTTAATCATACAGGCATCCTCTTCTCAGACAACACACATGAAGCACACTTCCATTTTTGGCAACCCACTTTTATGCATTAGTTAATGTCTTTGTCCGTAACCCCTTTCTATTGAATAATTGAGCCTAGATTTTTATACTTCTCGTCCTTTGGTATTGCCATCGCATTAATATTGACTTCTCCCCCTCTTTTTCTCTTCCACCAAAACCACAATGTACATGTTCGATTTTTGATCTACTGAATCTAATACATCTAGGCTCCAGTGTACGTCTACATTGCTCCAACTTATCGTTAACTCCCTCTCTTGTCTCATAAATAAGAACAATGTCATCTAAATATAACATATACCATGGTAACTCATCTTGAATCCCTTTCGTAAGTTTATCCATAACCAAAGTGAAAAGAAAAGGGCTTAAAGCGGAATCCTGATGAAGGCCCATGCCAATGTAGAAGTCATTGGTAACCCCTCATGGCATTGTAACATTCATTCTACCTCCCTCATACATATACTTAATAACTTGAATATAAACAAGCGACACTCCTTTCTTTTCTAAGCATCTCCATAACAGTTCATGTGGAACTCTACCATATGCTTTTTCGAGGTCTATATAGATGAATTGAATACTTAGAATCATGTGCTTGCTTAAAAATATCAGCTCTAAATTTTCCTTATAGAACACATATGCTCTGATTAAATATAAGTATCCTCACACTTTTCGTAATAAATTTTCCGTGTTGGCTTTACTTTTCTGTACTTCCTCATCTTTAGTTTGAGCTTGCTTAATTTCTTCCAGTAAAGAGGACTTCATTGATAATGAGCTCAATATGCCCATATTTCCTTAGACCAATTCAGTTCTTAACTTCTACAAATCCCTTAAAAATTATGGTGGCATTCTTCTTGTAAGATTTTCCATGTGAGCGCTTTTCTTACTGAAGGCATCCGCTACCACATTAGCTTTTCCAAGATGATACTATATCTATAATTCATAATCCTTTATCAGTTCTAAGCACATCCTTTGCCTAAAACTCAGTTCTTTATGTGCAGAAGATACTTTAAACTTTTATGATTTGTGAAAATCTTACTAGATACTCGCTATAGCTGGTTTTTCTAAATTTTTTGCAAATACCACTAAGGACCAACAAATGGTTCGACTTATTTGCTGGATATTTATTTTTTATTTTGAAACTGGTTATGAATGTTTTTCCCTTTTTTTAGAAATCTGAATCTTGGTAGATCAATGGAAACTAGACTTGGGAACTAGCCCAAGATTTTGATCCACGAACCCTAATGAGTTTTGGGCCTGAATTAGGCCAAGTTACCTGGTCAGATCCATTACAATAGTAGTGCCTCATCTAGGGGCAGGAAAGCTAGCCCAATCTAGGGAGCCTAGCTAGGTTACTCGGCTAATACAAGGCCCAAATCCTAGTACACAAAGTTATATAGTTTTAGTTCAGAACCCTTCCAGCTGAAAATAAAATAAAAATAAAATAAACCTAAAAGGATGAAAGCAAAATTAATTAGTAGAGTCGCTGGTGAGTTTCAAGAAACACTTACAAACCAAGATTGCTTTTCGACGAGAACCATAAACCAATAGGGACAATTGAGGGGACACCAAAAGGAACAAATAATTTACTTCAAAAATATTTTTGAAAGATCTTCGAGTAATCCTTAATGTGGGGACCATCTTGACTCCATAGACTCGAGCTGAGGATCTAGATTCGAGGGCAATGGTAGAGTGACATGATGGAGTGCATCATATCATTGCCCGTCATCACTGACAGTCTCTACTATTCAGTATAGGAAATCAAATATTAATTACACTATCACACAGTCCGATAGAAGATTACTACAAATCACACTGAATAATCCAAAAATGGATAACTTTTAGTATAAAATAAGATAAATAATTACCGTAGGTGGGGAGCTATCTAAAGATTACATCTTTGAAAATTTGAGATCAAATTCATAACAGGAATAAGGTGAAAGGATAGAGGGAAGATTGAAATTGCACTCTAAGGATAACCTACCTCATTTAACTAAGAACCCACCAAAGTGATGCCTCCTTAATGATCGAACCAATATCTCCTTCGTAGTATTCTTAATGTATGGAGTATGTGACTTAGGATTTGGCCTCTCTAATCTCTGGAATTGTTCTGCTAAAAATCTGGCACAATTTCTCAATTCTCTTGTAATGCTAATTTCTTTGGTCTAGTTGATACCGAATTAATGTTATTTTTGTGATGCCTCTAACCCTAGGGGTATCCCCCTTTTTACAGTGGTTTAGGGGATAGTCTCAGTTGATTTAGAGAAAGGAGACGTAGTACTAGTTCCATTAAGGTTAATATAAACGAGCGAATTAATTTAGGTAGCATTCTAATTAATTAAACACACTTTAGACCGAGAAGAACTTAGAGAGAGGGAAAATTAAGGAGCTTGGCCGGTTTCCTATTGAAGATGTCGGCTCAGTTCCTACCCAATTCAGGCTAGAAATGGCTGCGTTTTCTGGGTTTCTGGGCTATGGCGCACTGCAAAATTGTTTGGCCATAACTTTATCACCATACCTCCGTTTTGAGTGATTCTTTTTGTCCCTGGAAGATTATTGAGCCTATTTTATATTGATGTTCTTTCATAATTTTTAGATAAGCAAAGGTTATATGGGAAAAATATTGCATAGGTGTCATTTTTAGCATAAACCGTAATTTTCGACTTATATCTTTTTGGCTGATGTCCGGTTTTGGTGCATAATATTTCACTAGAAATCTTATTCAATGAAGAATATTGATATTTAAACTTAGTAATTTAATACTCCCTAGGGTGGATCTTGATTGGATGCTAAACATTGTCAATTTGGGCCAATTTAGGCTCTATTGGCCTTTTGCTTTTCTTTCAAACTTGAATTAATGATTATTTTGTTGTGCCCTAAGTACACAAGTTGGGGTATAATTTTCATCATCAGGCAATTAAAAATAAAATGCCATTTTTATGTATCTATAGTTGCCCCCACTTTAACTAAGCTGGAGTAAGGCGAAGGTTAGAATAAAGGTCTTCACTTGTAGTTCGCTATTTGGCAGTGATGATGTGATTCCCGAGCCTACCCATTGAGAATCCTGAAATTCAACACCCTCTAAATGTTGCCACCATGGTATCTGATGATGTGAAATCCCCACTTCACAACTGAGTGTCCTGAGACTTGGCATCGGCCAACTTTCACTGTAATGGTGGCCGATGATAAATCCAAACCGGGCTACTAAGAGTCCTAAGATTTGGTGTCCACCAACCATCACCATGACGGTGGCCAATGATGTCCCATTATGTTGGGAGCCAACGGTGTCGAAATGTCCCATTATGTGTGGGGGCTCACCACTATCCCATTGTACTAGGAGCCAACAATGTTGGTGAGCTATCGCATTGCGGCAGGAGCCAGCTTTGTCCCATTATGCTAGGGGCCAACCATGTCGACATGTCCCATTATGTTTTCCGCCAGTGGTTGTCCCATTGTGCTGGGAGCTAGCAATGTCAAAATGTCCTGTTGTACCAGGAGCTAGCGGCTATCCCATTATGCTATGAGCGGGCGATGTCGAAATGTTCCATTATGCTAGGAGTTAGTGATGGGGTCAAAAATTCCTATTTTGTCAGGAGCCAAAGGTGTCCCATTATGCCAGAAGCCACCGATTCTCCCATTGTGTCACGCACAAGCAATGTTAAGATATCCCATTGCACCGGGAGCCATGTTGTTCCATTATGTTGGGAGCTAGTGGTGTCCTATAAATTCGGGAGCCAAGGATGTCAAAATATGCCATTGTGCCAGGAGCTAGTGGTTGTCTCATTGTGCGGAGAGCCAACACTATCGAAGTGTCCCCTTGTGCCGAGAGCCAGTGGTGAAACCTTAGTGGTATGGATGATTGAAAGATTTATAGCTAGATGCCTAAGAACCTAGTGGTGTGAGAGCCTGAAGACCTATAGCCATATTCTTGTTAACTATATGGCATGAGAGCTGGAATACCTATAGCCAGATCCCTGTCAACTTGGTGATGTGAGAGTGTAAAGTTAGGTTGATGTTTGGGTGGATGATGATTAATAAAGTCCACTTTGATGATAGAGCACACACTTTTGTGGAGCCTCATTAAGTTAAGAGTCAAAGTATAAATACCTTATATGATAGTTGTTGATGCGATCTTGAAAACCTTTAACGTAGGTTCATGACTAACCTGGGTTGTATGCCCTTCTTGTAGGGTTGTTGTTATGCTTGAATGTGCACTTCTTCGATCTAGTGTTCCCAAGTGATGAAGGTCGAGGGTGGGTGAGTAAGTAGGCTAAAGAGCTATGTTTTGGTGCAAGTGCACTTGTTATCCTAAGCAAGACTATACAAGTGTGGTGACCATACAGACTCATTGTGCTAGCTATGCAGACGTGTGATGACCTAACCTTTTATGCTTGTAGGTAAAGGTCACATAATAAGTTTTGGGGCCATTAGATCAGGCCCGATTAAGGTACAAGAGATAGATGTATTGGGCACGGTGGTGTTGGGGTACGAAATATAGTATGATGGGGGATAAAAAGTTGAGTAACTATTGAGCTAAGCCAGGTAATGGTGTATGAGGTACCCTGGATAGGAAATCCTTCTTTTAATAAAGGAGTGCCCTTTAATTTTGTGATAAAGTGCTCATATCCTAAGGATCGAACCAATATCTCGTTCGCAATGCTCTCAATGTGTAATAGTCCAACCCTAAATCAGGTTTATTCATGTCATGAATCCATGTGATTAATTTCATCGCATTTAAATCATCGTTTTCTTTGTTATTTTAATTGGGAGAATTTAAATGGGTCCTCACCTTGCAATTCGGGTTTTTATTTTTGTCAAATTTTGGAGATCGTTATTAGGCCTTGATATTTAGGAATTGAGCGATTTAATTATTTTTCATGACACTACAAATATTTAACCTCGAGCTTTGGAAAAATAAAATAAAATAAAATTTTCAAGCGCACTCGGTTTGAGCTTGTTTTTAAACCCGAGCCCGTTTAAGGCCAATTTCGGTCCACTAAGACTTGACCCTATTTGTTTAGCTAATTACCTTTAGTTAGGCCTTCATTATACTTAGTAAAAAGTAGATTTTGAGGGTAAATTTTCAACCAAGTATTTGTTTTGCTTAGGCTTTTGTTTTGCACCAAGTAAATTCAAGACATTTTCTCTCTCTTCTTCTCTCCTCCTTGTCTCTACCCCACGGCCAACCCAAAACAGCAGCTGCCCAGCCCTTTTTGTGGTGTTTTTCGGCCAGCCTCCAACAAGGGTTGCAACCTCTGACCACCTCCCTCCACCGGCTATCATCTTCCCCCCTCAAAAATCACAAAATATCACCTGCATCTCCACTTGTTTCAAGCTCATAGTAAGTGACCTCAATCTTGTTCTTTAGAGTTTTGGTTTTTGCTTCTTGTTTTCGTTTTTTTAATGGTGGATCATGTTGTTTGGATTGAAATAAGAGTTATCTTGGTGATGGATCATGGTGGAGTTCAAGTTGGTTTATGCTAGGATTAGGGTTACTTCTCAACCATGCAAGGTCCACGTTAAAATGTTGGGTGTTGATTGTTTTATCCTTACTTTTGATAATCTTTTAATCTATTGAAGTTTATTATGGTTTTTATTGTGTTTTGAAATGATGGGAGTGAGTTCAAGTTGACCTTCAGTTACGGTTTTATCCAAGAATGCATGGTTTGGACCAAACTAGTTTTAAACTCAAAGTATGTGTATATGTGACTAGAAAATGAGCATTATTGGATATGAATATGAAGTGAAATTGAGTGTGGTGTTTTTGTATGATGTTAGGATGGACCAAAGTGTGTTTACATGCTTTTAAGGAATGGTTTAAGTTGAGGATTTGTGTCAAAAGTGAGGGAATAAACTACAACAGTGAGGCTGGAATTTCCAGAAAAATGGGACAACCTTTGATATGAAATTGGTAATGATCGGGCAAGCCAAAAGTTATGATTTTTTGTGGGTAGATAGGTCAGTGTGTTAGCTTTAAAATAGATGTTGAATCGCATTAATCCGAGGTCTATGGAAAACGTTATGGTCATTTTACTAAACCTGTGCAAGATGGACTCAAAACTGACATGTTGACGTTCTAGTCCCATTTTAGGAACCCTATCATGGGATTCGTGTTATGTGTCCTTAATAAAAGTTTTACAGGCCTTCCTAAGTTTTTCATATTGAGGTCTTAGGTCTCTTTTCGAGGTTGGGAGTATAAGTGGTGAATTATTCTTTCCGTACCCTCTTTATAAGCCCTTTTTGCTCTGAACTTGCTACCGTGCCTTAAATCACATTTCTTTGGTTTATATGGTTTCATCATTTTAGTTTAATCTATTAACTAGTTTGTACAGATTCTTCATAAGCCAGTTCTTTTTAAAGGCATCATTCATAAGAACAAGCTCATTTTTGACCTCATGTACCTATAATGATCTTTTGAACAGAATCAAGGCCTAAGCTTTCATTCTCTCCACTTTTGTGAATCTTATTATCCCCCGAACTTGCATTTAAAACTTCCAGGTACGTTCATTGCCAGCATCTTTAGAAATCAGCACGTATTTATCGAAATCGTAATGTTTTGGTAAGTACATCAATGAATCAATTTAATCAGTGCTTTATCACATATCCTTCTAATTTTTAGTTTTCTTTATTTGTATTTTTGGGGACTTATAATATTGTTATATTGATTGAATTTTACTGTGTCTCACAACCCGAAAGAATTCGAATTCGGTGGAGGGGTCATTTTTTGATCTGGAACAAATAGGTTCAAGAGATGAGAGAATTAAGGATACCCACCAGAAAGACTAATCCAATCCATAATGATGTACCGTAAAAGACAAAAATTTTGTTACTTGACCAATCATCGGGAGAAGCAAATACAACGGGTACGCTAATTAGTAAGATTGATGAAGTAGTGACCCCATCAGTTATCAATTACAGGGCATTACTCTCTAGTTACCCGCGCTGCTTCAGGCCAGGTTCCCCGGCCGGCTTGGTAGGTGTACACCTATTCACAGATCATAATAGTTACTAAGGGGTGCACTAACAGATAATAATAGGCAATTCAGCTTTATATGCATTTCATTCCCTATTTTAAAATCAAAATGAATTACAAAGCGGGCCCAAATAAATTTTCAGTGAATCTTTAACATTACATGAATGCATGTGCTGAGCTTTGGCTCACAGTTCGAAATGTTTTCATGTTTTGTTTAAGGAAAGTGTTCAGTGAACCTCCATCAGGCGGGCAGGACAGTTGAAGGTGATAAGTGAGCCAGGATTGGCCATGTGACTGGCGGTGTATGAGTGCTAAGATGCTATCATATCATATTGTGATGTATTTTGGTGTTGAAATTGTATATTTGAACTGAATTATGTATTTTGGTGTAATCCTGGAGATAATTGGGATGTTGGAACCGTTTCTGTATATAACTAAACGATTTGAATGGTTATGATGGTGAATACCCCTTAAGGGTAAACTTTGGTTTTATGGTTATGTTTTCATATATAAGGGAAGCCTTGTCCTTTTTGGACGGTGGTAATGCCCCGTTCACTGGGTCATTACTTCTAACTTAAGCAAGTGAATGCAAGTAATGAATCAGGTACCTATTGGAGCGTTACAGATTTGGTATCAGAGCCAGGTTGAGATTTTCTTTGAGGAAGGTAGAGTTAGAATTATAGGGTGAGAATGGTTGTCGGGCGGGGTACCGTATACTGATAGAGTGACATTAGGAGTGTAGTAATGATATTAGAATGCATGTTGCTTCCATTTGTATGTTCCTTATTTATGGATATGTATGCCTCTCATATGTGTTTTCTTTATTAGATGGACCTTTATGGCGTTAATAGCCAGGTGGATCTATGATGGCTCACATTGTGCTGCTACATGCTAGTATAGAGGCACATGCACAGGACCCTTACTCTGAGTTCCACAGTATTACGGTCCATGCACAGAGACTGCTTAGGTCCTTACTCCTGGTTGATCTGTGGGTGGAGTTTAGGCTTCGTTATCATGACTTTATGATAACAGGGAACGCAGGCTTGGATGGGCCTAGGTTTCAGGCCCAGAGGGCATGGACTACCCTTGTTATAGAATTTTTATTAAGGGAAGAGTTTGATGAGAGAGGGATCACCATAGAGACGCTACAACATGTCTTTCCACTATATCAGATGCCTCCCCCACTTGCAACCCCAGCAGTAGCACAGAAGCCACCCTCCCCGCCCGCACCCGGTACCCCATTAATGCCTGATAGTCCTGGGGAGGTTCATGTGGTGATAGACCTCCCCGACACACCAGAGGTAGTTGTGATTAGTTCTAGGGATGAGGGCCACCAGGGAGAGGAGGATGATCTCGAGGAGGATCCAGACAATTACAAGGAGGTGGTAGAGCAGCAATGGGAACAGGAGGGTGATGAGTTGATGGTGGACTTACAGGATGAGCAGGAGCAACAGGTTCAGCAGGAGGTTGGTGATGCCGAGTCAGAGGCATCTACTAGCAGCTTCGATTCAGGCAAAGAGCCTGATGATGAGTCTGATCCGAATTATGATCCATTTAGGGATCGTTAGGTGGATCTAGGGGTTAGTGGTAGTAGTTTTCTTTTGAGCCCTGTTTGTTTTTAGTATGGTCAATTAGGATGGATATATTTTGTGTAGGAAGTGACATTGTATATAGTCAGTTAGATCCTTTCTGACTATCATGACATGGTTCGTATCTCTTTTTGGTTATGTGGCATGCCTAGTATCTTAGGGCTAGTTAAAACTGACTCTGCCTAGTCAGCTAGATGTAGTATGTTTTGCTGATCATGTATATAGATAGGCAGTTATGTGTATAAAAAAAAAGAGCAGTTATGAAATGATAAGCTTTGGGTTGTTCAATAATCTTTGAGTTATACTAAATATCTTTGTTGGGCATGCTTATCTTATATGTTTGAGTATTCCAGTGATTGAATTGTTTCGTTTCATGTATAATCAGAATGTCCGAATCAGTGCACAACAATCAGGAGATTCATATAGAAGAAATCTCGGATCATGGTCAGGGATCGGGTGATCAAGCGTCCCATCATGTGCCACCAAATTTTGGCCAAATGTCATCGATTCCTTCTGAGTTAGCTCACAATAGTGGGGACCCGAACTACTAGCTGACCTTAGTAGCTGAATTGATGAAGCAGATTCCCCAGGTACCTACTAAAGCCCCTCCTAAAGAGGATAAATTAACGGATAGGGTGGCACGACGCAACCCTAAAGTTTATGATGGATCTTATGATCTAGTAATACTGGAGGAATGGATAAGAGGAATAGAGAAAATCTTTACAGTGGTAGAGGTGCCAGAAGGGAAGAAAGTAAACATTGGGACGTATTATTTGACCAGTGAAGCTAACATTTGGTGGAATACTGTTAAGGATAAGCTCGTAGAGCATGACTTTACCTAGAATAAATTCCTGAGTGAGTTAAGGGCAAAATTCTACCCAGTTATGGTCCAAAGGCAAAAGGAGAAAGAGTTTATAGAGTTGAAGATGAGTGGCACAATGACCGTGATGCAATACGCCAGTAAGTTCACCAAATTATCTAGGTTTGTTCCTGAGTTTGTATCATCTGAAAGGTTAAAAATGAGGAGGTTTGAAGAGGGTCTGGCCTTCTATATTCGGAACTAGTTAGCTGGGCAACCAATCTTGACTTACCAAGAACTATATGAGCGAGCGGCTGAAGTGGAACGAATCAAGACGGAGTTGAGAGCATTGAATCCAATCAACCACAAGAGAAAGGGGTTTGAGCGAGGGACTCCGAGTGAGAGTGTGAACTAGAACCAGAAGAAACCTACTCCTGTTCCCCCTAAGAGCCGTCCTTTAAGCTCGACAGCACTCTATGCGAAGTGTGGAAGAACAAATCACACCACCTCTAAATGCCAAGTTGGCACCAACAAATGCATGTAGTGTGGAAGTCCTGAACACCTCATCGCTGCATGCCCCTGACGACTAAAAGCTGTAGATAAGGGCGCAGTAAAACCCTCGGCTCCGCTCCGCTAGGGACCTTCACCCTCAAGGCCTGCAGTTGCAGGAATGGAATTTGTGTTGAACAAAAAGGAAGCTACTACCTCTGGTACGGTAGTCACTGGAACTCTCTTTTTAAATTCAAAGTCATTTTATGTATTATTTGATTCGGGCGCCACTCATTCATTTATATCTACCTGATCTGCTATACAATTAAGCCTTGAGAATAGGAGGATGGAAACCAATTATAGAATCAAGCTACCCAATAATTCTGTGATTGAGTGCCCCCTCTCTTATAAACTTGTCTCTATCACCATTGGTCAAACCACCTTCCCTGTGGATTTGATTCAATTTGATTTGTTTGATTTTGATATCATTTTGGGGATGAATTGGTTGCACACTTATGGAGCCTGAATCGATTGTGAAGATCTTAAGGTTATCTTGAAAGATGAAAAAGGGAGAAAAGTGTGTTTTTATGGGCAGAGAGAGGTAAAATCTTGCTCTTTGATTTCCGCTATGAAAGCAAGTAAGCTGTTATGTCAGGGGTGTATTGGATATTGGTGTTATGCTATCGACCCCCAAACAAAAGAAGAGGAAGCAGAAAATATACATGTCGTTTGTGAATTTGGAGATGTTTTCCTTGAGGAGTTACCAGGACTACCCCCGTAGGGAGAAATTGATTTTGGATTCGAATTAATTCCTGGAGTCCAACCTATTTCTAAAGCCCCATATCGTATGGCCCCAACTGAGCTTAAGGAACTAAAGATTCAGCTAGATGAGTTGTTACAGAAGGGCTTCATTAGGCCAAGTGTGTCACCATGGGGTGCCCCAGTGTTGTTTTTCGAAAAGAAGGATGGAACCTTAAGGCCATGTATTGACTACAGGGAGTTGAATAAGATTATCATCAAAAACAAATACCCTCTGCCGCGAATAGATGACTTATTTTATCAACTCCAAGGAGCAGGAGTATTCTCTAAGATTGATTTGAGGTCAGTGTACCATCAACTTAGGATTAAGCCTGACGGCATTCCTAAGACAGCGTTTAGGACCAGGTATGGTCACTATGAGTTCACAATGATGCCTTTTGGTCTCACTAATGCTCCTGCAGCCTTCATGGACCTTATGAAGAGGGTTTTCAGACCCTATTTAGACAAGTTCGTAGTGGTGTTCATAGATGACATCCTTATTTATTCTAAGGGCAAGGAGGAACATGATGAGCAGTTGCGGACAGTATAGCAAACTTTGAGGGAGCATTAACTCTATGGCAAATTAAAGAAATGTGAATTTTGGGTGGAGGAAGTGGTATTTTTAGGATATGTGGTTACAAAAGAAGGAATTAAAGTTGACCCCCAGAAGGTGAAAGCAATCACATAATGGTCGAGGCCTACCAATGTCACGGAGATTGGAAGTTTTCTAGGTTTAGCGGGCTACTATCGAAGATTCATTAAAGACTTTTCGAAAATAGCTTCACCACTGACCAATCTACTGAAGAAAGCGAACAAGTTTGAGTGTATTGAAAGATGTGAGAAAGCTTTCCAACAGCTAAGACAGCGACTAACCACCACCCCATTCCTAACGTTACCAACGGAAGGAAAAGAGTATACTGTTTATAGTGACGCTTCGAAGAACTGTCTGGGGTGTGTACTGATGCAAGAAGACAAAGTAGTAGCTTATGCCTCTCGACAACTCAAGCCGTATGAGAAAAACTACCCTACCCATGACCTGGAGTTAGCAGCCATGGTCTTTGCATTGAAAATTTAGAGGCATTATTTATATAGGGTACCATGCAAGATCTATACTGATCGTCAAAGTTTAAAGTATATCTTCACTCAGAAGGAGCTCAATTTGAGGAAATGACGTTGGTTTGAGTTGCTCAAAGACTATGATTTGCAGATTCAATATCATCCCAGTAAAGCAAATGTGGTGGCGGATGCCCTGAGTAGGAAGGCGTAACATAGCTCAAACACTGTGGTGATTACTCAATTGAACCTCTTGAGAGAACTTGAGGACTTTGGGATTCAATTAGTGTGCCACGGGCAAACAAATGCTCAATTATCAGCACTTACCGTACAGTCTTCCCTAGTGGAAGAAATTCGACTGAACTAGGAAAGTGATCCCGAACTCCAAAGAATAAAGCAAAATTTAGAAAAAAGGAAGTCTCCAGGATTTATAGTACACGAGGATGGGACCCTGTGGTTCCAGAATCGCCTATGTGTGCCCAAAAATGGGGAATTAAGAGAGCAGATCCTGGAAGAGGCTCACAATACTCATTGTTCAGTTCATCCAGGAGGCACCAAGATGTACAGAGATCTAAGACAATACTTCTGGTGGAATAATATGAAGAAGGACATTGCAGAATATGTGGATAAGTGTCTAACTTGCCAGAAAGTTAAAGCAGAACATCAGCATCCTATGGGGGAACTACGACCCTTAGAAATCCCCACTTGAAAGTGGGATTCGATCTCAATGGACTTTGTTATGGGTTTAACCCTTTCTGCCTCGAAAAAGAATGCTATCTAGGTCATAGTTGATCGACTCACGAAGTCGGCCCATTTCCTGCCAATTAAGGATACTTGGGGAGTTGAAAGACTAGCCCAATTGTATATTAAGGAGATAGTCTGTCTGCACGGGATCCCTTTAGTCATAGTCTCAGATAAGGATCAAAGATTCCAAGCACGTTTCTGGCAAGCGCTTCAAAAGGCCTTTGGGACCAAACTAAACTTCAGTAGCTCCTATCACCCACAAACAGATGGACAAACTAAAAGAGTGAATCAAATTTTGGAGGACATGTTGAGAGCTTGTGTATTGGAGTTCCAAGGGAGGTGGAAAGACGACCTACCTTTGGTGGAGTTCTCTTATAACAACAGCTATCAGTCCACCATCAAAATGGCCCCATTTGAGGCTTTATATGGGAGAAAATGTAGAACCCCATTATGCTGGAGTGATTTGGACGAGGCACTGATTATAGGTCCTGAAATGATTCAAGAGACCACTGAAACAATAAGCAAGATTCGGGAACATATCAGGGTTACCCAAAGTCGACAAAAAAGTTATGCGGACAAAAGATGAAGGCCTCTCGAGTTTCAAGTAGGCGATAAAGTTTTTTTTGAAAGTTTCACCAACTAGAGGTGGCAAAAGGTTCGGAGTACGGGGAAAATTGAGTCCAAGGTACATTGGACCTTATACAGTCATTGAAAAGTTGAATCCCATCGCTTATCATCTAGATCTGCCTGCAGAATTTGAGCACGTGCATAATGTGTTTCATATCTCTCAGCTTAGGAAATATATTCTAGATCGGGACCATACCATTGTATCTGAACCTATTGAAATCACGGAAGATCTAGTATATGAGGAGCGTCCTGTCCAAATACTAGATCGCAAGATCAAGCAGTTGCGCAACAAGCAGATACCATTGGTCAAAGAACTCTGGACAAACCACACCTCCTAAGAAGCCATTTGGTAGACCGAAGAGGTAACGAAAACCAAATACCCACATTTATTCGAGGTAATCCTGCATGTTATGATTAAGTTCATCAGTTTCGAGGACGAAAGGGGGAAGGCTGTAATAGTCCGACCCTAAATCATGTTTATTCATGTCATGAATCCATGTGATTAATTTCATCGCATTTAAATCATCGTTTTCTTTGTTATTTCAATTGAGTTAATTGGGAGAATTTAAATGGGCCCTCACCTTGCAATTCGGGTTTTTGTTCTTGTCAAATTTTGGAGATCGTTATTAGGCCTTGATATTAATGAATTGAGTGATTTAATTATTTTTCATTACACCACAAACATTTAACCTCGAGCTTTGGAAAAAAAAATAAAATTCAAGCGCACTAGGTTTGAGCTAGTTTTTGAACCCGAGCCCGTTTAAGGCTAATTTCTGTCCATTAAGACTTGACCCTATTTGTTTAGCTTATCACCTTTAGTTAGGCCTTAATTATACTTATTAAAAAGTAGATTTTGAGGGTTAATTTTCAGCCAAGGATTTATTTTGCTTAAGCTTTTGTTTTGCACCAAGTAAATTCAAGACATTTTCTCTCTCCTCTTCTCTCCTCCTTCTCTCTAGCCCACGACCAACCCAAAATAGCAGCTGCCCAGCCCCTTTTGTGGTGTTTTTTGGCCAGCCTCTGGCAAGGGTTGGAACCTCTAACCACCTCCCTCCACTGGCTATCATCTTCCACCCTCAAAAATCACAAAATATCACCTCTGTCTCCACTTGTTTCAAGCTCAAAGTAAGTGACCTCAATCTTGTTCTTTGGATTTTTGGTTTTTGCTTCTTGTTTTGGTTGTTTTAATGGTGGATCATGTTGTTTGGATTGAAATAAGAGTTATCTTGGTGATAGATCATGGTGGAGTTGAAGTTGGTTTATGCTAGGGTTAGGGTTACTTCTCAACCGTGCAAGGTCCATGTTAAAATGTTGGGTGTTGATTGTTTTATCCTTGCTCTTGATAATATTTTAATCTATTGAAGTTTATTATGATTTTTATGGTGTTTTGAAATTATGGGAGTGAGTTCAAGTTGACCTTAAGTTACGGTTTTATCCAAGAATGCATGGCTTGGACCAAACTAGTTTTAAACTTGAAGTATGTGTATATGTGACTAGAAAATGAGCTTTATTGGATATGAATATGAAGTGCAATTGAGTGTGGTGTTTTTTTTATGATGTTGGGATGGACCAAAGTGTGTTTGCATGCTTTTAAGGAATGGTTTAAGTTGAGGATTTGTGTGAAAAGTGAGGGAACAAACAACAACAGTGAGGCTGGAATTTCCAGAAAAATGGGACAAATTTTGAGATGAAGCTTTCAATGATTGCCCCTACCAAAAAATATGATTTTTTATGGTTGGATAGTTCATTGTGTTAGCTTTAAAATGGCTCTTGAATCGCATTAATCTGAGGTTTGTGGAAAACGTTACGGTCATTTTACTGAACCTGTGCAGGATGGACTCAAAACTAACATGTTGATGTTCTAGTCCCATTTTAGGAACCCTATCGTGGGAATCATGTTATGTGTCCTAAATGAAAGTTTTACAAGCCTTCCTAAGATTTTCATATTGAGGTCTTAGGTCTCTTTTTGAGGTTGGGAGTATAAGTTGTGAATTATTCTTTTCGTACCCTCTTTATAAGCCCTTTTTGCTCTGAACTTGCTACCGTGCCTTAAATCACATTTCTTTGGTTTATATGGTTTCATCATTTTAGTTTAATCTATTAACTGGTTGATACAGATTCTTCATAAGACAATTTTTTTTAAAAGGCATCATTTATGAGAGCAAGCTCGTTTCTGACCTCATGTAGCTATAATGATCTTTTGAACAGAATAAAGGCCTAAGCTTTCATTCTCTCCACTTTTGTGCATCTTATTATTCTGTGAACTTGCATTTAAAACTTCCAGGTACGTTCATTGCCTGTATATTTAGAAATCAACACGTATTTATCGAAATCGTAATGTTTTGGTAAGTACATTAATGAACCAATTTAATCAATGCTTAATCACGTAATTAGTGACCCCATCAATTATCAGTTACAGGGCATTGCCCTCCAGTTAACCACGCGGCTTCAGACCAGGTTCCCTGTTCGACTTGGCAGGTGTACACCTATTCACATATCGTAACAGTTACTAAGGGGTGCACTAACAGATAATAATTAGCAATTCAACTTTATATGCATCTCATTCCCTGTTTTAAAATCAAAATGAATTGCAAAGCGGACCCAAATAAATTTTCAGTGAATCTTTAACATTACAAGAATGAATGTACTAAGCTTTGGCTCATAGTTCAAAATGTTTTCATGTTTTGTTTTAGGAAAGTGTTCAGTAAACCGCCCTCAGGTGGGCAGGACGGTTGAAGGTGATAAGTGAGCCAGGACTGGCGGTGTCTGAGTGTTGAGATGCTATCATATCATATTGTGATGTATTTTGGTCTTGAAACTGTATATTTGAACTGAATTATGTATTTTGGTGTAATCCTTGAGATAATTGGGATGTTAGAGTCGTTTCTGTATATAACTAAACGATTTGAATGGTTGTGATGGTGAATGCCCTTTGAGGGTAAGTTTTGGTTTTATGGCTATGTCTTCATATATAAGGGAAGCCTTGTCCTTTTTGGACAGTAGTAATGCCCCGTTCACTGGGTTATTACTTCTAATTGGTGAACTTAAGCAAGTGAATGGAAGTAATGAATCAGGTACCTATTGGGGCGTTACACAATGTATGAAGTATGTCACTTGGGATTTCACTAGTCTAATCTATAGAACTACTCTGTCAGAAATATCTCGCTATTTTTCAATTCTATCACAATGTAAAAGTCTGGTGTCTAACTGGTGCTAAACCAATGCCTAATTGATGCCTATTTTCTGGTACCTCTAATTGTACGGGTAGTCCCCTTTTATAGTGGTTTAGGGGATACTTTGAATCGGTTAAGAGAAAATAGACCTAATTCTATTCCCATTAAGATTAATCTAAATGAGTTAATTGATTCAGGAAGGATTCTAATTTATTAAACACACTTTAGACAGAAAAGGACTCAGAGAGAGGGAAATTAAGGAGCCTAATCAATTCCTTCTTGAGGAAGTCGGATTGGTTCATAGCCGGTTAAAACCAGAACCCAGCTAGGTTTTCTGGGAAAAGCTAGGTTTTAACTTGTTTTGGTTGTATCTTTGTCGTTCAACCTTCGTTTTTAGCACAATCGCAAATATTTGACTGATATCGTTTTTATTGCTTATCGAGCTTTGGTGCACAATATGTCATTAGAAAGCTTATTCAATAAAAAATATTAATACTTAAACTCAATAATTGTTTGCTTCTTAAAGTGGATCTTAACTGGCGCCAGACATTGCCAATTTGGATCTATTTGGGCTTTTTGGGCTCTATTAGCCTTTTGTTTCACCTTCTTTATTTTCCTTCTAGAATCGAATTAAGGATTACTCTGCTAGGCCCCTAAGTGTAGAAGTTGTGGTATAATTTTTGTCATTGGGCAATTTAAAATAACATGCCATTTTTAAGTGTCCACAATACCATAGTGGCTAATTCTAAACCATGTGTGGGACAATTTCTCTCTTGTGGCTTTCATTGTCATGAAGTATACATAGTAACCTCATTATCTTCCATCAACACACCTCATTCCTTGATTAGAGGCACCATTATGCACTGCAAATTCCTCACCGGGATCAGGTAAGGTTAGTCATAGAGGTGGTAAGTCTGTGCTTATCCTCTTAAAAATCCTTTTCATAGTCCTCAGTCTATTTAAGTACTCTAGTTTTCTCCTGGAGACTAATAAGAGGCAACACTATGTTTGAAAAATCCTTTGCAAATTATATATAGTATCCAGCCATATGAATAACATACGTGCTTCCATAACATTAGTAGGTTAAGGCCATTCTATAACAACGTGAATCTTATGAGGGTCCATTTTAATCCCTTCCTTTGTGATCATGTGTCCCAAAAAGGATACTTTCTTTAACCAGAATTCACATTTAGAAAACAGAGCATATAACTTATGTTCCCTTGAAATTTGTAATACAATTGTCAAATGTTCTTTGTGACGCTCCTTATCAGAGAATACACTAGTATATCATCAATGAAGACCACTACAAACATATCCAAATATGCTCTACGCCTCTGTTCATTACGTTTCATAAGTTTTTCTGATACATTAGTTAACCCAAATGGTAGTAATATAAACTTATAATAACCATAGCAAGTTCTAAGGGATATAGTTAGGACATCAAAAGGTATAATCACCAATTATGATAACCAAACCTTCAATCAATTTTAAAGAAAAATCTAGCTCCCTTAGGTTGGCTAAACAAATCATCAACGTGGGGTAATGGATTTTTATTCTTGACAACAATCTTATTCAATTCTCTATAATCCATAAATAACCTTAATGTTCCATATTTCTTTTTCACAAATCACAAATGACATAGGTGTGCCCCATGATAAAACACTAGGTTGTATGTATTCCTTCTTCAATAAATTGTCTAACTGTTCCTTTAATTCCTTTAACTCAGCTGCTGGATTCAATAAGGTGCCTTTGAACTGGGTTGTTCTTCGAGGATAAGCTATACCTCAAAGTCTGCTTCTCTTTGTAAATGTAATCCCGGTATTTCATTATAAAACATACAAGTAAAATCATTCACCACTAGAATCTCCCTTATCCTAATTCTTTCATATGCCTTTTTCTCTAGAAAAGATTAATAACTAATACAATCTATATCCTCTGTTTCCATTACCAACATCAATCTTCTCCAAAAATGATGTTCATCACCTTATACATATATCTATTTACCCTAACTATCCTCTAGAGTCACCTTATGCTTTCGACAATAAATTTTGGCCTTGTGTCATTCTAATCAATCCATCCTTAGGATTAAATCAAACTCGACCAAATCAAGCAATGCAAGGTTTACTAGGAAAAATCTTTTTCTTATGTCATTAGATAAATCTCTATATACCATTTGTAATAGTTGCGGATTTTCAAGTTTAAGCTACCTAATTAGATTTAGTAATTTATTAGAAAATTTTTTATTGTATTAGCTATATTAGACTAGTACTTGTGTGTTAATTAACCATATGATATTATGTGAATTAGTTTCAGAAGTTTCTTGAGTTATCGGAAGGTTAGGTGAAACTAGTAACTAGTCGAGAATTAGGCCGATCCGAGATTGTGCAACGCTAGTAAATTCTATTAGGCTATCCAATGGTCGGATCTAGTGGGCTTGGTTGTTTAGCCCCAAAACCATTCACTTTTAAGTCTAATAGTTAAAAAAAAGCAAAAGGAAAATTCATCCAAAATCAAAAGCTAAGTAAACGCTTCCTTCTTTGCTAATCTTAACACCTTGCCCGTTTCTTAACCCAAAAACTCAGCTTTCCTAAAAACACAGAGGAAACTGATAAAACCATTCCACCCCCCTGCTATTCTTTTCATCTAGAGAGAGAAGAAGGAAAGCTAGTAGAGAGAGAGTGTGTGTGAGGGTGAAGAGGAAAGGGGAGCTGCATAACAGCCGCGGTAATGGTAGGGAGGAGGATGGTGAGAGTTGCAGCAGCATACGACAGAGCAGGATCAGAATAGCAACCGAGCAGCAAGGGGGGAATTTGAGGTGAACCTTGTTGGTGGTGATGTGGTGATGGAATTCATGCTTATAAGCATTGAATTTGATGATGTTGTGAAGTGTTAAATTGCTATGATTATCACTTTTATTCAGTTAATTTAGTTATTGTCGAATTATGATAGTGATGTTACCATCCCGAGTTGGATTATTACGTTTTGTTGCTTTGCATTTGTGTTGTTCATATGTCTTGTTTGTAAATAGGACTAGAAAGGAGGAAGCTAGTTGACATGTTCATCGGGCTGATCTAGTGGTGGATCGGTTCCATGAACTAGGCAATGGCCAAATCTAATTTAGCCTATTCCTTGTTAAATTGAATCTGTATAATGGTGTGTATCGGTTGATGTTTACTGTTATTGATTGTAGGTTGCAATAGGCCTTGACCAGCTTGTCATATTTTGTTAGTGACATAACTGAGAGTGTGAACGGTTGTCGGGCAGTTAGCATCGATTTATTGTCATGAATCTGAAAGCATAAGATATGTGGGGGGTAGATTAACTATTGTTCGTGACCATGAACATTACCCTCTTGATTAGTGAAATTAAGATGCATAGGCCGCAAATGGAACTGTATATACTACCTTCCCATTAGGCTTAAACAAGTTAAGGAACCCGAAAGGCATCCCTTTGGCTTGAATGGTATAAACTTTTATTTGTTTTTTAAGTGAATATAGCTTTGAATGGGCAACAGAACTTGTGATTCCTAAAAAGGTGTTTTTAGAGCCTTTTAATATGAATTGGATGTTTACTTGGTTCTCTTATTATTTACAAATCGCTTACCAACCATCCCTTGTAAATGGAAAGTTGTTATGTTTTTCAGAAGTTGGCTTTCATCATTATTAAGGCATTACTGGCCTTTTTCTAAATTTGAAAATGCTATGATTGTAATAATTTATGAAATGTAGTGCCATGCATTTTTGAAAACAAATTTCATTAAACTGTGATGTTTTGGGCTACAAAGATAATGGCAAATGTTAAGTACTCCGTCTCAACAGTAGACCTCAGGATCCTGAATGAAGTAGGATTTCAAGCCACCACTATTATAATGCGGGTAGGAATCTGTTGACTTTGGGAGGCCTTAGGGATACAAAAAGTCATGGGTTATATTACTCACTTAAAGAGAGCACTATTGTGTGAATTCGATGCACTGAAAGTGACTTTATTACTTGTTAAGAGTTAGAAATTACTTGTTTATGAATTGTGTCAACGCAAAGGTTCGAAAAAGTGTGTGAACTCTTTGAAAAGAATCTTTTGAATAAAAAATACCTTACTGATGTGGAACTAGTTTTATAATTGCTTAACATGGGTTAAGTAAAAGTTCTTACTCCTCTTGGTGGTTAATTAATTCTATTCTACACTAAAAAGGGCTCAAGTTTATAACTCTAATGAATTCTTTTGATGTTAAATGCTAAACTGAGCGGGCGGAGATGTGCCTCCTAAGGGAGGGCGCATCTTTCGACGGTAAGTTTAGTTGAGGAGCTCATAGTGCACTATACCAATGCTTATAGTTTTGAGTGGGAAGTTGAGCATGGCAATGTAGAGGATACAAAGGTTTAGAAGATGCATCAGGCTCTCTATTATTATGAAGGGTATGATGTCTCATTCTAATGTCCTTTATTACTCTTTGTTATTGTTTGTTACATTCTTATCTTCTGTGGAATGCAGGTTCCACAATGTAGATAGATTCTTCATGATGAAGACAGTCTACTACTGAGGAAAATCATCGGTCTTTGGTGGGTGTCATCATCTGTTAAGTTTTGACATCAATAAGGTATGCTCATTTCCAGTTGGACATACAAAAGCTATATACTTCGTTTCTTTTACTTCTAATGTATTTTTATTGACATTTTTAGGAGTTGTACCTCCATTCTAGGCATATAGCTTGCTCGAGGCTTCAAGCCTAGGGATAGTTACCACTTGAGAGCATAGTCCCGAGGATAGCGCTTTAGAAGCCTTAAGTTCATTTTCCAGGAGTAAGGCTCTAGTCGAGCATGCAGGGGACCTAATTGCATCATTCCCTGAAAGTGGTCCTCAGAGAGTTCAGGAATTTGTGCGAAGAATGCCCCGAAGATACCCTTTACGGAGTGGGGTTGTTCTTCCTTTATTCCCACCCAACAAGGCCGATGCAACCCCCATTTAATATAGGGACCATAGAAGTAAGGCTGGAGGGCTAGTTTCAAACCCCCCCCATACTTAGTCTGGGATGTCGCAGTAGCCATAGAGTGTAATATACCGCCTTGACCTTTCACATTAGCACAACTGCGATGGTCTCACAAAACTATCATGCTTGCTCCCCCTAGATCACCGCCAAGGTTGAAGCACTTGAATCTAATGGTGAGCAAAGCGAAAATGCCTCTTAATTTTGCGTGTGTGTGTGTGTGTGTGTGTGTGTGTGTGTACATATATATATAGGTATACACACATACACACACACACACACACACACACACACACATATA
>JACYFF010031955.1:59049864-59146866 GCA_017589665.1 Selenicereus undatus
TATATATATATATATATATATACATTTATATATGTGTGTGTGTGTATGTGCCTTGTATTTTTTAATTTTTTTGAATTTTGTGAAAGTTTGATTACGTTTTCAGATGTAATATTTATTTGGATGAGATGTACATTTCTAAAAGTGGCCTGTATTTTTATTCGCAAAAATTAGGCACCAGAAGTCGAGGTATAGACACAATTAGAAATAGGCTGTTCGCCGTTGCAAATTTCATGAAATAAAATATGCGCTAGCTAGACTAAAATAGAAAAGGAAAGTGGAGGGTGAAGAAACATCTCACAAAAATTAAGGAGAAACTTGTAGGGAGATTTCGTCTGTTGAACCTGAACTTTTTTTCATTTCCATCGAATCTTTAAGTTTTAAACTTATTCAACAGTATCACCTTATCATTACTCATATATGTGTGGCATGAATTCAATCAGGTTGTTCATTGTTAACTTTGTTGTTGTACCGCTTTGAACGATATTATTGTCGTTGGACATAATTGCCTTTGCTCATTCCCTTCTTGCAATAACAAAAATCCTAACGTTGTTCATTTCCTTCTCCTCCTTCTTCAATCCATCACTTAGTCTTCTTCAATTCATCCCTCACTCTTCCTAATAAAAAGCCATGGAGGAAGAAAACCCGAACATTTGAGGCCTTAACCCTCAAATTGTGCGCACCTCTTTCTCTACCCACCTTTCTAACCGTGTCGCTGCTCCTCTCATCCTCAAACCCTAATAGTTGCACATGTTTTCTCATGGCTTGTCGTCCAGATAAGGAAGTAGTTAGATGTTGAAAAACCAGTATTCCAATTGTCGACCACATAAGAAAGCAGAGCTGAAGATTTTAGAATCGAAAAGGAACCCTAATACTCCCAACTTTCGTTCTTGTGGATGTAATTTCTTCATGCAGGGGTCAGATACTCATAGAGTTGTTAATAGGCAAGAGGAAGTCAGACAAAGAATTTGGCAAGAATTCACTAGCAATGCTTAGGGAGGGGATACATGAATTGAAAGGAGAAGTTTTGAAGCTTAGGAATATAGTAATGGGTTGATAGAATATGTGCAATTTGTAGTGAAAGTGGATGTGATTTTGTATCATATGTTGGTTGTAATAGTTTTAAGTAAGTGATGTGTACATTTGTTATGTTAATGGGATATATGGTGTTTTTATCGAAGCAATAGCAAAGGTGAGGGTTTGTGATTATTATGTTATGCATGTATTCTGATTAATTTATGAATGAATACAACTAATTTCCAATTATTTAGTGAACAGTTATGCTACATATGACTATTTATAAACTGTTATCCTAGATTTTAGCTCCTAAACAGACACCCCCCACCCACACATACACACGCATACACATATGTATATATATGTGTGTGTGCATGTGTGTGTGTCAATTGTTATGACATATATTACTAAAGGCTCAATCAAACTTATGCCTAGCTTATCTCTCCTGGGCTCCCAAGTCATGGAACTACTGAACTGCACCCATGCCTACATCCCTTCTTAATCTTTGTATGGCTTTCTTGAATGTGAAATCTAAGCATGCATTGCATACTTTTAGGGAAAACACATGTATCAACACCACAAGATGATGTTTCTTGAAGTTTGCATAGAGATGTCTGCAATAGTACATTCTCCTTGCTTTTGGCATAATTTCATCTAAGGCTAAATCTGCGCCCTATAAAATAAAGTCATGAACAAGTTAGTTTGATGTACAAATTAAGTATTGTGAATTAAAAACTAGCAAATAGTTAGTTATAATACCTTTTCTCTGTCTAAAGTTATGGTCCACAGATCATTAATTGCGTCTTGCAAAGCATGGATATGTGAAAGAAGAAGAAAGACCATGTGATTGTTGTTTTTGAGTCAACCATAAGATGAGCAATGGGGAATAACTCATTGTTCCCATCTAAGGCAGTTGCAAACAACAAGACTCCCCCATAGTTCTCCTTTAAATGAGTGTCATCCACACCAATCAACTTTATGCAACCTTGGATCAGCCCATTGATTGTGCAACAAATGAAACAAATATCTTATTGAACACTAGGGGCTTTGTAATGATTTATCCTTCTCTCTCTTGATGTCCCTCCAAAAAAATATGCACAACAATGTCTTATTCTCACTTTTGTATGGCTTAGAAAAGTAATCATCATCATCAAGAGGTCCCCAAACATTTTCCCTAATAGGCTCACAGCTATCAGCTACACATTGTATCAACACTTCAGAATCCTCTTTATCTAAACTCTCATCGTATGACACAAGAGGCTTATCTGACTCATATTCCTCATAATCATCATTTGCTCAGTCATTATTTTCTGAATCATCATTTTATATGTTCTAATCTCCTTCATAGTCAGAAACTAAGAGCCCGCTACACCTTATCCTGGTCTTATACGTGCAAGGTATTGAGCTGCTGCCAGGAGAAGCGAACCAAGAAGATAATTCTAATCTAAAGTAGATTTCGTTGACTCATATTGTGTTCTCTTTACCTTTGTAATCTACAAAACCTTCCTTATTTCAATACCTCTAGGCATTTTCCTTCTAACAGAGGGTAGGGTAAATGATGATGCATGTTGCGATGATGGTTGAGAGGAAACGTTAGCCTTTGACACAAACCCATGGGAGTTTTCAGCTGCAAGCGGTATTACACCACTATCTAAGCTGACGTCAACAACGATACCATCTTTAGCTTCTGAAAACCTTGGGCTTCTTCTAAGATTGGGAGACGTAACAGGAGAACGAGAAGTACCAGCAACGTCGATTGGAGAAGTACTAGCACCATAGGCGGAAGTAGGTGAACCACTTGTAACAACATTAAAATCAGATTGGAAAAGGTCACAACAGTGGGAGAGGTACCCTTGGTTTTTGGTGGTGGTTCAATATAAGAATTCTTGTAGGTGACACTGATGATTACCATGTGGTAGGTTAGGTCAACACATTCAAAGCAGAAGTCATTCATTTCCTTCTAGTTGACAACTTGGCCATACTAGCATTTCTTTGTATAGTAGGTGTAATAGGTCTGGAGTTAAAGCCTTCATTTCCTAAAGGGACATGTTTGACAAGTGAGGTAGCAGGTGAAATGACAAAGCTTTCAAACCCAATTGGTTTCCTACCTAACCTAGCAAGGGTATGAATCTTACTAGGATATTCACCATACCCGATCCATATGTTAATAACCCTCGACTGCATTTTTCCTGACAATTCAACCATATCAATGAATTGTTTGTCATAGTTTAACTATTAACACTTCATATTCGTAGTATAACTCAAGGTAGGATACTATAGCAGTACAAAACCTATCCTTTCTTCCTTCTCCTCTAATTCATTAATTCCATGCATTAGTAGGGTTTTTATCAACATCATTAATAGGGTTGTTTAGCATTTTACCCCTAAAATCCATGTTTAGAGGGAAATCTATCATTTCTGCAAAACAAATTACCCAATTTCAATCATTTTAATTGATTTTTTACCAAGCATAACAAAATAGTTACATTTTGGTAACTTTAAAAATGCAAACACAACAATTTAATATAAAAATCCCTAATTTCAAAAACTTAATGTTAATTACAAACCCCAGTTTTAGAAAATTTAATATCTATTACAAACCTTAATTTAAGAATTTTCATTTCACAAACATTGATTTATCTTTAACCAACCCTAATTTAACGTTATATCAATTCCACTACCCTAAAAATCTCGCCACGAAGGAGGTGTGAGGGTTTGATATAGCAGTCTTACCCTTGAATTGCAAAATTACAACGAGACTAGTTCCGATTAACCTTAGATCAGAATCAGATTCTCCTTAATTTTGCAATTCAGGGGTAAGACTGCTACATCAGACTCCCCACCCCACCTTTGTAGCGGGATTTTTGGGGTATCAGAATTTCTATAATGTTAAGTTAGGGTTAATTAAATATAAATTAATGTCTATGAAATAAAATTTCTGAAATTAGGGTTTGCAATGGATATCAATTAACATGACATCAATTACAAACCCTGAGAATAAAATTCTATATAAGTTCATAAACTAGACACCAAGGGTAACAAAATTGATGCATACAAAAAATTAAGCAACAATCGACAACGACAATGTCAAATTCATACCTAATCTTTACTCTAAATAAGCATCCATCCTCATCTTATCACTCTATGCCTTCGAATTCAGTTATATCTTCGCCACAATAGCAACACTTCGAAAATTTTTGATGAACTCACACTTTGGTAATTAAATATTGTCGATTGTGCACATTCACAGTGAAGATTTCAGTGTAAATGAAAGAGAAAGCGAAGGGAATGAAGATGAAGGCAAGCTAGTTTTCACACAGTTAATAGAGGGGCTAAGGATTAGGGTAATGTAGTTTTCGAAGTAAATGCCAATGAAAGGGAGGAAAATAAAGAAGGCATAACAGGAAAAGCAGCAAAGTTAATGACCACCAACAACATTCAAGTCCCGTTACACACATGTGAGTAAAGATAAAGTGATACTATGGAATAAGTTCAAAAATTAAAGATAACAAGAATAGAAAAAATTCAAGTTCACTAGATGGAATTTTCCAAAATTTTATTGATGCATTGAACAATAATTTACATCCAACAGGAAAGTACAAATAATGAAATAGACACTTTTACAAATTAGGCAACTCCCAGATTATGAAATGATTCGTATCCCAAGGGAGCTTGAAAAAGTAATACGGTGGAATAAGTTCAAAACTTAAAGATAATAGAAACAGAAACAAATCAGGGTCACCAGATGGAATTTCTCAAAATTTTATTGATGCATTGGATAATAATTTACATCCAACAGTAAAGTACAAATAATGAAATAGACACTTCTACAAATTAGACAACTCCTAGATTATGAAATGATTCGTATCCCAAGGAAGCTTGAAAAAGCAACATGCTTCAAAGTGAGTTAGCAGAGTCGAGATCAAGTGACACCCTATTTTCTACCATGCGTTGGCATCTCCTACAGTGTTTTAGGGGTTGTCAAGTATGAAGGCAATGGCCAACCTTCACTATTTTCTGCATCTTGTGGTGAATTAAGCCCCCCTTAGAGAGTGCTTTCTTCTTCTTTCCAAGAGATATGGGTCAAGTTGTGAAGTTAATCAACGTGGGGTGCAAAAATTTGTGTCCCTCTAAAGTGAAGAGAATAGAGTGATTTAGGCCAAAATACCTTCTTTCTCTAAGACATGTGAGGTTTGGCCTTTACTTAATCCACATAGCTTTTGACTTTTGAGATTCAACACTCTATGTATTCTGCTTCACAAATACAAGGATATGTCCTCTACTTGTGCACTTGTGATGGGGATCTTTACTTATGCTTGCTTACCTTGTAGGTTTGGATCTTACACCATTTTTGTTAATTGGGACCACACAGTTTTAATTCTAGGATACGAGACCAAACATTATGTTGTGTATAAGTGTCCTTATTAGCGCTATAATGATGAAGCATGGAGAGCCTTCTATCAAAACAAGAAGAGCACAAGCACATCAAGTGGTGGTGTGTTTGTAATTTTAGATATCCTAGGAAAGGTGGAAATTGGGCATAAAAGTTCCACTAATATATTTAGTTGTCTTTTATCCCACTAGTTGTGCTTCATATATACCTTTCGTAGTTATGACTGTGGTGCTCTTACTATTTAAGCCTCAGCCTTAAAAATCACAAATTTTTGGACTCAAATGTGGCTGGCAAGGACTATTATGCTTTCTGCCTTGTTTGTGGCCTTGCCTATTTAAAATGGATGAAGGCCATGACACCTAAAGAGTGTGCAGTGGTGATCGCTAAAGTTAGATTCTAACCATGGAATGGCCAAAATGGTGAGAAGATGATGCCGACGAGTAAGAAAAACAAGGGGAAGAATGCCTACAGCGTGATGTATGTGTTTGGGATCCAAAAACATTCAAGGAGTGGGCAAGAGCAACAAATCATTTTGGATTTCACGGGATAAACTCGGACATATTTTTTCTTTTATATTTTTTAGCATATAAAAGATGAAAAGAGATGGGAACAACATGCGACAAATAACTCACCCAAATGAATCCACACCTGGAGAGAAGAGAACTAGACTCAAGAGGCTTGATGGCTATAGAAAATCACCACCCCTAACAAAGCTCCCTGTATGCAACAAAAGCACCATTGAGGGGGTTGATGTTTACGTGAGAGATCACCACTCTAAGGAACCAACTTCGAGATATAGCACTTAGGAACTTGGCACAAGAGAATCCACCCTTGGTATGGGAGTTTTCACTCAAGCTTGGTAGTGACATATGTCTTGTCATAAGACACTCGTAAGTGTCTTGCCTCATCATTTAACATATTTTATGATTTAAAATTATAAATTTTTTAATGATTACACTTAATTATGAATTGCTAACATTAAATATTCATCAACACCGATAAAATATTAAATGAGACCCTAATCGCATTAAGCCTATCAATGAGTACATATGATACGCGTATTTTAGGAACGTGATAAATTATGAATAAAAAGATGATTTTATATAATTTATAAGTTGTAATATGCTTCTGGTATTTAATCTTACTGTTTTTTTCAATTTAGAAACATAATAGTATGATTTTTAAGTCAAAACAAGACACTTATGAAGTGTCTTGTAGGAAGACACTTATCATTTTGCTTTTATTTATTCATAATCTATGTGTAATAAGACCTAGAGGCCTCCATATGGGAGCCTTTTGCAATATGGCTCAAAGGGGAAAAACCAATCAAATGGCCAGAAGGTAAAAGTGGGAGATAATATAGCAAGACAAGTAGAAAAGGTAAAAGGGTGCCTAGCCATTGCATTCAGATTACAAACCCTAACTTGAAATAGCTATATCTCATAATATACTTATCCAAAATGGCTCCAACATGATTCTTTTGAAATCATAGAATTTTTTGTTTGTCCAATGAATACTTTTGAGCCCCTAGAAGCTTAATTGTATGAAAGTTATGCCCTGATAAAGTGGAGTGGTCTTGACCGGTTCTCGAAGTGCAGCTTTTGAATTTTTTCTATCTTTTGGCATCCTTGCCTTAGACTTAGCCTTCATTCCATTTGCATCTGTAAAATACAACTTAAAAATGAATCCAAAAACCAAAATTTGAGGCTCCTAAATGAGAAATAGGTTGGTCTACTTGAACCCACATAATCGGGTTTAAAATTGTCTCATTTAGGGCACATGGACTGTCAGAATTCAGGGTGCGGTTTGATGGGAAAATGATGCCCAAATAACCTAACACTTGTTTTGTTAGAAATGTACATCCTAAACTATAGGGTAGGCATCATAAACTGATCCTAACTTTACCAAAGGTTAGGCTACCAAAGTCATAAAAACGGGTCACTCATAGGCCAGACCCGGGTGCAAACAGTTTAGGGTTTTGTTTGTGGAGATTCATTCACCTCTTGGAGCACCTCTTAGACGTCCTTAGACTTGGGGGAAGATCTTGGAATTGATCCCCATCATCCTTAAGGGATTCTTGATTAGTGCTTGGTTTCAAATAGAAATCTATGTAATGCCTTTTTGCTATAAAATTTGAAGAAAGGAAGTAAAATTTGGCTTGATGGACGTGGGGTTTAATTGAATCTTCCTCCAAGGGAGTTGACATTGAATGAGCGAAATGCGTTTGATGTATATATAAATGACAACCTTATATGGGGTGAAGACGCTTCATGAGGACACAACCATTAATGCAAAGGAGAAGAGTAATTAGAATTATTTTGTTTGCACATTTATATTATGCTTTAGGTATTTTTGAAGAGTTTAGTACGTAAGATAAATCCCTTATATGGGTATTAGGACTTTTAATTCTAGGACTTATTTGACGTAATGGACAATTCAATTGATGTCGATGAAGACCTTAGTATTATGAGTATGTTATGTGTGGGACATGTGTTTTTATTTGATTTTACAACTTGTTTGGGCCTTTTTTATTTTATTATTTCATTTTTGTTTGGAAGAACTTGGACATTAAGTGGGTATTAGGAATGAAGTCACATTGAAATTCTTATTAGATGGTGCCAAGCAGACATCAAGGCTAGTTTTATGTTTCCTATTTTGACATATGATTTAAATGTTGAGGGTATCCTTTGTTAGCATTGTTATAAGAGATGTATTACGATAAATCTTTCCTCATCTATGCTAGCCAATCGCTTATGTTGTTCTTATATCTAATGTTCTTTGGATACCTGGCCTTCTAAGGAAACCTGAAGTGCGAGAATTGGAACTTCCGCTAGTAGGACGACCTTCATCCCTTGCAATAGTAGGAAAGGGGTAGCACTAGTAGATTGTCTTGTACATGTTCCATATTCTTATAATGTGAATGACAACTTTTCTAACTAATCTTTATAAGTTTCATTCATTTTAGTAAAAACATTTTTGATATTTTTATTTGGGGTCCTCTACTATGCTGTTAATTTGCAGCCTATACGTGGTGTTTTGATAATCTTTATAAATTTCATTCGTTTTAGTAAAAATGTTTTCAATATAGCACCCATGATCCTTTATGATTTTATGCGGGTCTCATACCTATAGATTATGTGATTAATTAAGAAGCCTATCACTTAGGTGTTAGTTTAACATAAGCTATAGCTCTAACCCATTTGATAAATTTGTCTACAGCAACTAAAATGTATACATGCCAACTGGTCCCCTAAAGAGTAAATTTTCCTATGATGTCTATTCTCGACATTGAGAAAGGCTAAACAAAGGTGAAAGTGCATAATAAGCAAGGTGGAATATGTTAGAGATTTACAAATTTTTGGCACTTTTCGCATATTCATACGAATTAGAAGCCATACTTTTCCATGGTAACCTAGTAATAACCCTAACATTGGGTTTTTTTTTATAGCCCATATTCGTTGATATCTGTACCATAATATCCAACATAAATTTCCTCCAGGAGGGTTTGTTCTTTGGCATTTCTACATTGGAGATTGATCCCATAGGTTGTGTTTTTGTAGAATAACTTGTTCTCCAACATAAATTGGAATGCAAGCTGCCTAAATCAACAACATACTTCTTTTATGAGATATTCTCCTCATAAGAAATATGCTCGAGTGTCTTGGTACCGTGGATTATCATCTAGGTCATCAATTTGTACATTCAACAACATGTCGACACTTCTATCTAGTGGATTATCATCTAGGTCGTCAATTTGTACATTCCACAACATGTCGACACTTCTATCTATGGTGATGGTTAAACTAGCTGTATGTTTTGGCACAGAGATCTTAGATGGTAGCTTTGCCAAAGCATTTGTGAGATGGTTTTCTTCTAAGTGAAGATATGTCAATTGCAAAACTTCAAAATATCATGCTCTCTTTTCTCACTTTCCACCACTACAGTGATTTGATTGATAATTAGGCCAGAGTCACCATAGTTGTTGAAAATGTTCATCTAAAGTGCACATGCAACTTGCATTCCTATAATGCATGCTTCATGGTTGATAATATTGTTTGTGTCTTTAAAGTCTGACTTCGTTGAGATGAGTACATGTGTCGCTTTTAGTGAGACAAGAAGTATGCTACACCATCTCCTTTTTTATTTGAGGCTACCATCAAAGTACAATTGCCGTGCTTTATTTTCAATAAAGAGGACATTCTTGTTGGGGAGATCATAATCTTCCCCTTAACGTTTTACTAGGAAGTCTCCCAAGAAGTAATACCCAACACTAGCTTTTATTGTCTTCTAAGCTTGGTGTTCAAGTTGTATTAAGATAATTGCACGACCCAATCAAGACGTCCATCTGTGAAGGATTAGCTGCTCCAAGATGTTCATAAATAAGTTATTTTTACTACTACCATAACATGTTTGCTAAGTAATTAGTGCGTGCATTTCTTGGCTTCCCAAAATAGTGCTACGTACATCTTTTGCATTGCTGCATATTAAGTCTCATGCTCAAGGAACTTTTTGCTTAAGTATTAAAGGGAATTTTTTGTGCCTTGGTAGTATAGATGTTGCATTGCCCCTGTGGCGGTGTCAATGGTCATGAGATACAACAACAAGGGTTGTCCAGGTTTAGGAGGTTATAGCACAGGCAGATTAGTCAAGTACTTCTTAATTTTCTCAAAGGCTTCTTAATATGATGCATCCTATTTGGTTTGATTATTTTTTCGCATCTTCCGGAACATGGGTTCGCAAGCTGTTGTCAATTTAGAAATGACTTGACTTATATATTGCACATGACCTAGAAGGCCTCTAATATGTTTTTCATTCATATGAAGTGGTGATGTAAGTGTCAAGGGAAAACACTACCCAAGCTAAGTCACATCAAAAGGGAGTTAAAACATAAGGTTTTGGTCACGGCCAAGGGTGGCACGGTCGTGCCTAGGAGCATGGCCACACTGTGCCACTTTGCTGGTCGCAAGGTCGTCTGGAAACAAAAAGAGCACGGTTGGATGCTCTTGAAGTTGGATTCGATTTTGCTCTTTTTTGTGAAGTATGAATGGTCAGAATGGATGTAAATAGGAGTATTTGAAGTGGGAGAGCGAAGGAATATGAAAGATTAACTAAGTGAAAGCAATTAACCTATAATCCAAGCTAATTACCTCACTAAGCAAACCGTGGAGATGAATCTAGGACAGGATAGAACTAAACCTGAGATTGGATACAAAATCACCACCAACCTTCAAGCTTAGGGCCCTTAATCTTGATTAAGATACAAAATCACCACTTAATCAAGGTTAAGACTCACTTGGACACCACCTTAATTGGCCTAATTAAGGATAAGCAAGCAAGAGTTTAAAAGGAAGAAAGCAAATGCTATCAAACTTTGGTTTTCATTCAACAAGTTATTGAATGTTTCTAAGGCTGTGGGAATGCTTTTATGAAGTAGCAAAAATGGCCTTAGTCTTCAAGCAATACACGTCCCCCTCTTTCCTTACTAGAGAGGAAATGCATTAGTGGTTTAATCACAACCGGTTAGGCTAATCTAAGTACAAACACACTTAACTAGAACTAATACATCAAAATATGAAGTAAAACATTGTTTAAGCTAATTATACATCACTTAACATTTGATTACACACTTAAGCAATCAGGAAGAGGCTAGGACACCATGTGATGGCCGAAATTTGCATGGCAAAATTGCGGCTAGCCAATGGGAGTAAGGCACCACACAATGGCTTTGTCTTGCTTCTATTGGCTGTCCTTTAAAGAGGTAGCCAATGCTAGAACACTTAGGGATGTGTGCCAATCTTGGAGAGTGTGCCCATCAACTTGCAAAAGAGGGTGGCCGGCTGGTTTAGGGGGATTAGAACCGGTTCAGTTGAACTGGGTCGTACATTTTCTGGCCGGTTTTGGGGCATTTTGTAATCGTAGCAAAAATGTTCATGACTTAGATTTTAAACGTGGGGGGTAATTTTAGGATGTGTATAATCCCCCCCAACCAAGAAATCAAGGTTAGGATATGTTTTAGTGGGTTAACAAAACACAAACATAAAACCGTGCAAATGGAGGGCAAATGGGAGCGGTTTGGGAAGATGCCTTGATTCTTCATCTTCTTGCATGCATGACTTGAAACGAATGCTTGGACCTGCAAGACAACATCAAAAGGTTTCCAAAAAGGCAAAAATGTTAGTCTTAAGCTACAATGTAGCTTATGAAATCAAATGCACAAAACCGGGCATTTTGGAACCGGTTAGCCCGTTTGTGCTAGCTTGTTCTTGTTCCAAAATGTGATCCATTCTCTTCACTTGGGACCTTGGTCTTGGATGTGTGGGGCTTGAATCTTCATGAACTTGATCTTGGCTTGGTAGGATTCCATCATCCTCCCCTTGTTGAAAAGATTGGACCCTCAAATCTTGGGGAGAAACATCCTGATAGAATGGACTCAAATCAGCCACATTGAAGGTGGCAGAGACTTCATAATCACCTGGTAGATCAACCTTATAAGCATTGTCATTAACTCTTTCCAAGACTTCAAATGGACCTTCAGCTCTTGGCATAAGCTTATTTTTCTGCTTAGAAGGAAATCTTTCCTTCCTTAGGTGAATCCATACTAAGTCTCCAGGTTGAAATACAATCTTTCTCCTATGCTTGTTGGCGTGTGCTTCATATGCTGCATTGGTCTTCTCAATTCTTGTTTTCACCAACTCATGGAGCTTTTGAATCTCTTTTACTCTTGTTGCTGCATCAACATGGGGCTTTTGGTCTTGGGGCCGTGGAGTAAGATCATTAGGACTCAAAGGATCAATCTCATACACCACCTTAAATGGTGAAAGACCAGTAGCTTTGCTAGGAGCCCTGTTGTACGCAAACTCAGCATGTGGTAAGAGCAAATCCCAGGCTTTAGCATGAGGTTTAATCAATGCCCTTATAAGAGTGCCTAAGGTTCGATTAGTTACCTCAGTTTGGCCATCAGTTTGGGGGTGACAAGTGGTACTAAATAGCAGCTTAGTACCAAGTTTCTTCCATAGAGTAATCCAAAAATGACTTAGAAACTTTGTATCCCTATCTGAAACAATAAACTTAGGAATACCATGCAGTCTTGTCACTTCCTTGGAATAGAGCTCAGCAATATGTGTAGCATCATTGGTTTTGTTGCATAGAATGAAGTGTGTCATCTTTGAAAATCTGTCTACCACCACAAATATTGAATCCTTACCCCTTTGAGTCTTTGGTAGTCCAAAAATGAAGTCCATACTCACGTCCACCCATGGTAGAGTTGGTACGGGCAATGGAGTGTACAAGCCATGTGGTAGGGTATGACTTTTAGCAATTTGACATGTTCCACATCTTCTAAGGATATCTTGAACATCCTTCTCCATTCCTGGCCAATAATAATGTTCCCTTAACATGGTAAGGGTCTTGGACTCTCCAAAATGACCTGCTAAAGAACCTCCATGAACCTCCCTGATTAGAAGCTCACGTGTGCTACACTTAGGAATACACAATCGCACTCCTTTGAATAGATAACCATCTTGGACTAGAAAATCTCCCTTGGGGTGCTTTGAACATGCAGCAAATAAACTACCAAGGTCTTCATCTTCAGCATACAAACTCTTGAGATGCTCAAAGCCAAGAATAAGAGCATCCAATTGAAATAATAGAAGATGTCTCCTTGATAATGCATCTGCACCTTGATTTAACTTTCCTGACTTGTGCTTGATGGTGAAATAGAATGACTGAAGGAACTCAACCCATTTGGCATGGCGTGAGTTGAGTTTGTGTTGGCCTTGAATGTACTTTAAGGCTTCATGATCAGAATGAAGTATGAACTCACTAGCCACCAAATAATGACTCCAATGCTCTAGACACCGAATGATAGCATAGAATTCCTTGTCATATGTGGAGTACTTTCTTCTTGAGTCACATAGTTTTTCACTAAAGAAGGCTATGGGTTTACCTTCTTGAGTTAAAACTCCTCCAATTCTAACTCCAGATGCATCACATTCAACCTCGAACACCTTTTCAAAACATGGCAATGCAAGTACTGGTGCTTGAGTAAGTTTCTTCTTTATTTCTTCAAAGGCAGATTGTGGCTTAGGATTCCATTGAAATGAAGATCCTTTAAGCACATCAGTCGTAGGGGACATAATGGCGCTGAAACTTCTAATAAACCTCCTGTAAAAAGAAGCCAAACCATGAAAGCTTCAAACATCATGTATGCTTTGTGGTTGAGGCCAGCTGCGAATAGCCTCTATCTTCCCTTCATCTACCTTGGCACCTTCACTTGATACAATGTAACCTAAGAAGGTAACTTCATGAGTGAAAAAGGTACACTTCTTAAGATTACCATATAACTGTTCACGTTCAAGGACATGCATAATCTGAGTGAGATGATCTTGATGTGCTTGTTCATCCTTGGAATAGATTAGAATATCATCAAAGTAGACCACCACGAACTTGCTAATATAGGGCTTGAATACTTGATTCATAAGCCTCATGAATGTACTAAGAGCATGTGAAAGACCGAATGGCATAACAAGCCACTCATATAATCCTCCCTTGGTTTTGAATGCAGTCTTCCACTTATCTCCTTCTTTTATGCGAATCTGGTAGTAGCCACTTCTTAAATCAATCTTTGAAAATACCTTAGAGCCATGTAGTTCATCCAGCATATCCTCAAGTCTAGGTATGGGGTACCTATACTTGATAGTGATCATGTTGATGGCCCTACTGTCCACACACATTCGTTGACTACCATCCTTCTTAGGAACCAATAAGGCAGGTACAGCACAAGGGCTTAGAGACTCACGAACAAACCCCTTAGACATCAGTTCTTCCACTTGCCTTTGAATTTCCATGGTTTCCTTTGGATTCATTCTATAAGCTGGTTTATTTGGGAGAATGGATCCTAGGATGAGGTCAATGTGGTGTTGGATATCCCTTTCAGAGGGTAAGCCTGAGGGTATCTCTTCTGGGAATAGATGACAGAATGTTTGGATGACTGTTTTGGCAAAAGGGTGGGTTGGCATGAGATTTTCTGGTTCATTTTGTAGGGTTAAGATCCACTCTTTAAAAGCTTTGACTTCATGATTAGAAGCTTTCAAAAGAGTTTCACTAAAGGTGAGTAGACAACCAGATTGGTCATGGCCTTTTGTGGGTTTGTTTTTGTGGAGCTCGGATGGGGACAATGGTTTCAAGGTAATCTTCTTGCCTTCCTTGAACAAGGAGTAGGTATTAAGAAATCCATCATGCATAACCTTCCTGTCATACAACCATGGCCTTCCTAGCAAAATGTGACAAGCATCCATGGGTATTACATCACACCAAAGCTAATCTTGGTAACTCTTGCCAATTGATAAGGAAATAAGACACCGGGAGTTGACTTGGAGTCCTTTGCTTTGATTCAACCATTATATCTTGTATGGATGTCGATGAACTGAAGCTTGCAAACCTAATTTCTTAATCATGGTAAGAGAAACTACGTTAGCACAACTACCACCATCAACAATTAGAGAACAAACCTTGCCTTGGACTGCACACCTAGTGTGGAAGATATTGTCTCGTTGTTCATCCTTGGTGCTTTTATGGCCATTCAATACTCTTCTCAATACCAACATCTCACCTTCATCAGCTTCTTCCTCAACTTCTTCTTGAGCCTCTTCAGTTTCTAGCTCATCTTCAACTTCATTTTCCTCCTCTTCAAAGTCTTCTTTAACAGTTGTCCATTCTGCTAGAGTAATAACCTTTCTGTTTGGACAATCGGAAGCAATATGACCAAGACCTTGACATTTAAAACACCTTCTATTGCTCATTGGGTTAGGGTGAGGACGAAATGGGGTTGCTGGAGCCTTTTGAGGTGCTACGGTTCTTTGTGGATTAGGAGGAAAGGGCATTTGTGGCTTAGGGGTGGATTGGAACTCCCCTTGTTAAAGGGTTGGTTCCTAATGAAAGGCTTGGCAATTTGAGGTTTGTAGGGTTGCTTAGCCTTCTTTTGTTGTTCCACTTTATGAGCTAGTACACAAACATCATCAAAAGATGTATAGGCTTGCAATTCTACCACATTAGAATACCTAGGATCAAGACCACCCAAGTATCTAACTATGGTTTGCTCTTCAGGCTCTTGAATGTCACCTTTAATCATCAATTTCTCAAACTCACGAGTATATTCTTCAACAGTCATACTACCTTGAGTGAGATTATGAAATTGAGCATAACAATCTTGGACATATGTAGCTGGAAGAAATCGTGCCTTAAGCTTAGACTTCATTTTTTCCCATGTTCGAATTCTAGACTTCCTTTCTCTAAGCCTTTTAGCATTCAAGTTTGTCCACCATAGAGAAGCATACTTTCTAAGTCTTAATGCCACCAATTTAACCCTCTTATCATCAGGTATATCCTTATACTCAAAGACTCTTTCAACAGTATGTAACCAGTCAATAAAGTCTTCAGGATCAAGTTTACCTTCAAATTTAGGAACTTCAACTCTGAAATCGTTATTGTTGGCTTGATTTCGTGGCTCTCCTCTAACCATTCTAGGCACTTCATCATCACTTGATGAATCAATATCATGGCTAAAGACTTGTTCACTTGCCCTTGGTTCAGATTGACGGGTGTCTTCATTCATCTTCTGCTTTTGCTTCACGAAAGAACCCAATTGCTTTCGAAGGTACTCATTTTCTGCTTGAGCTTCTTGGTTTCTTTGAGAGTCTTCTCGAATTTTGCTAGCCAAGAACTCATTTTGTTTCATCAAGGCTTCAAACGTTTCTTCCAATGACATACTAGATGAAGTCATGGTAGAATAGGTTGCTAGAACAAAGGGTAGCTAAATTTGTGAGAAAAGGGAAGAGGAATGATTTGTGGAAGTGGAAGCGTACACAATGCCTAGGAGAAACCGAAGCTCTGATACCAAATATGATGTAAGTGTCAAGGGAAAACACTACCCAAGCTAACTCACATCAAAAGGGAGTGAAAACACAAGGTTTTGGTCACGGTCGTGCCTAGGAGCATGGCCACACCGTGCCACTTTGCTGGTCGCAAGGCTGTCTAGAAACCAAAAGAGCACGAATGGATGCTTTTGAAGTTGGATTCGGTTTTGCTCTTTTTTGTGAAGTATGAATGGTCAAAATGGATGTAAATAGGAGTATTTGAAGTGGGAGAGTGAAGGAATATGAAATATTAACTAAGTGAAAGCAATTAACTTATAATCCAAGCTAATTACCTCACTAAGCAAACCGTGGAGATGAATCTAGGACAGTATAGAACTAAACCTGAGATTGGATACAGAATCACCACCAACCTTCAAGCTTAGGGCCCTTAATCTTGATTAAGATACAAAATCACTACTTAATCAAGGTTAAGACTCACTTGGACACCACCTTAATTGGCCTAATAAAGGATAAGCAAGCAAGAGTTTAAAAGGAAGAAAGCAAATGCTATCAAACTTTAGTTTTCATTCAACAAGTTATTGAATGTTTCTAAGGCCGTGGGAATGCTTTTATGAAGCAGCAAAAATAGCCTTAGTCTTCAAGCAATACACGTCCCCCCGTTTGCTTACTAGAGAGGAAATGCATTAGTGGTTTAATCACAACCGGTTAGGCTAATCTAAGTACAAATACACTTAACTAGAACTAATACATCAAAATATAAAGTAAAACATTATTTAAGCTAATTATACATCACTTAACATTTGATTACACACTTAAGGAATCAGGAAGAGGCTAAGACACCATGTGATAGCCGAAATTTGAATGGCAAAATTGCGGCTAGCCAATGGGAGTAAGGCACCACACAATGGCTTTGTCTTGCTTCTATTGGTTGTCCTTTGAAGAGGCAGCCAATGCTAGAACACTTAGGGATGTGTGCCAATCTTGGAGAGCGTGCCCATCAACTTGCAAAAGAGGGTGGCCGGCTGGTTTAGGGGGATTAGAACCAGTTCAGTTGAACCGGGTTCATACATTTTCTGGCCGGTTTTGGGGCATTTTGTAATCATAGCAAAAATGTTCATGACATGGATTTTAAACGGGGGGTAATTTTAGGATGTGTATAATCCCCCCCCCCCAACCAATAAATCAAGGTTAGGATATGTTTTAGTGGGTTAACAAAACACAAACATAAAACCGTGCAAATGGAGGGCAAATGGGAACGGTTTGGGAAAATCCCTTGATTCTTCATGTTCTTGCATGCATGACTTAAAACAAATGCTTGGACCTGCAAGACAACATCAAAAGGTTTCCAAAAATGCAAAAATGTTAGTCTTAAGCTACAATGTAGCTTATGAAATCAAATGCACAAAACCGGGCATTTTAGAACTGGTTAGCCCGTTTGTGCTCGCTTATTCTTCTTCCAAAATGTGAGCCATTCTCTGCACTTGGGACCTTATTCTTGGACGTGTGGGGCTTGAGTCTTCATGAACTTGGTCTTGGCTTGGTAGGATTCCATCAAGTGGCGTTTCTGTAATTGCCTTCATTTTAGAAGGTTTTGTTTTATTCCTTGTGAGCTTATCACTTATCCTATGAGTTTTCCCGATGTGACTCCAAAGTTTTGTTTTTTGTTTTTTTGGATTAAGATGCATATTTTCATAGTCCCGCGAAACGTTTCTCCAGATCGAGGATATGCCCACTTCATATTTTAGATTTCACAATCATGTTATCTACATAGATCTCTACATCGTTATGCATCATGTTATGGTGTAGAGTTTGCATGGTTCTTTTGTGTTGAACTCTAGCACTGATGAGGTTGAATGAACTGATATTGCAGTAACAGGTGCCCCCCAGTGTGATGAATGCGGCTTTGTCTTGATACTATATAGCCATTTGGATTTGATTAGAACCCGCATAGCCATTCATGAAGGATGCCAAATGTTGGTGCCTAGTAGTGTTATCAACTAGATGATCCATTTGAGGTAAAGGGACGTCATCTTTTAGGCTAGATTTCTTGAGGTCTCTATAGTTAACACACAATCTCACCCTCTCGTCTTTCTTGGCTACTGGAATGATGTTAGCATCCCATTTTAGATAGCTAGACACACTAAAGGAATCTCACATCTAATAATTTTAAAACTTTATCTTTTGTGTTAGGAGCTAATTCTATGCTCATTTTCTTGGCTACTGGAATGATGTTCGTTAATTTCCTAGTCTATCCCTAGCATGTCCTTGTAAAACCATATGAAAGTGTCTTTAGATTAAGTCAATAATCAAATGAATTGTTCTACTTCTTCTCGACTCAAATATTTTCCATGTTTTAGCTCCATTGCTTCTTCTTTTTTCCCACATTAGTTGTTATTGTTTGTTCCAGAACTGGAGTTTTATTTTCATGGTCTCAAATTGTTTTCATTAGTTCTTTAGGATATTCATCTTTATTATTATTAGGGCAAACAAAGAAGTGCTCCCAGTCATAGTTAGAAATAGTCATATCATTCATAGAAGAAGTAAGTACATCAATGGTATCCTAAGCTACAACATTCTTAGGGACCCCTTTAGAAAAATCAAAATGTTTCAGACTAATTGCTATAGTTTCTTCCAAAACTAGAGTTTTGTTTTTTAGATCTTGAATTGTGTTAATCAGTTGTTGAAGGAAATCATCTTCATCATTCTTAGTATAAACAAAGAAATATTTGTAGTGATACTCAGAGGCAATCATATTTTTGATAAAAGAAGTAGGTACAATAAGGGGTTCCTAAGTCAACAAAATTTTAGACTTAGACCTAGATTCAAAAGAAAGCTTGACAAGCATTACAAATTCCTTTCCAATAGTAAGTGTCATTTCTTTCAGGTTGTCCAGTGTGGTCCAGGTGATGTTGCAGCATCTCACTTCATCTTCATCAACTATCAGCTTAGTGGGGTTGAATTGTTGCTTGGTAATGGCTAAAATCGTGTATGATCCTTGTGCCTTGATCTTCTCCAATCTATAAAGTAGGCCTAGTCCATTTTTTTATCTCATAGACCAGCTAAAATTTTCTTTCAATGTAATTTCTTTTTCTAAAAAGCAAAACTATGGAATAATCAAAGCCTTATGGACTTTCCCTAGATGGGAAACATATTGCAATTAAGGAAAGCCATAGTAAGGGTTAGACTCCCTATCATAAAACTATTGTCCATCTAGGGTTAGAGCATAAGGCATAAATAAGTAATCATCAATCTTTAGCAAGAAGTTTCATTTATTTATCCTATTTTGATTTTGTGATGGAACACTTTTGAATTTGGTCTGTATCTCAACCCAAATAAGTAAGCAAACATATTTGGTTTCAAATCCTCAAACAGGGTTTTAGGATTTTTATAAAATAGGAGGTCGTGCGAATTTCTCTTCATGGTTTTGACATTTAGATTTTGAGTAAGGGTCAATGTCAAAAGTGGTAACGTCCCTTGAATCGATGATAGCCAGTCATCGAAAACGAACTTATATTTCCATGGTTATTTTGTCATGTTCTACCTCTACAGTGGAGGCTATCTTTTAAATAGTGACTACTAGGGCTTCACACCTATAGTGATCACTACACGCTTGATATCTATTTTTACCATTTGGTGTAAAGTGAGGGCACCGCTTTTAGATGGTTAAGCCACGGTTGTCCAAGTAGTAGATTGAACATGGTGGGAAGGTGAATTACATAGAGCGTCACTTTTTGTTTCACTCCTCCCATAAGTATATTATGGGCTAAAGCTTTTACAATGAAACGATGTGTGCGATTCTAGCCTGTCAGCCCATAAGTAAAAGGAGTCATGTTTTTCATTCTTAATCCCAATTTCTTAGCCTTCTTGAGTGGCCATGTGTTAGCTGATGACCCATTGTCTTTAAGGGTCACGAGTACGTAGTTGTGTTTTGAAGATATCATTAGGTAAAAAGAGCTATATTGTGATTTGCTCCTTTAGGTAGGTGGTCGGTGTCATCAGAACTGATAGTCGATAGGATCTTTCAGTACTATAGAATTCCACTGACTATTCAGGTGTGGCTTCGGATGGAGTTCCCTTCTTTACTGTGGTATTTAGGAGTTCTTGCTTATGGTTGAAGGAGGGCGTAAGGAGTTATCATCTTGTAAGGTTAACTTCAGTCTTTTCAAGCATTCTTATAAGTGGATCCTATATTTCTTCCTTACTAGTGTTCACAAGGGCATGTTCTAGTTTTTCTTGAGGGAGCTGAGGGGGATAAAAGACTCTGCCTGATTGGGCAAAGTGCTTGAAATCTTCTCTAAGGGGTTTATCTCACCTGACTTGAGCCATTTCTATGGGATAACTAAGTTAATCCAAACATCCTTTATTCGTCACCCCATATCCAATTGGCTGCATAGTGATCATGTCCACTAGCTCAAAATCTATGCCTTCATGAGTGATGTGTAAAACATTACTAAGTGGGCTAGCCTGATTATTTGGCTTCGGAATCGGACGGTTTTTATTGTTCATCATGTCCTTGATTGCATTCTTAAGGGATTATCAATTATAAGTTGAATATCAACAACCAAGATGATAGTGACAACAGTCATTTGGGCCGCAAGGTTTAGGTATGTTATCCCCAATAGGGTCAGAGAGTGGCCTAATAGGTTTTCAAATCCCTTGCCTTCTAGTATTATGAAAGCATTCGATAATTTTATGCGTAATGGAGTACAGGTTCACTTAGGTCAGGGAGCTCTAGCTGCCTCTACTACATGAACCTCATTTTAATGTTAAAGTGTGGTGGTTTTATTATCCTCGTTATAGTAGTCTTTATTCTTAATGTAGCTTTATGTGCTATCGATAGGGGGGTTGCAAATTCTTTATGATAATGGAAACTTAGTCCCATTATTCAGGCATGCTAATTAGTAAGGCTTCCTTGGCCGTCCATCGCGCCAAGTGGTCCATGAAGCTCTCTTTTTCTCATAGCGTAAGGAGTTCCAACTCTCGAATGGAAGAATGGCGTTCGATATTGTATGCAGACTAGGACAAAAATGCATTTTATGATACTTTCCCATATATTGATCTTCTGTGGATCAAGATAATGATACTAATTTCTAATAGCATCTCCTAATGTTAAGATTGAGGGAAAAAGTTCTTCTTTAACTCTTTTAAGCATATGAAATTAGTGAAATTCCTTCATCGGGAAAGGGATATCTATTCTAGTGAACTTATGAGTTTCACAGAACATAAACTTAGGTGGTAATTTCCCTTTAAGCTTGAACTTATTTCACTCACTTCTATTTTAATCTTTCATTATTTGATCTAATCCAATTATTTTGTAAAAGTACCATAATCTCATCAATCATCATATTCACCCACCTCATGGTGATTTTCCTTATTTAAAAGGGGCCAACAATTGGTTTTAAGGCCTACCCTACAAGTGATCCAATGGTGAAATGAAGTTAGCACCTTGGAGAAGAACAAGGAAGACCATAGACTAGGCCTTCTTTATTCAAATGAACTAGCTTTGTTTACTAGAAAAAAACTCATGTGAATATTCTTGAAGAATAAGTAGTTGGAAATTTGGAACATAGTTAAAAAATGAGAGTATGTAACCAGGAAAATCAAGAAAAGTGACAAAGGTGATGACATGGTTCTAAAGGAAGAAGATCAATGGACTGAAGAAGAAAGAGCCATAAACCAGAAGAACGACAAGGCTCCGAGCATACTCATTTGAGCAATTGATGCAAATGAGCTTAATAGAGTGTCAACCTGCGAGAATAACAAGTCAAGTTAGAGAAGCTAAGATAACAATCTATGTTCATCAAAGTGAACTCTTGAAGATGCTAACAAATGAATAAGCCAAAGAAATGTGCACAAGATTCACAAAGATTGTAAACAATTTTAAAATCCCATGGAAGAACTTACTTAAATACAGAAATGGTCAGAAAAATACTGCAATGTCTTCCCGAATCTAGGTAGGGAACAAAGGTAATGACCATTGAAGAAGCCAAACTCCTCAAGACGCTACAACTTGATGGTTTTCTTGAGAAGCTAATCACTCATGAGATCCATCTTTAGGAAGAATCAAAAGATCTACCAAGAAGAGGAACAACCGTAAAAGCTACTAAGGATGGCTCTCACAACTAAGATCAAACCTACGAAGAATAACAAGAACCAATGGTTGTGATCGCTAGGTAGTTCATGAAGTTTATTAAGAAACACAATTTTGCTTAGAGGAAATTCAACAAGGTTAACGTAGCTAAGAATGGAGTATAACGTTTGAACAAAGAAAATGAGAAAATTTTAAAAATTCTTCCAAGATTACGAGAGGGTAAGAAAACATGGAAAGGCTTCTTGGTTCACAACATGTTTACTTCAATAAAGAAGGATTAGGGATATATCCTTCAAATGGAAAAAGTGTTTACAAAAACTTTATTTGTAAAGGGAAATGCACGTGTTAATAATCAAGACATACTAAAGAGCTCCAAAGTTGGTTAACTTAGAGCCTTAAGAAGCCTTCGGAGCAAGCGAAGGTTATCAGAAGAGAATAGATTAAAGTAGATGTCGCAGAGGTGTTAACTTCTAAGAAGTCAGGGATACTTTAGAAAACTTAAAAAAGACCATGGAAATCTCAACTCTTAAACGAGTAATAGGGGCTCCAAAGATCACATAAGAAACAATAGAGGATCCAATTGTAGGGGAATTCACCACAGCTCTGAACATCCACAAAAGATATCATTAGCATTCATGCGTTAATGATAGATCAAAACTTCTAAAACTCCTCGTAATTGCCCAAGATAACTCTAGCTCTAGTAGACAGAGCAATCTGAACATTTATGATAGAAAAAGAGGAGGAAAACAATGTAAGGGACCTAGGAAAACCAAATGTTGAAAATTTACACTCTACTTAGGACCTAAGAATAAGAGTAAGACTCTTAAAAGGTTTGGTTTCTATTTTACAGGTGTTTGAAGATAGAGGAAGACATGTGGTATTTGGAAAGTTGATGCTCGAAGCACATAGTTGGGAATGTATCGCTCATATCTAAAATCAAAATAAAGGATGAAGGAAAAGTTCATTTGAAGACAAAAGGAAAAAGAAAAATTCCCCCTTCTGTCTTGGTAATGTGCGTGATAAGTCCTTAAAGTGCAATATCTTTTGAGGTCATTTTGTGCAGTATTTAGGGAGAATTACGTGTTTTATGCTATATTATGCACTCTTTTTGTTTTATGCTCGGGAATGGTTCTTTTCTATGTTTTGCAGGTTGTTGGACCATTTTACCCCAAAATTTACCATAAATGGGTGTAGCTTGACTTCCCATGGACACCCCAAGTCACTATGCCTGTGGAAGGAAGAAAGAACATAAGAGTATTAAGACATAGCTCACCACGAAGGGTCCGTGGTGAAGCCATACTTGCAAACCTATTCATTTTCCATCATCATGTGGCTGAGGTTGATCGAGTTCTTCTTTAAATAGAGCTATTTCATAGTAGATGAAGACACACAGAGCAGAAAAGAGAACTCTTTCTCTCTAGTTTTTCATTCTTTTTCATTTTTCTAAATTTAGTTTAGATTTCTAGTAGTTTTTTTACTGTGAGTGTTGAAGAAGTGCTTACTGTTTTAGAGCCCTTATTCATTTTTAGCCTCAGTTTCATAATTGCTTGGGAACAGGCAATGGTTTAAGCGATGGGGAGTTTGATAAGTCCTTAAAGTGCACTCTATTTTGAGGTCATTTTGTACCATTTTTGAGGAGAATTATCTGTTTTATGCAATATTATGCACTACTCTTTCGATTTTATGCTTGAGTATGGCTCTTTTCTTTATTTTCCAGGCTTTTGGACCATTTTACACCATAATTGACCATAAATAAGTGTAGTCTGACTCCCATCGACACCCCCATCATTTACCCACGTAGCTTCAGGCCAAGTCTTGATTGGATTGGCAGGTGTGCACCTATGTATAGGTCATATCATTGCAAGGGGTTCACATCCAGATAATAATGAGCAATTTGATTTTATATTGCTTTCATTTTCATTGCTATTGCAAACTCAATGAATTGCAAAGGTGGACACCCATTAATAGTGTTTCTACGCTCATTTTCCAATACAGGAATGCATGTACTGAGTTTTAGCTCACATTTTCAAATTGTTTTCATGTTTTCCATTTTAGGTGATGAAGTATCACATGTTTCTCCATTTAGCAAGCCCTTTTGGAAGTCATCAAATGCTCACTGTGGATTCAGCATAGCATGAATATTGGGATTGACCTCAGGGTCAAGTTGGGTCTATATTCAATATACTTATGTAGTGTGGAGTGCGACTAAGCACATGCTATGCTTAAGTCGATTGTATTGAAGTTAAACTAATATGGACTTTGGTCTTGGAGTATTTCAGTTTAATAGATATTGTGATATTGAACATAAGTTGCAAGATTAAATGGTTTCAGTGAGCCTTGTCCTTATCAGGATAGCGGTAGCACCTTCTATCATTAAGTCTTCCGCTGCAGTTTTTCGTAAATCATGTCATTAGCATTTTGGGGGCGTTATAGATTTGGTATGAGAGCCAAGTTTCGACCCTGGGACCTGTGGGTAATGGGCCCACCACGCTTCTGCTACGCCACTCTGATAGTGATGCATGCTTTCGTTTACTTGGGAGTGTAATGTATGCTTCAATTCTATCATTTGTTTAAGTTTTGCAATTATGCACTCTGGGCATGTGGCCTGTTGAGTTAGTGAACTCCGGCAGGTGGCTGTTGAGCTATTGAGGTGTGATTTTTCATGTTAAGTACCTATTGCAAGGCTTTAAGCTTGGGTTTTAGCCAGTTTTCAGGCGGAACTCTGTTTTTTTCGCTCCAGAATTTGAGAGCTTCATTGAGGTGTATTAACATACATGATATTGAGTACAGTGATGTTTAAAACCTATTGCGGGAATGCCATTTGCAGCTTGGTATATCTTTGGGTTGAATCAGTATGAGATGGAATTACTGTAGGGAATCATGTGACAGTAGTTCAGTAGCTTGCGGTGTGCTACTTGGCACTATATGGGTGGTATGAGTAAGATTTAGTTGTCATGCATAGAAATAGGCTGCTCTTGTCACTAAGCCCTTACACCAGCAATGCTCCCAATACTTCCAGTCATTGACTTACTTTGGCCCTAGTCACCTTGGATTGTTCAGGGGCATTATTCCTTTGCTATTGACACTCACTTGGTCTATAACATCTCTTTATCTAGGCTATTTGTTTAAATGGCTTCAATTGTTATCTAAACCATGCCAATGGCAGCTTATCATTTGTAAGAATGCTCTTTTATAGTAGTTCCTATAATTGTCTACTTGTTTCATCTTTCCAATTTGATTTTATCCAATATTATTTAATCTCCCTATACCGATATTTCATTTGTTCATAATGATACGCTCGTATAACTTGCTTTGAATTCATAACATAATTATTCTCCTTACTTTTAAATTCAATTCTCACACTTATATTTTACGTCCTCATCAATAAAATTCAGCATTCTCCATTCCATCTTATTACTACGCTCAAATTGACTTTATCTGAGTAAAGGTATGTTCTCAATGTAACTTGTCCAATCTATTTATATATCTATTGCATTTTACTTATCCACTCTATCTATCTATTTATCGCACATTGCTTTTCCCATCTATTTAGTGCACTAATTGAGGCTAGAAAGTTACCATCTTGCCATCTTGCTTTTGCTAAACCCGAGTGTAATCGAGCCATCTTTCCCTTGGTTGACTATCTAATAGATCCTTTATGATCCATATTTATAAAGCATGATTCATTTGGCATTATATTTCAACATTCTGGTCATTTTATTTCAACCACTTTATAATAATCCCCCTTTTATCAATCTTTTCTAATCTCATTATTTATTTCTTTTAGACTTAATGAATCGCTTGACTACCAATTCCCTCATTTTCATTCCTTGCGATATTCATTTTATTATCCAATGTGGAATTGGAGCAGACCTTCGATTAGTTAGATGAGGGGAGAGCAGGTAATGCCTGGAGAACACTAAATGAGGACATTTTGATAAGAGCATAATCTAAAGCAATGTTGGGTCTTATTGGAGCAAGCCAGAACAAGCATTGGGTATAAGAATAGAGTTAATCCAAGCAAGTATTACAAAAGAAATTCAAGGACATGTTAAGGTGAGACGAGGCCGACAAGAGAGTTATGTCGACAAAGTGGGAGACAATCATAGTTTCAGATGGGGCAAAAAGTAGTTTGGGCAAATCATACCTCCTCAAAAGCCACTTGGGGAAACCCAGAAAGATATGAAAACCAAATATCCAGATTTATTTGTCATATCAATGCATATTTTTTCACAAAACTCATCAGTTTCGAGGATGAAACTCTTTAAGGGGGGAAGGCTGTAATATCGCAACCCTAACCCATATTTATTTAAATCATATTTATTTTTATGGTTATTTATTTAACCAAATCATGTTTATTAATTCAAATGCACCCAATTTATTTATTTAGCAAATTACAATTTTGGGTCCCACTTTGCACTTCGGGTTTTAATTATTGTTAAATTTCAGGTGAATCGATAGTAGGCCCTAGCAATTATAATTTAAGAATTCATTATTATTATTTTTTATAACCTTGCAAAAAAAAATAACTTCGAGCTACGAACAATTTCAATCGCGTAAGGTGAATTTTCGGACCAAAACTGATTTAGGCCCGATTTCAGCCCAACAAGCATTAGTCCCATTTATTTGACAAATCACCATTACATATGTCTAATTATTATGGGTTTAAGCTTACTTTTGCTAGATTAAATCTTAACCAAGTGATTTTGGAGTCATTTCATCCAAGTAAATCTCAAAGTTTCAAGACCCTTTCGCTCTCTTCCTCTCCCTCTCTACTGGGCTGCCTTCTCTAGTGGTTGCTGCTAGCCACCACATCAGCCACTTGCCGTCATCCCTTGGCCACTTACCGTCATCCCTTGGCCACATCATCCACCCTAGCCACCCCCTACTCCTATAAACATCCAACACCACTTATACCTTTTTTTCAAGCATCAAAGTGAGTAAACCCTAACTTGATCTTGGTGTATGTTTCGTTTTACGATTGTTTTAGTTATGACTCATGCTCTTGAGATCAAAGTAGATGTTATCATGCAAATTTTATTGATTTTGGGGATATTGATCATGGTGGGGTTGAGCTTGAAGCATGTTAAGGTTAGGGGTTTGTTATGATCAAGTTAGGTTAAGTCAAGTGATGGATTTGTATTGTTTTGTACATCATTTTGTAATATTTCATCTTATTGATGATTATGATGATATTTTTGGTGATTTGGAATGATTTCAAGTGAGGATTTATTGGAAAAAAAAGAGGAGAAAGCAAAAACAGTGAGGGCTGAAAATGGCAGAAAACAAGAGTGACTTTGAGACTAAACTGGTAATGATCGGTCCACTGAAAACTTATGATTTTTGGTGGGTAGATAGGTCAGTGTGTTAGCTTTGAAATTCCATTTGAATTTCCTTAATCTGAGTTCTGTGGACAAAGGTATGGTCGTTTTATGATAACTGTGCAGGTTAGACTAAAACTGATACATTTGTGTTCTAGCCCCATTTTGGGAACCCTATTGTGAGAATCATGTTTTGTGTTGTAAATGAAAGTTTTTGAGACTTCTTAATCTTTTCATATTTGGGTTTTAGGTCTCCATTTGAGCTCAAGGGTGAAAGTTATGAATTTTTGAAGTGAACCGACTTGCTTTGGTACAAATTGGGCTGTTATTGCCATTTCTGTGCAATGTATACTTGAAGGAAAATTCTGAAAATTTTATTGTAGATTTTCCATATTATTTTTGAATTTCCTGTAAGATTTCATGAATTTTGGTTGAGTATTTGAATTTTGGAGATTTTTGGAAGCATTTTGAGTAATTGTGTAAAGAGCAATACTAAAGATTGAGTGAGATTGATCATGCACTTATTTTGTGTATTTTGGGCCAAGTAAGGTCATTTAATGGGGAAAACAAATATTTATTGGGTTTAGTAGGGCATTTAGCTCAATTATGGAGAGAAAGGAAGACAAGAATGTATTGTGGGAGTATATTTATGAGTTATGGACTTTACAAAGGAAAATACCAAGATTAATGAGTTTAATAGCTTCTATGGTTTTCAATAATCTATTTGGGATGAAAAACTTTATTGAATGGACTTGTGAATGAAATATGAAAAGTGGGGAAAATTTTTGACTCAGAAATCATATTTATCAAATAAGTTATTGTAGTTTAGGCTATTTTGAACCAAGATATATCTCTCTTGGCCTCAAACCTCTGCTACTTACTCAATTCAAAATGTGTCAAATGTATTTATCAAGCCAATGTAGTGTAATCGCTATTATCTTGAGCCAAGCTATACATCAGCAAGCCTTACACACGTATCAGCAACCTATTTCAGAAAAGACCAAAACAACCACTCTCACATTTGTCACCATCCAGACCTTTTCCTTTGTAATTTCATTTGTCTCATTGTGGTCTATTTTACTTTCATTTACTTCATATCAGATTTAATTACTTTCATTAATTTAGTTTTGAAGTTATATTAAAATACCCAAGTTATGTATACCATTTAATTACTTAATTTCTATTACACATACTTTTACTTACTCAACTATATGAGTAAGGATCATTTACAAACTACACATATCTACAATGACATTTATGAAACAGAGTCCAGGCCTAGTTATCATTCCCCATTATGCATAAGTGTTATCAACTCAGAACATATTTATCAGGTCAGATGACATTTATGAAACAGATGAAATTTATCAAGTCAGATGACATTTTTAATGACTCAAGGTATGTCCATTGCCTGTATCTTCAGAAAGTAGAACATGTTTACCAAGTTACAATTTCTTAATGACTTTATCAATGAATCAGTTTATACAGTGATTTGTCATTTAACTTGTGACCCCGTCAGTTATCCTCTGTAGGGTGTCAGCCCATCATTTACCCGTGCGTCTTTAGGCTCAGTCTTGATCGATTGGCAGATGTACACCTATGTATAGATCATATCATTGCAAGGGGTTCACATCCAGATAATAATGAGCAATTCAGTTTTATATTACTTTAATTTTCATTGTTATTGCTAACTAAATGAATTGCCAAGGCAGGTACCCATCAATAGTGTTTTTGCGCTCATTTTACAATACAGGAATGCATGTACTGAATTTTGGCTCACATTTTCAAATTGTTTTCATGTTTTCCATTTTAGGTGATGAGATATCACATGTTTCTCCATTTAGCAAGCCCTTTTGGAAGTCATCAGATGCTCATAGTGGATTCAGCACACCATGAATGTTAGAATCGACCTCAGGGTCAAGTTGGGTCTGTATTCAATATACTTGTGTAGTGTGGAGTACGAGTTAGCACATGGTATGCTGAAGTCGATTGTATTGAGGTTGAACTATTATGGACTTTGATCTTGGAGTGTTTCAGTTTAATAGATATTGTGATTGTGAAGATGAGTTGCATCATCAATGGAGGAAACCTAGAACACCAAAGGCCAATAGATTGAACATGAACATAGGAGATGAGAGAGAAACATAATAAACAGATAATAGGAGAACGGTAAAGAAGGTTTGAGAAATAGAGGATAGTGTGCCTGGTCACTATGAAGTTAACTTAGCCTCCATTAATGTCGGCTTCCTTATGCTAAAACTTAGAAGACAAGGGGCAAAAATCATATTCAGAGACAAATATAGAGCATAAGATTTAGTAAAGAAGAAGTATACTTAGTAACATTAAATGACCCAGTTTTCTTCTTACTCTTCTAAACAAATTAGAAATGACAAAAGACGAGAGAGCTAGATTGATTAAAATATGGAATAAAACCCAAGAAATTTGAATCAAGAATAAGAATAAGAACAAAAGCGAAAAATAAGGGGAAAGGGAGAACTTTAAAGTTGAATCAATATTTGAGCATTTATGAGCAAAAATCCTAGTATTTGCTCCTAATTTAGCAAATTGAACATTAGTTACATGGAATTGAAGGCTAAAGAACATACATAAAATTCAAAGAGAAGTAAAAACCTCAACCTAAAGCCTAAAATATTCCCTAAAAACTATCTAAAGCTGAGTTAACTTAAGAAGCTAACATCTACCACCCCTGACCTATGGCGAAATAACTAAGAAGTCCCGAACATATGATCAATCAGTTTTACCACCCTTGACCTGCGTACATGTAATTTCTATACATCCTTGACCTCTGCTAGTATTAATTTAAATGTATTTATTCTATTAAATCTATTGATTTATCAAAAAAAAGTAATATCCATAATTCTCTAAAAGAAATTAATAATCAAGTTTTAAAAGTAGATTTTGCTTTTGTTTCATTTCAAATTTTTCTCCACCTCACTTTAGTTGTAACTTTCTTAGTCCTTGACTCCCAAAATTCTTTATCCTTGAATCTCTAACTATCCAACTCTATTAGTGCCATTTGAATTCCATGGCAGTGGAAGGTAAACTTATTTTCAAACTGCCTAATTTGTTTTTCAAATTGCCATTAGTAAATCAAAACGACTTCATTTGATTTTAAATATCATAGGCAAATCTATAATTTTTTGCGAAAGGATCTTCGACCCATGGGAATTGCCCCAAATATAAAAGGCTTACTAAGGTGGAGTAAAATGTGGTGCAGAAATATTGAAGGTCATACTATGTTTGCTTAATTTGTAGGGGTTATATGTTACAGGCCAAGCAACATAGACGCAATCAGGAGCTGACAATCAAGCCCAGTTGAAAATATCATACTAGGGCAAGGGAAATTTGGGGTTATATGCCATTGAGATGTTGTTATAATCGATTTAAAGGAGCAAATGATAAGAATGATTGTTCAGTCCATATATTACACCTTCTAGACCCTTATTCACCAAGTTTTTGGCTCATATAATAATGTAATTTTCTAAGATTTTTATTTATTTTATTTACTTTCATAGGCAATAAGTTCAATTGAACAACTACTGCGAAAGGAGCAAAGGAGGAACAAGAAATGAAAGAGTGCAAGGGAAGGAGGGCCACCACGGCCGCCAATGGCCATGGCCCCCGCCAATGACCAACCCTGCAACAATCAAGAAAGTTAGGGCCAGAAAGTCAGGGTTGGCTATATCCAGTCATGCCCATGCCCATGGCTGTGGTGGTGGCAACAGCCAGCTGTGCCTAGGGGTGGCAATGGGGCGAGTACGGGGCGGGTTTAGCCATACCCTCACCTATACCCATTTTGAAAATTAATACCTGTTCCCATACCTATACACATCGGGCATTGTAAAGTTATACCCATACCCATACCCACTGGGTATAGTGGGTATGCAGGTTTTATTCAGGTACATATAGACAAAAAAGAATTAAACTCCTTTTGTACCCATATTCAACATCAAATAGCCAATATGTCACATTAACACCAAGCTTCCAACAACATATCATATCACATCAAATATAACTAAAAGTTTGCCAATCAAAGCAATAAATTAGCACTTGAAAATTACGGTTTTAAACAAAATGTTTTGCTGAAGTCTTGAATACTATACAAATCAAAACAACTAGCAAAATATTCAAGCACAAGTAACAATTAGAACTTTACACAAACAGGTATGAGTTTTATATGGGCCGTGTATGAGACGGGTATGGAGAGGGTATTGATAAAAGGGTTATGGGGTGAGTATGGGGCGGGTAGGACCTATACCCATATCCGTACCCATTTTAGTAATACTCGTCTCATACCCATTTTTTTCTATTTTCACCACCCATACCCATACCCATTGGGGTGGATTTTGCGCGCTTTAAATGGGTACAGGTTTTTTTGCCAGCCCTAGCTGTGCCCATGGCCACACCCCAGCTCTTCTTACCCTTTTCTCGCCTTGGTCGCTCGTTGCCACTCCGACCCCTGTGCCTCCTTTGTCGGTTCAAATATTATTTAACAGAGCTTCGAGAGAGCCATTAGGGTGGCTTTTGCAGAGTTTTTTAGAGCTACAATTAGTTTAGAGTTAGCCACTAAAAAGCATTGGGGGTAATAAACTAGGTAGATCAGGATTTATTTGGGTAGATTTTGATTCAAGCTTGTAGATTTTGATCTTCATTAAAGCAAATTCAAGACTAAGTTTTCCATTCCCTTTCTTGCTCTATTTCATACTTTTGGTGCTTGCTTAGATTTTGTTAGCATAGTTCTTCTACTTGGTTTTGTTTACTGAAATGTTTAGTTTTTATTGTTAATCCATGTTTAATTAGCTTGTCAGATTAGATTAGTTTCATTTTCTCTCCTCCTAATCCATGTTTATTTGTTTGTTTATTAGTTTAGTTATAGTTAGGTGTAGTTGTTCTTTTATGATGATTAGTAGCTAGTTTTTCTTGGTTTGGATTGTGATTCTCCCTTTGATGGTTAATTAGTCCTAGATTAGGCCTTACCGCACCTAATTTATGCTCACAACTTAGAGTTTTCTCTCATGCCCACCAAGTATCTGATGAAATGCTTGAAAGAGCCTTCATCGATACTTTTGAGCAGTTGACTTATGCTGAAAAGCAAGGTGAACTAGCTAGTGTGGGAGAGAGAATATGCGAGATTTCAACATCAAAATAGTCCCAATCCTAGCTAGGCTTGAGAGTTACTAATCGCATAGTCTAATTAGGCTAAATCCGTGAACATAAGTGGTTAGACTAATTAGACTAGCCCTTGACTCTTGAGAGACTTGAGAGACGGCTTGGCTGGTCATTGATGGTGCAACCGACCATCTCTGGTTGGCATTATACGTTTGGTAGCTAAGGGCTCACCTTGACTACTTGGTTCGTCGATTGACCAAATCATGATTGAAAACCTCTTCTTTTGCGTTTATTAGCTTTATTTAGCATATCTCATTCCTTTTTCATTTAGCCTAGATTGAAACATTTAACCTAACCCTGATACTTGAAACTCAACTCTTTGTGGATGATAGTCCAAGTACTCAATGATAAACCTTACACTTGAGGTTATAAATATTAAAACCTCAATTCTGCCTAGCAATTTTTTCCACCATTACCGTAGAGTTGTCATTTTTCAATATCAGTGTTTGCTTGAGCATTCGAGGCTACGCCTTTTAAAAAACCGAATAATTTGAAAAAATTTAAAAATTGAAAAAAAAAATCAAAATAATTATTTTTTTATTTACCTCAATTTGAGCACGAACCTTTTTGGTAATACTTGTCTAGATTGAATGATTGTCAGGTTCAATGTGTGCATTTCAATATAAAAAATAGGAAATATGCAATGTTGTGCTGGGGGGGATAATACACGAGTCCCGAGCCACCCTTGAGTCTATATGTTATAGTGGTATCTACTCTTTAAATGTTGATGCAACATGGAACTTGTTTGAATCTTTAGCTCCGCATCAATGACAATGCAAGGGAGCTACTGAGTCTTTTATGTGCCCTTCTCGACTTCCTTATAGTTTACACGATCAATCTCCATGTGTAGATCAACTTAAGGATCCTAGTTTACTTACCCTTATGTTGTTTTTTGACCATGATGTAAATTCCTATCCCTATTGTGATATTTTTTATGTTTGTTATGCTAAACTAAATGCCATGATAGAGATGTTAAATGGGCAACATATGTATTTTATTAGTCAGAAGCGGGAGTGTTGCCTAAGGCATGAGACCAACCCTAGTCTACCTTCCCCTAGACCTAAGGCAAGTCTCTATGATGGTTATGATTCTTACCTTCCCATAGACGCCGATTCTACTATCGATACACCTTTGACTGGCCAAGAGGAAACATTTGACCCTCTCTTGACTTCTTTACCATTTGTTGCTCCATCCTCACCCATCACACCTAGAGACACTATTATAGGTTCCTTGACCTTACTTGCTTCTTCCCTCCTTTTAGCTCAATGCATAGGGTTAGAGATACGTGAGTCTTCTAAGGTTGATGCTAGTGTTGCTAAGGACGATTTTCTTGCTTGGTCAGAAGAACCTACCTTGATTGCAACTCCTTTCAGGAAGTTATGTGGTGACTCTGTGATGGTTGATGTCGCTACTGGCTTTTTGCATATAGACCTGATTTGCATTGAGTCCATTGACTTGACCCCCATTTCATCCCCCTCACTTCCGACCACCCCCTCTCATTTTAATGCATTTCATGAGTCCCTGGGTAATATTAGAGGTTTAATTGCTCCCTCAATCCTTATTATGCATACCTATAGGATATGCCTAGGAAACTTGAGTGGACCACTTTCTTTAATCATTCTTTCGATTTTTCTATGGCATTTGATAAGTGTAAGAGGACACTGACTACCTTTGCAACTCTCTTATTCGCATTCTCTTACCTTCATCACTCTGAGATGCATGCAGTAGCATATAATGAACTCTTGAGAGCACTAATGACGTCTTGGATAGAGATCTGTGTCTTGAAAGATAAGGTGTGCCTGATGCTTCTTAAGCCTCCATAGCACCATCTTATAGAGGCATAATTTGGGTTCAATCATCACCAGACCTGGTATAATTGTTCTAACTCTTCCCCCTTCTTTTGTGTTAAGACTAATTAGACTAGCCCATAACCTTAGGAGAGGGTTTGTGTGGCCTTTCATGGTGCAACGAACCATCAATCGTCACTAGTATAGGTTTGGTAGGTTAGGGCCCGCCTTGACTACTTGGTTCATCGGTTAACCAAATGATGATACCAAGCCTCTTCTTTTGTGATTATTAGCTTTATTTAGCATGTCTTTCATTCCCTTTCATTTAGCCTAGATTAAAACGCTTGATCTAACCCCTGCACATGGAATCGAACTCTCTGTGGACTATACCCCAAGTACTCAGTGATAAACCTTGCACTTGAGGTTATAGATATCTTGAATTATGCTAACAACGATAACTAATATGGGACAAATGAGGATGGAGATGAAAGGGGCGATGGATATAAACTATGTTATAAGTAAGATGTTGATAATATTTAGTTTTAGCATCTTTGTTGTTGTTGTAACTGCTATTGTTAGTTTCTTAACTTTTACATCATTATTTCTTTTTACTGTAAATAGAAACATCTTACTTAAAGTAAGCAATGGCTGTGATTCTGTAAAATGCAATTGAATAGTTAAGTATTGTACTTATTTTCAAATGTGTTGGGGACTTATATATTTTCATTTTCTTTATTACATTTGCTTTACATTCATTTGCATTTGGTCTGTTTGCATTTGCATTCGCTCTATGTGCATTTGTATTTACTTAGCCTCTAAATTTTATAGACTAAACATTAACAAAATTATAATTTTAAAAAACAAGTGTTTGTTGCTTTAATACATTGGCATCTTTTTATTGCATTTGCTTTGTCATATGTCAGGAAAGGTGCATACAATATTGCCTACCAAATGAGGCATATACAATTAAAGAATCACATGTAATATGGTTGACTTGTTAAAAAAAACCAAAAATAAAATTAATAAAGGCAAATGTATTGAAAATATTACCATCACCTTTGGTCCTTAAAACCCAACATATATCATACATAAAAGTAAATAAAAGGAAAACCACATCTCATTGACTAGTTTGTCTAGCATACATCCATAACCCCAAAAAAACCTAGTGGACTTCCATAATCTGATAGATTTTTTTTTTAAAACTAGATCTCTTGCTCTTCCATTGCCTTTTGCTCTTGTTCTATTTGGAAGATGAAGTTGATGTACAAGGACAGGGTTATGAGCTTGAGGTAGCCTACATTTGCCATGGTGGCTACTGTTGGTTGGGGTTAACACTCTTCTTACAGGCTAATCGCTTAATTTTCTAGCTCATGTAGCTATAGGCACTATAGCACATAAGTTGAAATTGTCAAGTGAGCATCAAAGGGGTTTGTTTGACGTTGTGAGCTTGACGTTGGTTGCTTACTTGATCGCACTGAATGCACTTTTGCTTAACATTTTCTTCCTCACTTGATTTTTATTGGTCTTCCAATTAGGTTTTTGTTAAGGTCTGTAAGCTTGAACTTGGGCCCTAGTCTTTTGGTCTTGCTGGATTTATCCCCTCACTTGCTTTTCGGGGGACAACTGCTTCTATTGTGGCGTACCATTTGCAAGACTTACATCTAATGGTGGTACATATTTTTCTTTTTCTTTTTTTTTTCTAGCCTTCTGCCTCTTTTCCTGTCCTTATGTCTCCTTTCACCCCCCTCCAACTAGTGGATGGGCTAATAGAGGGATGGTTGTCCATAACTGGCTAAAACACATGATGTCTGATAGGAAAACATTAGGCTTCTTTAAACTTAGAAATTGTGTAGCACTCATCCACATAATCTTGTGGATCTTCATTGACAAACTAAATACATATCACAATATGTTTACAAGGAATGCTTGTGATTTTTCAAAAACCTGAATCATAAGTTCTCTCCAATTTAATAATAGTGAACTTTCTCCTCTCTTAAACACAGTTAAACAAGTCAGCATCACAAAAGCTGAGTATTATATGCCAGTTATCTTTTTTAAACTCCATAAGTTGTACCTTCACTGTTGGCCCCACTTTTCCTTCCAATTAGCACATTCTTTTTTGCTTATCAACTATATCATTGCACTATGTACTATTGTCTCTTTATATACTACAAATGCATGCCTATCTCTGGAAAAGAAAATCAAAAGTGGAGTTGAAAAAACTCCACAATGTTAGATGCGTTGTCACCTAATGTTATCTTTGTGCCGAATAAGCTCCTACACTAGTGTTTTTTTAGCTCATCTAGTTACCATGTATGAGCTGTAGGGTTCTCCTTCCTCAGGACAAAGGTATTTAAGCATTGGTTGCTCTTTCTATTAAGATCTTCAACATAGGACTAGGGTTTAATTTTTTGAAAATTCCTCAAAAAGTACAATAACACAAATTCTCCTCTTTGAAGTTGGGAATACATGCGCAATATAAAAAATGACACCCTTCATTAGGTTAAACATTCATGTGAAAATGAAATCGGTACGCATAACATAGATGTAAGTGCAAGCTTGCAAGTATGAAAAGTTATCATACCCTTATCTATAACGAATGTCAACTCTCCCTAGGCATCATCTTTGATCATCTTAGACAATTCAAGAAATAACATTAGTTATAATTGGACTATTGGCCAAATATGGCATAGGCAAGTTGAAAGCAGTAATTGTCCCCATGAACTCCATGTGTCAACAGTAGAATGTCTTTCAATGGCCCCTTGAGAGGATAACCATTCACCTTAATGAACTTCCCATAGACAACTTAAAACCATTGTTTACATGCACTAAATTGAAGGATAATGGCTTTCCACCCTCCATGGAATATTTATTCCACTTTATGTAGCACAAGTTGCATAGGTTATATTCCTCAATCATCTCAATGTATCTTGCTAGCAATTCACATCCCTCATCATGCTTACCATCAACCAAATCAAGAATTTTTTTCCTTCGCCTTCTTTAAGATACATTATTATCAAGGAAAGTTGTATCTTCTCATTAATATTTGTCATGCCCTTCAATTTTATATTTGGATTTTGTTTTAACATCATCATGTAAACATCTAGTAACATAAGGAGTGGATGCAATTTGGTTATTTTGAAGCTTACCATAATGATGACTACCTTTCAACACTTCAACTTGGAATGTGGTGTCATCGAGCAGATGATGCATCTATCTTAGAAGAACACTATTCATCACTACAAACTATTGTGTATCTAGCTGGGTCATTCTTAATATAATAAATATTCCACCCTCTGCTAACTTAGTAGTCTATTATGACATCAACAAATACCCTCTTGTCTTCAAACATATTCTACTATGAAATTTCAAATGAACCACCATATCTGGTACCCATTGTTGTCCACACTCATATAATTTGTCTTTTAGATCACACGCCTCATCACTGATATCATCAAATATATGATTGTCATCAACTAATGAAGCATTATTATCCTCATTAGAATCCTCATTCCTTAAACCCTACACTTCTAGTCATCACTATCATTATAATCATGAAAGTCATCACTCTCAGTCCATTTAGTGCTCTCTGAGTCGCGTTTTCAACCATTACCTAATCCTTGTCCAAATGGCAGCCAAATCAGTTCCCTTGTGGTTGTGAATAAGAGAAAATATTTTTGAAGGGGGCAGGTATTGCTGTGAGCCAGATGGGTTAGCTTATGATGTTAGGAGGTTGGGACTTCAATCAAAACTAAGATATCGCTGGTGCTATGTGGAATATGTTGATCAGGTTGTAAATGGGGGGTAGTTTTGGGAAAGATAACCACTTTTATGGGCCCATTATGCGGTGAATTACCTCATCTTATATCTTTAGTGAGGAATAACTACTGTTTCCCTTATATGATACCAAAATGCTTCCTCACGACCCTCAACTAACTGATCACCTTTGTTGGCATGCACTTGGTTAGCATCTTCATTAACACCAAAGCTTTGGTCATCTAAACTAGAGTAATAATCTTTCACCCATAAAGTTTTCCCATCATATGCGACTTCATTAGCATTTGGTTCAGATTGTACATTCATGGGTTGTTCCCTATTGACTATACCATTAACATTCTGACCGTCTAGTTCCTCCACAATCAAGTTATGTTTGGTCGAAGTATTTTTCTCCAAAATATAAAAATAATATCCTTTTTCACAGCCCATCTATCAATCGTCTCCATCAAGGATTATTAGGGGGACATGAATAAATGGCAAAATATCGTCGACCTTCCACAAAGAGTTTTATAAGAAATTTCCTAGCATCCTTAACTGGTTCTATGATGACATACTCATCAACGTCCCTCTGCCACACATCTTGTCTCCATCCCTTATAACAATGCCTAACACTAAACACTATTCCCATGTATAACACATAGGGGGTGGGGATAAACACAATATCAACAAACACTTTCACCAAAGCTAGTCAACCATCACCTACCAAAAAGCAAATATAAAAGCAGTTAACATAGTAAAATTCTCAAAATTTCTAATAAATTAAAGCTTAAATTTCTCAAGTTGAGTCCTTAACTTTTCAAATTCAAGCCCCAGTAGCAGATCCCAATCCCAAACTTATATATGGTGAATTCTATTTGTCCAACTAAAGGAATGAAATGCATGTAGGTGAACCCAATGGATGTTGAAGACCAATTCTCTCCAAAGAAGAACACAAAAAGAGAGACAGAATTCCTAAATAAGAACGCTTTTGATGGAATAGATTTAACACTTATAATAGGTACCAAGTAGATAAATCAACCAACCCTCTAACCCTCTTAAGCGTTAGCACTAAGGATTAGATTAAATGGAAGACTCAAATCACCATTCCCCTAAGAGATAAAGAATTTGAGATTTTGGGGAAAATCAAGCTTCAAGCTCTCATATCGTTCATTAAATATGATTTTTCATTGAAGTAATTAAGTCCATAATTACCCAAAAAGATGGGAAATTAGTTGTACATTAGTAGGGCAAGTGGTCCAATAGGTGGCTTACAAACTATCCGAGGAAAATAAATCAAGATGCTTAAGATAATTACAATTACTATAAGCTGTATTTTTTAGGATTCATCATCCATCTTCTAGAGAGCCTTGAGTAGGCTTTACTCCTGCAAATGAGGTGTCGCCACTTGTCGACTCTTCCCTTTTGTGTGAAGAATCATTCCACATTGATTAATCTCTAAAATTACAACCATAAGCTCCTCAACTAAGCCCATAATCAGAACCGTACATTTTTTCAGTCCTAGACTTATCCTTTCTTGGTATTTAGCCCATAACTTCTTCAATACTTGGAGTTTAAGTGTGATTCAAGACTTGTTAGAAAATATAAATTTAGGGCTTTCTATCGATACATAATTTATGAAAATTGGAGCACATTTTGTTTGTTACATTTGAGTTGTAAATCAACCAAACTACTACACCCAGAAACTGAAAATCAGTTGATAAGGTGGTTTTGGGAGGATCAATATTAGGCCAACTTGATTCATGACCCTGACTAATCAGAGTAGGCCTAAGCTCGGGAGTTACTCCACATCAATCCCTCCCCTTGAAGAGGATTTGCCCTCAAATCCTTAGAGTTCAAAATCTTTGACATCGCCCTTGCATGCCATTTACCATTCTTAGGTTTGAATAAACCCGAGGTACTAAGGAGTCCTCTCCTCTTGAAGGTGTAAGAGTTCTTAAAGATCTTTGGAGGAACATCAAAGCATTGAGTAGCTCTCCTATGCCTCATGAGCTCATTGAAGATCTCAACGTACTCATCACAAGATATTTCAAAATCATCATACTCATAAGAGGTGCCCTTTGTAGCTTGATCACTTGCATAAGGGCCTTCTTTCAACATCATTTTGATGGGCAATGGAACCTTGGGGATGGGTGCTTTTAGCATTTCATCGTCAAGCTCATAGCGAGCTGCAACAGGTAAAGGTTTCACTTCCTCACTTGGGTTTGGTTTCACCATTAGTAAGGCAATTCGAGGTTTGCTTTTACTAGTGGCACACTCTTCTCGTGTTTCACTCTTGTGGGGACTTTTCTTGCTTTCCTTTCCCAGTTTGGCATTGTGAGGTTCAAGTGGAGGTAAAGGATCCAATGTGAGACTTTTTTCATTGTGCTTGAGTGTATAGGTGTTAGCATGTCCATCATAGACCACATGGTTGTCAAAACAACCAAGGCCTACCAATTAACAAGTGACATGCATCCATAGGTGCATCCATAGAAAGCTTGTCACACAATACTTCACCACAATAGGGACCAACTGAGAATGAAATAAGAGCTTGCCTCGAAGCAGTTACCTTATTGCTTGGTCCTAACCATTAAAGAGTATATAGAGTAGGATGCTTCTTGGTGGCAATTTGAAGCTTGTCAATTAGTGTGTTGGAGGCACATTTGTGCAACTTCCATCGTCTATGATTAAATCATAAATCCTGCCTCCAATGGTGCACCTTGAGTTGAAGATTTGCCCCCTTTGGATATCATCATAGGGAACCTTTGTGGTATATAGGGACCTCTTAATCAATAACATTTGTCTAACATCGGGGGTGACCAAGGTAGATCCATCATTTTCATCCTATTCTTGACTTAGTTCTTCCTCAATGGCTTCAATCTCTTCTACCTCCTTGATGGTAAGGGCTTTTCTATTGGGACAATCGGCTTGAAATTGCCCTAAACAATTACATTTAAAACATTTCTTTTCTTCTAACCTCTTAGGAGGCTCACTAGGAATTCCCGTGCCCTTATCCAGAGCTTTGACTTAAGGACTTACTTCCTTTAAGTTGCTTCTCAACTTTGATAGCTAAGTGGCATACATCATCAAAGGATAAGTAAGGTTGTCATTCCACCTTGCTAGAAATGTTAGCAGATAACCCCTTAATGAATCTAGCAATCTTGAGTTCGGGTTCTTCATCCAAGCCAACCCACTTTTGGAGTTGTTCGAACTCCCTAATGTACTCTTCTACCTGTAGATTCTCTTAGTTGAGAGAGGTAATCTTCAGGTAGAGTTCTTATTTGTATGAAGGATGTAGAAATCTCTTGTCCATATGCTTCTTGAGCTTAGACCAAGTCTTAATTTTGGATTTGGCTTCTCTAACCCTACATTTCTTTAAATATTCATTCCATAATGAAGCATACCCCTTTATCCTAAGAATGACCAACTTCAATGCCTTCTTATCATTGTAATCTTTGAGTTCAAAGATCCTCTCAAGCGCTTGAACCCAATCAAGATAGTTCTCTGAGTTAAGATTCTCATCAAATTTCGGAGCCTCAACTTTGAGATCCTGAAGTTTATCCCTAAGATGCCTTAATATTCTTAGTCTTCCTTCCCCATCATCAAAGTCTTCATGGGAGAAAGAGTATTCGATGTCAATTAGGTGAGCAACGTAGCCTCGTCGATAATTGTTTCATAGAGTGGATTCTCTTACTTGTGCAACCTGTTGAGTGAGCTTTCTCATTAATTCTTTAAGCTCTATAAGGGCCCTACCTATCTCATGGATTTGCTCAATAGGAAGAAGGATTTCCCTCACTAGTCATGGTTGATAGAAAGGTGAAAGGAGGAAAAAGGATGGGAAAACTAGGGAGGCACGACCTTACAGAAGGAGCACAGGCAGGAAAACAGTGAAAAGGGAGAGGGCACAGTCATGCTCTATAGCACGGGGGATCATGCCACATCTTTGGAACAGGATTTAAGAGTGTAGGAAAAGCGCATGGTCATGCCAGGCAGCACGGGGTGGTCGTGCCAAATCTCTGGTTCAAATTTTTTGAGGAATTTTCACACGGGGTGTGCCAGGTGGCATAGGGTGGCAGTGCAAAATTTATGATTTTGTGTTTTTTGCCTTCTATGGAGTTTTAGGGATGTGTTTAAGTTGGGGTTTGTGTTTGGGCAATGATTAAGGTTCTTTCAGTACTAAATAAGAGATTTAGAGAGGAAGAATTAATGACAAAATAGTATTGAAAAAGGAAAAATTTAAGCAATTTCAACACAAGAATGGTTGGGATGGATGCTTACCAAGAGATAGGATCATTGAGCTCTGATGCCAATTAATGTTGTTGAATTCCATTTGTCCAAATAAAGGAATGAAATGCATTTAGGTGAGCCTAATAGATGTTGAAGACCAATTCTCTCATAAGAAGAACCAAGAAACAGAGAGAATTCCCAAATAAGAAAGCCTTTAATGGAGTAGATTCAACACTTGTAATAGGTATCAAGTAGATAAATTAACCCACCAACCCTCTAAAGCCTTAGCACCAAGGATTAGATTAAAGGAAAGACTCAAATCACTACCCCCCTAAGAGAGATAAAGAATTTGAGTTTGAGGAAAATCAAGCTTCAAGCTCTCATATCATTTATCTAATCTGATTTTTCATGGAAGTAATTGGGTCCATAAATACCCAATGAGAGGGGGAGTTAGTTGTCCATTAGCAGGGCAAGTGGTCCAATAGGAGGCTTGCAAAATATCCTAGGCAAATAAATCAAGATACTTAAGATAATTACAATGACTATGAGCTGTATTTTCTAAGATTCACCCTCTATCTTCTAGAGAGCCTTGAGTAGGCTCTACTCCTCCAAATTAGGGGCCACCACTTGTTGACTCTTTCCTTGCGCGTGAAGAACCATTCTATGCTGATTAATCTTCAAAACTACAGCCATAACCTCCTCAATTAAGCGCATAATAAGAACCGTGCATTTTCCAGTCTTGGACCAACTGTTGCTTTGTATTTAGCCTATAACTTCCTCAATAGTTGGAGTTTGAGTGCAATTGCAGACTTGTTAGACAATAGACATTCTAGGCTTTCCATGCATGTATAATTTTGAGAAATTGAAACTCATTTGCATAGTTAACTTTGAGCTAGAAATAAAGCAAAGTATTCTACCTAAAAACTGAAAATGGGCTAATGAGGTGGTTTTGGGAGGATTAAGTGGCTAACTCCTTATTTAGGGCTACTATTAGCCCAACAACCTTTCTTAACCCTATGAGGACCTTCTTAAGGGCCCCAAGTCAATATTAACCTAGGGGGGACCTAGTCTTTGACCTAGGCTCAATATTGGGCCAACTTCATTCATAACCCTCACTAGTGACAGTATGCCCAACCTCCAGAATTTCTCTGCATCACAAACACAAGCCCTAACTTTGCAACCAAAAAAAAAAATCAAAATTTCTAACTTTCATGCTTATAATGAACGAACAATTACATATACTAAATAAATTACTCAATCTATTGCCAAACGTAAAGGGATTAGTTGCCTACCTTAGTTTCAATTTTTCAAAGAACACTCATCCTAGATACCAAGTTTCCTACCTCAAACGATGATTGAAGCAAACCTTTCACCTCTACTTCCAGCTACTACTAGGTTTTTGAAGAAATTTAACTTCGCATCTTTACCTCTCTAATTCTAGTTATGGATCATCGTAGACATACATTAACAGTGAATAAGAGATAAAAAGAGTTTGTTTTTATTGGGGGCACAAAGTACACATAAAATTCCTATTCCCTTGCCTAAAAAGAAGCTAAAAGTTTACATAGCAATCAAGAGATAGTGGTATAATTGTCTTATAACTTTTTAATGAGTGTCTAGCCATAAAATGCGCATGAAAATTGATGACATAATAGGTAAGGGATGGTTAAATTGATTGTTTATACATGAGGAACTCCATAGGTTAAGTGTTGCATATGTCAATTTCTCAATTCAGTCGATGTTGTTGCTTTTATATCGTCTTGCTTTCAATCCTATTCATTTAGTGATGGGTAATGTTGCTACATTATCTTTGAGCTGGATGGTGAATCTAGTGTTGGGGTTGCACAAGGATGGCGATGGGAGTGAGATAACGATGGTGATGACCATCTGACAATGATGATGTTGTCGATCGGTGATGATGGCCTATTAGAGGGTTTTTATATATATTAAGATGGAGGTTGGGCATGTCTTAGAGTTTCTTGTTGTCATTTTTTATTTTTTTTATTGGGCTAAAGTTTGGGCTAAGTTACAAGTACACATATCAGCCTAGTTTCTTTAATTTTCAGCTATATTTTTCATTTTCTTTGATTTTTTATAAAATGAATAAAACATAAATAACAATTATAAAATAATTATTATAAGCATAGTCAATGTGTTAAGGAATTAAAAAGTACAATTTTGGAATTAAACACCAAGCTTGCGGGGAATGTTTTAGTGGGAAGAAAAAGTCTGCGAAGGTCGTTCAGTGTTATTTGTATTAGGTTGCATTGTTTAAGGACGGCCACTTGTACTCCAAGAGATATCTTAGGCATAAATAAGTAGGAGATATGAGATTCCCTTTAACCCTATAATTATTGTTGAGGTCAAGGATGTTTGGGGCATTGATTTTATAGGACCACTTCCGTCATCTTTTGTGAATAAGTATATTCTTCTTATTGTAGACTATGTCTCTAAGTACATGGAGCCTATTTGAACCAGCACAACTAAGGCTAGAATTGTTTCAAGTTCCTTCGGGAAAATATCTTCAAGTATGGCATGCTTAGGGTTATTGTTAGTGACCAGATACTTACTTTGACTATAGATCTTTTGATGTGTGTTGAAAAAGTACTTAATCATCCATCATTCAGCAATTGGCTATTATCCACAAACAAGGGGCTACATTGAGGTTTCTAATAGGCAGATCAATCAAATCCCATAGAAGACTGTGAGTAGGAGTTGTAAAGATTAGGTATATAAATCATTGATGTATTTGTTTATAAGGTAGCTCATTAGGAAGATAATTTTAACACCCCATTAGGTATATTGCCTTTTAGGGTAGCTCATACCATCTTCTATAATGGCTACAACATCAAGTTATGTAGGCTATAAAGACTTTTAACCTTGACTTAGCAGTAGCTAGGGAAGAATGGTAGTTATAGTTGAGTAGGCTGGAAAAGATTAGAGCTAAGGCTAATGGGAATTTCTAGCATGCATAAAAGGAAAACAAAATTGTTTCATGATAGATGAACATATCAATAAGAAAGAGTTATTCTCAGGCCAGAAGTTATTACTTTATGACTTTAAACTACACCTTTTTCAGATTATGTTGTTATCTTGTTGGACTAGCCTTTGTGTTGTTTTGCATATTTTTCAACATGTTGTTATAAAGATACATGACATATGAGAGCTACACATTTAAAGGTTAACGGACGAATGCTAGAATTGTTGCTGGATATACCTATTAAGGAAAAAGAAATAGAGTGTTTGATGCTCTATGAACCATAGTATATTGATTGATGATGAGGAGATTCGCTTGGAAGCACCTAGCATTCAACTTGGTGCTAATGTTCCTTTGTATAAAACATTATTTTTGTATTCTTTTCTTTTCTTTCTGATTTTTTTTGTATGGAATAAGCACCTTGCACTATCTAAGTGTAAGGGTTGCAACAGAAAATAGAGAAAAAAGATATTCCTTAAAAGACACCAAAAAAGTTTTGTTTAATGTGATCTTGGGGAGTGAGCACTAATACTACTAATCATGAACTCTTATAACTTAGCTACAAGGTTGAATATAAGTAGGATGTGCATTATAAAAATTAGTCAAAAGTGTGTCATTGTATGTTACAGTGCCAACCCCGACAGTAAGTCATGTTGACCTCAGTAGATGAACCCACGAGACTTTGAGTTATAGACTAATTGTAATTTTTTTTTCCTTTTGTTTTATTTCATGTATAACTCTTCTATGATGCATATGTTTAAGAACTTGCTTTGTCCCTTTTCAAAACTGCTCATGGCATGTAGATATGCACAATGATAGAGGTGTTCTTTGCTTTTTAAGCTACGTTAGCCAAAAGGCAACCTTGGGATATGTGTTAACCCTTTTACTCCTTTTGAGCCTTCACCTTTTCTATTGTCACAACCTCATTTGTTGCATCCTTGCCAAAAATAAGTTTCCTATACTAACACTAGGTCTAGTAGAGCAACATTTCTTTCTGGAGATGGACAGTTTCTCATGTTACACAAACATGCTCCTCTCATTACTTTGTTGGTTTAAAGAGGGGATTGATGTCAATTGTATAACTAGATCAACTCCCATATGGATTTAAGGATTAAGTTTTAAAAGCTTTGTAGATTTGAGTTATTATTCCATTATTCTCATGCCATTAACCTATTCATTCTTTTACCCAGAAAAAAAAAAGATAGAGAGACAGAGCCAGAATAGAAAGAGACGGAAAGACAGAGAAAAGAAATATAAGTGAGGCATGATGAGCTTCCAATGGTTTATATTTCCAACTCATTCCAATGGTGTTTATAGGTTTGGTATATATGCTTAAAGTGTATGTAAAGCTCATGTTTTGTTGGAGAACTATGTTCTGTAATCTAGAATATCCTTGGCTTTCTAACTCCTCATTTCCTAAATATTTTCCCTTTACACCTTGACCTCAACAGAATTATAACCCTTACAAAGACCTCTTGATTGCATTTTACATTTTTGCTAAAAAAATGTTGGATAATCTAAAGTATAATCATGCCTATGATAGATTATTCTATTGAAAGAGTAACTGAGAGGACCACCAATCAAACCAAAACACATGAGGTGCTAATCACTTACTGAACACAATGAATGGATTTTATAAGTAGGGACTAAGAATCTTGATATGTATGTTTTTGCTTAAATATAGATGAATATCTAGGCTAGAAGGGCAATGTGGTGGATTGGATTATTTACATTTCGTTCCCTAGTATATTTTTGTCCATATTAGAGAACCCGAAAAGATTTTATGCATTTTTTCCTCTTTTATTTTTATTTTTAAGATTTTGTAGGTATATATGTTTTGCAAACCTTTCAAAAACCTTACTCACACACTACTGGGCACCTAGGATTTAAAGGGCTTATTGCACATGCCAAATTCATGCAAAAGTAAGTTGAGGGTCCTATTTTCTTGTTTTATTTCTATACTTAGCTTAGTTTTAGCTTACTTGAGGAAGAGAAAAATGTAAGTGTCAGCATATTTATTGAGTTAAATTTTAATACATTTTAATCTTATATTTTTGTTGCATTAACTCTTTCTTTTGCAGTATTTTATTTGTGCTTTACATAACAAAATGGTCAGTAAAGAGCTCATAAAGTTAGATAATAAATGTCATATTTGCATGGATTATTTAAGCATTTATGAGTCATTTTAGAGGTTTAATAATCTTAATTTTATGATTCACGCCCTAATTTCTACTAGTATGCTTGGGTTTTGCTTGTTTGAATAGTCCCTACAAATAATTTTGACCTTGTGAGCCCAACATGTCGCAATAGAATCATGACTTTAGGACCTTCTTGGTCAAAGAAGGTAGCAAAAGAGGCCCAAAAATACCCAACATGAACATACTGTGGTCATTACCATGGTCTAGGAAGTTCCAAGAAGAAGTAGTAAAAGGAGTAAGCGATAACGACCAAGATAGTGGCCACCATAGCCAAGGCATTGTGGGGCCCTTGGCCTGTGCAGTCCCCCATGGACTACCCGTGGTTAGTCCTGCTTCCCGAGTTAACTAGTTTTCTTCGCGGTTGATCATGGCCTACATGTTTTGCACATTAGGAGCCTTGATTCCAACGATTTGTTTTTCCACGCTAGAAAGAGTTTCAGGAAGAAGAAGAAAAATATTTGTAAGGGAACCGCAGATTAGGCCAGCATTGAAAGATCAACACATTACCATATAAACTAAGCATCTCTTTCTCTTTCTTTTCCTCATCTCTGAATTAGATTTTTTTTTTTTGTAATTAGATTTCTTTATCATATATGAGTAGGTTTCTTCAATTTAGGGATTTCATTACCTTTGAATGATTTTTGCTTGTTTGTGATTGTTGAATCCCCTAAACCCTTATTGATTATGTATTTAATCCATCCCAGAGGTTTGTTTTCTAAGTGGATAATTTGGCTAATTGCCTACTTGTCTTAGATATTGAATGAAGGACTTAAAGGTTAAGTTTGATACCAGAAAGCTAGTACTAGACTTGATTGTGTGGATTCTTGAGAGAGATTCACCATTCGAGAGAGCTCAATTAATAATCTACATCTTAATGAGTCTAGATTGATTAAAAATCACAAAAGTAGGGTTTGGTTGATTCTAGGTTTTTCATTATAACTTGAAATAGACTAGTGGTACATTAGATTGCAACTCTTTAAAGAAATCAACTTGGTAAAATGGGTTTGCAATCACTTGAAGTGGACCATTTCAAAAATCAATTCCTAGATTTTTATATTCCATCGATTTTGTTCATATTTTACTTAAGTTAGAATTCTCGAATTATCATCACTGATTAGCCTATTCTGAGGGAATTAAACCCTGTAGATGAACCTAGTTCTTGAGAAAGATGACCTTCATTTGATATAATGCCACCGTGTGCTTGCAGCCCTATCAAAATTCTGGTGCCATTGCCAGGAACTAGTGTCAAATATTGAATTTTCCTGATAGGTTTGACTAAGCATTTTGTTTTTCCTTGAAGAAAAAAATTAGAAATTGAAAAATCCAAAAAAACAAATGAAAATTTCCCATTCCTCGCAATTCGAGCATGAATTAGTTTGGAGGTATTTTTAACGCTCACATGCTTTTCTTGCATAATGTGGTTATTGTGTAGGTAAATGGAAATTTTTAGCCGTTATTGATGGGAGTGTGAGTAGTAAAACTTGTACTCTTTTAGAGTACTAGTGTTTTCATGATAAAAGTGTTGATAAGCCATGATATTTGCATGAGTAGATTGTCTGGGATTCATTTGAATTTGAGAAGGCTAATCGTGTGTCTATATATTCTTTTCCTAATGCTTGTGCATTCTATTCTAGATCTTATTGTACGCCTTTTGGGCATGACGTGTAATTCTTTTGACCATGATATTAATCATGTGCGTATTAGGCGTGCTATGTACAACCTAACTTTGCATCACCCAACGATAATACTAATGTTGTCCTGACCTTACTTGATTCATTATTTCCTTTATATCAGTGCACGGGGCTCGAGGAATATGAGCCTTTTAGGTAGTTGCTAGGTTTTGTGTTGCTGATACATGTTTTGCGTTAGAAGATACTTTGGAAGAGGTTTATGCTATAGTTCAAACTCCTTTGGAGGGCTCACATGATGTGTTTGTGCATGACAACCTTCCTAGTGTTGGTTGTGCTATTGTTCTCCCCAATCTACTTGATCATGCCCATGTTTCCCCTATGTGTTCACAACCTTCTCCTTCCCCTGAGTATTATCTTGATGTGCTTATTGGTAACCCTATAATTTGTTATGCTAATATTGATTCGAGGTATAAGGACAACATGTTTGATGTGCTTGACAGGAATGTTGATAATTGTGTTTCCCTATGATACTTTAATGGGTATAATGCCTCCCTTAACCCATATTGCATGTACCTAGCGGATGAGCCTAGAAAAATCAATGTGGAATACCTTCATGGATTTCTCTCTTGATTTTTCTATGGCATTTTGTTTGTTAAAGATAGCGCTGAATTTCTTTACTATGATTATCTTAATTCTCTGTTACTTTCATGCTTGCAAACCCCGTGTTGTGGCATTTGACAAGCTTCGACGTGCATTGACAGCATCTGATGTGGAGGGCAAAGTCTTGAAGATATAATGGAGTGGTTGATCTTTCATGCGCCCCGGTTATTAGAATGCCTTAGTTTAGGTGCACCCATCACTTAAACCGGTGAGCTCGTTGCCTTTTGTTTCCCATTCCCTTCTCCTCATTTATTTCCTTTGAATAATGCTTTGTCTAAGCATAGGAGATGGCAGTTTCGTATTTTCTATTTTGGTTTTTTATCTTGCATACTAATTAGAGCATGTAGTTTTAGTTTTCCTTTTCTTTGTGCTAACGTATTACATTTAGTTGCAATTTCGGTTTACATATATGGTTTACGTAGATTTTTTGACATAGCCATTAATAATGATTCTCTAGGCAAAATAACTTTCATAAGCCTGAGTGACTTTTGATGTGGAATACCCTTCAGTGTGAAAATTTTTGAAGGATTTGTGAATGCCTCTTGTTTTGGCCTTTGTCTTCATAGAGAACTATGTTACCCCCTAGAGTCCTTAGCACTAATGTTAGCATATGAGATCGATTTTATGAGCTAATTGAAATTTTGGTAGATGTCCCTTGAGAACTTGAGCCTTATTTGGACTAATTGCGTCATATTTAGCCTAATGTTCTTTCATATGTGTGACTCTTCCAAGTTGCATCTCTAGAACTTGCCTATAATCTTGTTTAAAACTACATTCCAATGTGCATGATTGATGGTCTGATAGAGGCATTCTTACTTTGAATGTTTTAGCCACACAGCCAAATTATTTACCTTGTGCTACATGCTTATCCTGTTTGCCAAGTCTATGGAGCTTTACTTCAATTCGTCTATGTCATAGGTAGTTTTTGTGTAATTGAGTTTAAGGTGACTTTGGAATGCTGGCTTCTTAAGGAGTTGATGACATTGTGTATTTTGATTGTTCCTCTCTTGTTAGGGTTGTATAGGTGTTCATTAGGTGTGAGTTGACGATTCACAATCTTCTGCCTTTCAATAGTCAAAATTCTCATTTCATTTACAAAAAGGAACAAAAAGACATGAAGAAAATAAGGGAAAGAAAGGGAAAAAACATGAGTGAATAATATATTGGCATTACAAATGTATCAACTTGTGTTTCTTTTTTGTTAAGTCATTTTAGGGGTTTAACAAACTTAATTGTATGATTTACGCCCATATTTCTACTGCTACGCTTAGGTTTTACTTATTTGAGTAGTTCTTAAAGATTTTGACCTAGTGAGCCCAAAGCAAGTAAGTATAATAATGATTTTTAGGTCTTGTTGATCAAAGAAGGTAGCAAAAGAGGTCCAACAATGCCCAAAATGGATATACTGGAGCCAGCACCAAGTCCAGGAAGTTCCAAGAAGAAGCAGCTGAAGGAGTAAGAGAGAAAGACCAAGTTAGCGGCCACCATGGCCTGACCACGATGGGCCTCCCATGGATTGCTCGTGGTAAGCCCTGCTCCCTAAGTCAGCCAGCTATCTTCGCGATTGTTTGTGTTCCAGGTATTTTGTACATTAGCAGCCTTGTTCCAGCGATAAAAGCTCGATTTTACTGCCTTCCTTTATGCATCCAATCCACTATCCCAGATTAGTTTTTCCAACCTAAAGAGAGTTTGACGAAGAAGAAGAAGAAGATTTGTAAGGGAACTGCATATTGGGGAAGCATCAAGAGATTAATGCATCACTACAAAAATTAAGCATCTCTTTCTCTATCTTTTCCTCATCTCTCAATTACATTTATTTTTATTTAGACATATTAAAAGTAGTTTCTCCTCAAGCTATATATACTAAGGGGTTCTCTAAGGGAGCCACTTGTGAGGGAAGCTCATGGTGGTGTGTCGAGAGGTCATTTCAACACAAACAAAACTATTGAGATCCTAAAAGAGCACTTCTTATTAGTCTAGTATGACAAGTGATGCTCATAATGCTGTCTCCAAGTGTGCTACATATCATGGTGACAAGAGAACTTTCCATAAAGGGTTAAACACTCTAGTTCCAACTCCAAATGGCATGTGCAGAGATCTAAACATGGACTTCATTTTGGGTTTACCAAGGACCAAAAAGGACATTATTATATTATAGTTGTGGTGGACATAGTGGTGGATCTAGACATTTAAAATAGGGGTGTTCATCTATTAACTTCATCCCTAATATACATTCCGCAAAAAAAGGGCATATGATACATACTATAGTAGTTTATTTTGTAAAGACATACTGTCTCGATTTTTTTTTTTCAAACCTTCCATATCATATTTCCACACTAATGGAACTTGATATGCAATAATAATATGTTTCACTTCTCCACTTAAAAAAAAAAGATAAAAACTTTGGTAGTCTACTACAATCTTTATTCTCTACGATCGTCTTATTTTATAGTTGACACATAAATGGCGTTGAAATCGAAAAATATTATTATTACGTATCATTTACTAAAATCGTTTGTTACGGAGCACATATCATCAGCACCAATTAATAAAACAAGAAAAAATTAAACCATGAAGTGAACATGTTAAACATGAAATAAAACTACAAATAAGTAATCTCCATTATCTAGTTACACCAAAAGGAAGGGGAAAAAGTCAACATCAAGATCAAATAAGTAATTAGTGAAAAGTTAAAGAAAATTCAGCATATTACAACTGAATAGTCATAAAAAAATCAATAATAACAATAAAAGAAAATCAAAGAGACTAGTATTAAATTAAATTAAAAAGCCAAAAATCCACATAAGCGAGAGGGAGAGAGATAGAGAAAGAGATTTGGGAAAGTGGAATGCAGTTTTGCTTGAGAAGAGGAGGGAGAGGGGGAAATTTGAGCCTAAGAGCATTTAATTCTGTTTTATTTTGCTGTAAAGTTTGAACTTTATAGCTGTAATTTTTATATTTAAACAAGCAAAAATTTTGGTATGTCGATTGGGTATATTTAGAAAGTGTCCATAAAGCATAACCTTTAGGGCTTATTTCAAGGGTGTCCATATATACCAAATTGACCCCCTTAAAATAACTCATTAAAAATCTTTTGACCTCATGAAACTTTTTTTAGGGTAAGGGGTGTCCATGGACACCCTTAACCTCAACAGGGATCTGCCCATGGGTGGACAAGCTCTTTAAGATGGCTCACTTTATTTCATGTGAAAAGAATGATGACACCTAGTTAACGGGCTCTCTAAGTTGGCTAACTTTATTTCATGTGATGAGTGATGACGATACTCATATTGTTGATCCGTACTTCAAGGAACTTATCAAGCATCATGAGTGCTAAAAAGCATTGTCTCCTATTAGGACACGAAGTCTCTATCTTATTTTTGGAGCTGCTTCTAGAGACTATTTGGAACCTAACTCGTATTTAGTAGTACATGCTATCCTGAAGCCGATGGGAGAATAGAGGTCATCAACCAAATTGTATCTACCATTCTTAGAGGTTTTCCAAGCAAAAACCTCAAAGAATGGGATCTAAAGCTCTCACATGCCAAATTTCATTACAATCGTACTCATACTTATTCTGTGTCTCACTTTTCCTTTGAAGCTTATTATGAAATCAATCCTATCACTCCTATGGACCCTATTCTTATTTCCATTAAGCATAGGGTCATCTTTGAAGTCTACGAGAGAGGTAAAGAAACGCAAAGGCTCTAGAGAAGGTCAATCCCTCTTATATAAGGCTATAGCTGAAAAGCATAGAAGGCCTTTGCTTTTATATCTGGTTGACTTAGTATGGTTTCACTTATGGAAGGGGAAGTTTCTATCAAGAAGGAAAAATAAATTCGTGGCTCAAAGAGATAGTCCATTGAAGGTGCATAAAAGAGTTTGGGATAATGCCTTCAAATTTGAACTACCTAATGACATGAATATGACTATTACAATCAATGTGGGAGACCTTGCTTCTTAAATTGATGATGACTTTGAGAATTTCAAGATAAATCCTTCCTATGTGGGAAAGGTAGATACATATAAACTCTATGCAAATAAATGGATGTGTAGTTCACTTGCTAATTATATTTCTAGATGGGATGATTTTGTTAGATGTTCTTGAAAAAACATTTTGTAAATGCCAAAACCGTTAAATTAAGAAATTATTCAAATCAGTTTATTAGTTAGAGTTACATGGAAATATTTAAGAACTAGTGGGCGATGGGTTTGACTGCTTGCATCTTTGTCAAATTATTTATAAGGGTTTAGACCAATAGATTAGGACCATGCTAGAGTCTATGTGCCAGGGGTAGATTTTGCCTGAGAAGCCTACTATAGCTTTAGAATTCTAAAAGGACTTAGCTGCAAAAAAAATAAAAAAATAGTGATTAACCATAAGAGATTAAGTCTGACTTCTGGAATTATTAGTGGTAGGGGATTTTATATGTAGTTTAAACTTAAGTTGTAGAGTTCAAGTTAATAACTTTAGAGAACCAATTGAAATGGTTAGCTATTCAGCAGGTCTAAGACTTCTAAAGTACTTCTATTACATGTTTTCACTATCAATCCTTATATCATACACTGACTATCTACCCCCATTATGCTAAGTAATTATCAATTAAAATTAAGTAAGTAAACATATCCCACCAAAGGCCAAGAAATGCTCCTATTTCCTTAACGTACAATCCATGCTAGTAGAACCATCTGAACTTTTCTACGTGTCAAGGTCAAACTTTAATTAGAAACACAATTTTCTAACCACCTTTTTACTAAAGCTACGTAGGCGGTCTAGGCAGCCTTTTTATCCCATTGTTCAGATACGAACACGTCCTTGCTTCAATGAGATTGATAAAATATTTAAAAATCTAGAGAGGTCATTAAATAGCTTAGACAAGGTAATGGAGACAAAGACAAACTAGTTTTTATAAATAATCACAAGTAATAGGGAGAAAAGGGCATTTCCTAGTCGGACAGAGCCTAACCTGAATGTTGGCCTATCCTCCATATACCCAACTAGCCTTGATAATGTGAAAAGAGTCTATACAACAACTTAAACTTAGATTGGGTCGTTTAATTTGTCATGATCTAGAAGACCTCGTAAATGTACCTATTCGAGATCTCTATTTCCATCATCTCTTGCCCAAACTGATTTAGCATTGTTTGATTTGGATCGAGCGTCAATTTGCTTCCATACTCGGTGTGTGAAAGGTTGGGATCATAACAATGAAAACCCACATGGACGTTCCTTCAGCTGGTTGTTTACTCAACTGAAACTCCTTGCGAAATAGTTGAGGATGTCATGAATAAAGTGGGTGAGTAAGTTTCCTATGGACTTTGTGATTTAGCAAATTAAGACTGTTGATAGCCCCAAAGCCAAAATCCTTGTCATTGTTTCTATCTACATCAAATGTTCTCATTAATTGTAAAAATGGTATGATGAAGTTGTCTTTTAAACGTATCATTGTTGATTGAAAATTTATCCTATCAAAAAGAAACATATTGCTTTTTATGACGAGAATGATAGCATTAATCAGTTAGAAGTTTTGCTCCTGATGACTCATGTTCTGATGGTTGCCTAAAAATGATTCCTTATAATGACATAGATCCTTTTTCTTTAGATTCGTCTAACTCTTCTACTGCTGTAATACTTGGCTACTCCCTTATTAGAGTTAAAATCTATGCTTTGTTCTTTTAAGTATGTGATTCTAGGTCCTAATAAGACCTTTCATGTAATTATGATTGTTGCATCTAAGCTAAGTGAGGGCTAAGAAGGCAACTTGCTGAAAGTGCTTAATGAAAACGAAGACAGCACAGGGTGGAGGTTAAGTGACACAAAAGGTTTTAGCCCCTCCATTGTGCAACATAGAATTCATCTCAAGGATCATGTTAAACTATATAGATCTCATCAAAGACATCTCAACCCTAGCTTGTAAGAACTTGTGGAAAAAAAAAGCAATTAAGCAGTCAGATCATGGTATAATCTATCCGATTTTTGGTTCACTTCTTAAGAAAAGCAATGTTATTGTATTAGCAATGATAAGAATTAACTGACATTGGAGTGTTTTTGTTTTAACTATAGGAATATCCCCACCAACAAAGGCCACGTCCCTTTATCTTTGATGGATCAAATGCTTGAGAGATTAGCTAGACATAGTTACTGTAGCTTTTGGGATAGGTGTTTTGCCTATACCAAAATTTGATAGCAGTTGAGAATGAACACAAGATAACATTCATATGTCTCTCCGGTATTTCTCCTTTCCATTTGGTCTTCCTAATGCTCTTGCCACTACTTAATGCTAAATGATTTCAACATTTTCTACTATGATTTAGCAATCCATTAAGGTGTTTGTGGTTCAATTCCCTTTGTCTATCTCCTCATTTGATGATTGCTTGGCTAGTTTATAAAGATGTACGAGGGGAAAAAAACTAACTCTAGAGTAAGAACAATGTCATGTGATTGTAAAGAATGCATTATTTTAGGGCATGCAGTTTAACACGATGCGATCGAAGTTGACAAAGGTAAAATTGAATTAATTGCCAATCTTCTCCTCTCACTTGTGTCTAAGGTATTAGTAAATTTTAGGGTATGTATGTTTTTATAGATGATGTATTTATAACTTTAGTAAAATTGCTAAGCACTTGACTAACCTTTTAATGAAAGATGTCCCTTTTCACTTCTCTCTGAGGACTGCTTGAAGGCATTTACTAATTAAAGGGTCCCCTAACTTCTTTCACTATTCTACACCATCCTATTTATGAGAGCCGTTTTTAATTGATAGGTGATACTTCTAACTATGATTTAGGGGTTTTCCAAGGACAACAAGTAGATAGGGAAGGTTATATCATATATTATTCAAGTCACACTTTGAATAAGGCCAAGTTGAACTATAATGTGACCGAAAAATATTTTTAGTTGTGTTTGCTTTGAAAAAGTTCCAACTCTAGTAGATTAGCTCTCATATGATTATCTATGCAGACTATGCCCCACTAAAGCATCTCTTCTCTAAGAACGATACAAAACCCAAACTACTTAGATTAATTTTGCTGTTATAGGAGTTTGAATGTGAGATTAAGAATAAACAAAGGCCTAAGAACGTTTATGTTAATCACCTATCCAGAATCATTGTAGAAAAATCGAGTAAGCATGTTATTTCTGGGTGCTTCCCTTATGAGCAACTACTTATGATTGAATCTAAAGCATGACAACCTGACATTATTAATTACTTAGTGACTAGAGAGACACCACATGGTTGGAGTAAACTTGATAAGGCCTACTTCTTTTCTTTGGTGATATTTTTCTGTTGGAAAAACCCGTAATTGTTTAAGTATTGTTCGGATAAAATCCTTATAAGTTGTACACATAATAGTGAGATTATAACTTCCCTTGCTTTTGGTCACAAGCAATCTTATAGGGGCATTTTAGTGGGAATAAAAACACTGTCAAGTTCCTTCAACACATTGACTAACTTCGTTTATGGATGCCCATTTGTACGGCTAGTGTATGCCAACCAGGATATTTGACACTTGGAGCTCTTGTTACATTCCTCATGAAAAATGTTTTCACAAGGTACGGCATGCCTAGGGTTGCTATTAGTGATCAGGATACTCATTTCGATAATATCTCTTTTGATGCATCGTTAGGAGTCAATCGTCGATCATGTGCCCATTACCTATCATCTCTAACTAGTGACCTGATAGAGCTTTTTAATAGATAGATCAAATAGATAATAGAAACGATTACGAGTAGGAATTGTAAAAAGTTGGCCGGATAAACTCATTGATGCTTGATAAGCATAGAGGTTAGCTTTTAAGATCAGTTTTCGATATGTGACCTTATGGTTGTCTATGTTAAGCTTTGTCATTTTCCTATAGACATAGAGTGTCTGCTATGTGGATGATAAGCATCTATTTTACTTGATTTTTCCCCTCATTCACACATCTATCCAATTATATTTAGTGTGGATTTAGTCATTTTTATCCTATTGCATTCTTAATCCTCTTAATACGGTAATCTGCTTATTCTAAGGTGATTACCCTAACTTTGAGAGATTTAAGCGTGGTTGGATAACATAATGAACTAAGGGGAGGTTTGGGCAAAGAAGATGGCAAAAGGAGGCAATAAATGCTACAATAGTTGAAATCCAAGGTTAGAATACATGACATGGCTAGCCAAGCCAAACTACACGACCGTATAGAGTTTCTAAAATTACGGCTGAAAGTTGAACCGACATTAGTGGTCATGCTAGAGGCCAGAGCAAGATTATAAGAAAATTCGAAGATCCTGACATAGGACGATGCAAAGGAGCATGTCCGTTTCTGCTATGGTACCCTAACATGTTTCTCAAGAGCATGTCCGATCAATTTTCAAGAGCCCTAACATGTTTTTGCGAGGCAAGTGATCATGTCATCTGGCATGCCCATGTCACTAGTAGACCTTCCAAATGGATCATTCTGTTCGGGTACAAGTCGAGTTTAATTTGGGTCGAGTCATGTTTTGGTTTAAGTGACATTTCGGGTCAGTTTAGTTTGGGTGGGGTGAACTTTGGATCTGGTCGATTTTGGGTCAACCAAATTGTGGTCCGATACGCTTGCCATACAAAAATAAACAACTTTGTAGAAAATTTCGGGTCGAATATGGTTCGATTCGGGTAAATACGGGTTTTGGACACAATTTCAATGAGTATATTTTAGATGTCAAGTCGGGTATGGGCTCGGATCATTTAGTTCAGGTTTCGAGTCTCGGGTCAGTTTTGTCTTGTCTAGTCACTAGTGCTCAGTGGCAACTTTAAATGCATGACTTTTGCAATTATTTTGGGATAGTTTTGTCCTGCCCCTAATTAGGATTTTAGCATACTTTTCTACACATTAATGCTAATTACTATTGAAACTTCATTATAAGAAAATCTTGTTTCAATAGCAATGGAATTTGCCATAATATGTTGAGATTTTGCTGCAAAAACTACTATGTGGCAACAAGTTAAACTGCCACAAGGTTGTGCGAAAAGCTCCATTATAAAGAAATTTTTTGGCAAATTAAAATTGCCGCAATTTATATAGTTCTTGTGGTAAATTTTTACTTGCCATCAATATTAATTCGCCACAATGACTTCTAACATTTAGGAACTCTTATCTTGCCATAAAATGCCTATTTGATACCCAAAAAAAAAGTGATATTTGTGACAGATATAATTTTTACAAAATATTTTGGCGTCAATTACGACTCATTTGCGGCAAATGACAATCCTATAGGGTATACAATTATGCTTTGTATTATATTGTTTGAGTACATGCTATAATATTGCTAACTCTTACAATTGAAAATTATTAGTAAATATATGAAACAAGTTTATGGATAACCAGTAGAAACAAATAAAACAAATATATACCTGAAAGAAAATAACATAAATATATATCATTGCATGAGGTACATTCACTTAGTATCTTATGAAATTTTAGCTACGATCGTTTTTTCATAACTACTAAAATATCAAACAATTCAACATAACTTCATTAAAATATCAAATTGTGCCTCAATTTTGGAGGAAAAACTAGAATGAGGTCTTCATCTTGATGACTTTGTTTTCTTCATTTCAGTTCTTATGTTATTCCTCATGAATGAGTATTTGCAATAAAAACATAAAAGAATTTAAATGAGATTAGTCTTTGCATCTCATGTGGCAAAAAAAAAACTTAAATAAACTACGAATGGGATAATAAATGGGAAAACTATTATGAGGCCTCTTATTCCCAAAATCGTTGCACTTCAGTTGATTACTGATTTGCAATTGCCTAACATTGTGAATTATTGCATATGAAAATTTCGACATATATGTCCTCACTATGCGTTCGTTTGTGCTTTTAAAAAATATGCATGTTCAAGGGAAATACTATCATTTTACCATAAAATTTACTCTTTGCATTTTGAATTTGCATTTCAACCCATAATTCTCAAATAAATTAGAAATATAGGGTCTCGTAACAGTTTTTGCATAACAAAATTTATAACTTAAAATTCTTTAGGGGAGGGGGAATAAGAGAGAAAAGAAGCCAAAAAAGAAAGAGAAGGAACAGAGGGTTATAACTTGCTAAGATGTTGACTATGAAATGCAATCATCACCTATGGACCAAGCTTTGAAATTCATGTAAATAAAAGCAATTTGAATGAAATGTACGACTAGGCGATTAGCTGCCTTTGCTCATAATAACTAAAGCTAGAATGCCCAAAAAAAAAATTATCATTGAATCGGAGGATATCTGCTAAACAAGTAATACTAATGTCTTCTTCAATAGACATGGTGGCAATTGCTTGACCACCAGTGCTTAGCATCGACTTTTAACTGGTATGTTTCTCTAGTTATGGAAACAATAGTTAGTTTTTATTAATTCATTTTTTTCTAGCTAGTCAATGAAAACTTTTCAATTGGTCATGATACAGTTATTCTACTTGACCCCTTAGTGGGACAATCATACATAAAATAATATATTCATCTACTTGTTAATCTTCCCTCCAAACGCTGAGGTAGATAGCACCCTCATTCTCACAATGAACAACCATTTAATGGAGAATTTTCTTATCTAAATCATTCCGTGAGACAAAACCCATAAAACTTCACTATTCAATCTATTAGACAATTCTAGAAACTATAGAAACAAAACGTTTGTATAATGAAAATTTAATAAGTCTGTAACTCCATAATTCAAGGATTTGACATTACTCAAATCCTAAAAAATTGACATGATAAAGGCATTGCTGCAAAATGACTTTACTTCTAACTTATTACGTGTCGAAATGTTTCCAACTAAGCACTTTCGATTACTTGATGGGTGATTGGTTTAAATTGCTTGTTCCCATGATTAAATGCTTGTAGCCTCACTTGTGTAATAACCCGACCCTAAATCATATTTATTTATTTAAATAAGCCATGTTATTCATTTTTCACATTTATTTATCTCATTTAATCATCCTGGTTGGGAGAATTTATTTCGGACCCCACTTTTCAATTAGAGTTTCATTTATGTAACAATTTTGGATGAATCGATATTAGGCCCCAGTAAATATGATTCGGTGATAAATTATCTTTCATAATGTCGCTAAGATTTATTTTTTAACCATGCAAAATTTGGGCCCAAATTCATTTAGTTTGGCCCAATTCATTTAGGTCCGGATTTCAGCTTGATTCATTTTGGGCTCAAATTGTGGCCCCAAAACTTTGGTTCAATTAAATTAAGTTAATCACCATCATTTGCACTAAATTTTGATTAGCAAAAAGCTACTTTATGGGAGGTTAGAAGCTAGCCAAGTGATTTTGGTTCATTTCTAAACTCTAACCAAGCAAAACACACACACACATCTCCCTTCGTTCTCTCTCTTTTTCAAGCTCAAGTAAGTAAGCCTAACTTTGTCTCTTTGGAACTTTTTAATTTTGATTTTTGTTTATGTGATTAGAGTTTGGATCATGTTCTTTGGATGGAAATAATAGTTATTTCTATGTTTTTAATTGTTGATTAAGTTTGGAGCATGCTAGGGTTTAGGGTTATTCATGATCATGCAAGCTTAAGATTGGAAGTATGTTTTTCTTGGATTGTTTGTGTTTGATTTAGTAGTTTTAATCTCTAATAATATTTATAAGGGTGTTTTTGGTGATTTTGGATGAGATGAAGAGGAAGGGAGTTGGTTACAAGCTAGGGCTTTGGCAAGTAATTCATGGTTTGAAATATTTTGGCATCAAGCATGTTCTTTAATTATATTTTGATGCAAAATGAATCTTTGATGTGTTCTTTGACTTCAAAAAAATGATTAGGTTTGATTTTTGCATAAAGGGGTCAATTATGGACATTTCTCCAATTGATTTAAAAGTGGTTCATTTGCTCATTTATGCAAGCAAAGCTGATTATGGGTGTGTTTGGAGTGATTTTGCAAAGAGAGGAATTAAAGGAAATATGCAAAGATAATTATGGAGTATTTTGAGGTAAAATGGTTAAGTACGATGATGAGAAGAACCAAGTATTTGTTTACTGATCTTAAGGACTGATTTCAGAGGGAAATCATGCGGAAAACAAGGCGTGAAAGCATGGACAGTAGACTGTGGACATAGCAAAAATATGGTTCCGTTTATGAGCAACCTGGTACTGTTTGGGCAGTTAAAACATTGTATTTTTTGTGGGCAGATAGATCAATGAGTTATCTTTCAAATGCCTTTTGAATCACCTCATTCTGAGTTCTGTGAAAAAAGTTATGGCTATTTTTCTAAGACTGCGCAGGATAGACCGAGTTGTGCACAGTTGTGATTAAGCCCAATTTTGAGAACCGTGTTGTTGTAGTTGGGTTTTGTACTGTAAATGAAAGTGTTGCTAGCCTTATTGATCTTTTCATATTGGGTTATATAGCTAAATTGAGGTCACAGGTGAAAGTTATGAATTCCCTAAGGTGGACCTTGAATCGGTAACAATTTTGATTGTACTTAGAAGCTTATTTGGTTTGGAAAACTAAGTTGCATGGTATGTACAATGAAGTTGAAGAAGTGGGGAGATTGATAACTCAAGATTAGTGTTTAGTGCTCCAAACCATTGTGTTAAAAGTTATTCTGAACCTACTACCACTCCAATTGCCCTCAAACCTTTGTTACCCATCTCAAAAATATCAAAAATCTGTGATCAATTATAACCATCAAAGTTTTTCTTTTATGATCTCAATTATTCTATCTTGATCTGTTTTACTCAACCATTATTTCACTTTGAGTTAAACTACCATAATTCATTTTGTTTTCAAATCATGTCGGTAGAACTTATCTTCTGTTGAATTATTTGAGTTATAGATGCCTTTTAATGAATATCTATTACAATCACAAATTATGAAAGTCATCGTTGTTTACTAATTACATACACCTATAATTACATTTCTTAAACCGAAATCGGGGCCTAGTTTATCGTTTCCCATTGTGCATAAGTATTATCAAGTGAGATTGCATTTTAAAGACTTCAGGTACGTTCATTGCTTGTATATTTAGAAATCAGCACGTATTTATCAAAACTACAATATTTTGGTAAGTACATCAACGAATCAGTTTAATCAGTGATTTGTCACATAATTAGTGACCCCATCAATTATCAGTTATAGGGCGTTGCCCTTCAGTTACACGTGCGGCTTCAGGCTAGGTCCCCCGATCGGCTTGGTAGGTGTACACCTATCCGTAGATCATAACGGGTATCAAGGGGGTTCACTATCAGATAATAACTAGAAATTGCAGTTTACATTCATCTCATTCATTATTTTGACTTAAAATGAATTGCAAAGCGGGAGCCCAACCAATTTATGCATTGATCATTTAACAATACAGAAATGCATGTACTGAGCTTCAGCTCATAGTTCAAAATGTTTTCATGTTTCATTTTAAGCAAAAGCTCCGTGAATTACCCTCATGCTAGCAAGTCAGTCGAAGAGAATAAGTAAGTAAGGGAAACTTTGATGAATCAACAGTGATATAGACCGTGCATACTTTGGAGTCGTATTTTATAATCTTCAGTATATGGAGGCGTAAGCTCTGTAGTGAATTGCTTTACTGTAGCGTATAAACCTTATGTTGGTTAATTAGGGAATGCATATGATTGAGTTTATGCCTAACTATGTTATCTCTAGTACACTTACAGCAAGCCTTGTCCTCTTGGAACGACGGTAACACCCCGATCATTATGTTTATAAGTTGTAATTGAGAGAATCAGAATAGTAATTGTGAACAGTGAAACATGCTTATTTAGGGGGTGTTACAATTTTGCTTAATTAGTTGTAATTGAGGAAATCATAATAGTAATTGCAAACAGTGAAACATGCTTAATTTGGGGGCATTAGAGTTTTAGTTTCTCAATTGTAATTGAGGGAATCAGAATAGTAATTGCAGACAATGAAACATGCCTAATTAGGGGGTGTTACAGTTTTGGTATTAGAGCCAGGTTGATTTCTTTGATGGGATATGGAGTATGGAGAATAGAGATTAGAGGGTGAGAAGGTTGTTTAGTGAAGGTTATTAATATATCATTAGAGATTTATGACAGTAGAAATGCATGTTTATCTCTCCCATGTTTTAACTTATATTCCTCCTTGTTAGATGGATCCATATGCAGTGAATATGAAGTCAAGTACTTCTGTGGCCATTCGCATCTCTTTACTACTTGCTAGCATGGTGGTCCACTTGTATGACCTCTATTACAGGTTTTCTAGCCACAGATGTGGTCCATACCTCTATAGACAGTTGTGGTCAGTACCTAAAGTTTCCCCCTGGAGTTCGTTATTAACGTTACAGAGTTCATAGCCCTAATGGGCATATTTCAATAAGGTTTATCTAGATCGTGATAATCTATGGGAAATCCTCCTAAGATATATGAGCATACTTAACATTAGGGTATCATACGGTGCAAGAGACGAACCCTTGTGTATGATCTTAGTTTGACTGTTCCAGTATTGGATTATGTGTATCTTCCTTAGACAAAGGAAGGGTTTGATGAGGGCCACATCAGGATAGGGAGTTATGTGAACTAGACTTTACCATAGTGAATATGTATAAGCACTTGGGCATAGGTTATCAAGCTAACAAGAGTGGGAGACTCCATGTTATTACATTTTAGGAAGCATATCAATGATTACATGGAACCAATGTAGAAAGCATAGCAACATTACCAGGAAACAAGGTGGTAAGTAAGTGCGATACTAAGGTGGTGGAATTATTCCAGTATTAAGAGCAATGGAAGTAACTTCTAGAGTATTCATTTTAACAAGAGTTTTTATGGGGTTATGTAGGATGTAAGGGAAAGGACCTGAAGAAGTGATATGTATGTACACCGGTTACGTTTACTTTGCCAGTATACACATCACACACTTAAGGGAATTTTAGAGATTTAGTACGTACTTTAGTTGTGAGCTATTCAATGACCCAGTATTGGGTAAGGTAGAGAATCAGAGAAGTATGGCAAGCCACATCTTTAATTACTTGAATCTTGTATCCTTAACCATGTTCACTTGCCAGCTTCCGCTATATTATTCTCTATAAGAGAGAATGATACAGAAACCATTTAGAGAGAATATGGGATTAGATTGCTTTGTTCAAAAAGGTGCCAGTTTAGCTTAACTCATGACATGACAGCAAAGTTGCAGAGCGAGTGGATCACATGAGGTTCCAGTTTAGCCCAACACTTTGGCAACTTTTCTTATAAGTAACTCAAACCTAACAATCATGATCATTTACCTCGCTGGTTATATAATGGAACCTATAATGATCCCCAATGTGCGTGCCTTTGTAATTTGCAATTCTCGCAGGAATATTTGATCCTCTCTGCTTACGGTTCAGTCATTGATGTGTTCGTATTTCACAGTTGCATACTCTAACTCCTTATTCCTATTCACTTATTGTTTGTAAAGCCTCCTGCCTTATGACCTCAACAGAGTTCAACAGAGCTAAAGATTTAAGGGTCATTGTGAGCTATAAGGTATTTATGAGCTATGTTGGACCAGTTGAATGAGTCGTTGGCTATAAGTTAATATGTATGGGTGCATGTTTTCATTCATTTAGGAGTTGTATTATGTGTTCATTTCTCTAATTTTTTCAAAACTTGTAATTGTGTACTCTGGGTGTGTAGACCATTGAGTTATGAACTCCGACGTGTGGTTGTTGAGCTATTGAAATGTTTCTTTCCATTTCAAGTATATATTGTAAGGCTTGAAGCCTAGATTTGGTCAGTTGTAGGCGAAACTTCGACCGTTTTGTCCTAGGATTTAAGGGTTTCATATTTGATGTTGAATACAGTGATGTTTAAAACCCAATGTAGGGATGTCTTTTGCACCTTTCTAAGAGATTATTACATTGTTAAGGTACATCTGCCCCTCCAGATAGGGGAAATGGCTTGTGGGGCTATATCTTTGGGTTGAATCAATATGCGCTGGACATTACAATGAGTACTTAAGTCTGTTGATGCCAGTTTAGTAGCTTATGGTATGCTACTCGATATTATATGGGTTGTATTTAGTGTGACAAGTTTTCATGCAAAGGGAACATCTGTTTTTGTCACTGAACCCTTACTTTGGCAATTCTCCTATTACATCTAGTCATTGACTTACCTTTGCCCTAGCCCTTGGATTGTTTAGGGTATCATTTCATGGCTCATAGCACTCAGTTGTTCTATAGTAGTTCTTTGTCGAGACCATTTGCTTTAAGGGCCTCATCTGACATCTAAGCCATGCCAAGTATCACTTATCTTTTACAAGAATGCTTTTTTATATAGTATTTCTTGTAATGGTTGTTTCCTTTACTCAAAGATCTGCTTCTATCCAGTATTGTTTAATTTCTCTCTCCATTTGAAGCCGCAAAAGGGTACACACTTTTTCGTTTCTAGCATGACCTCTGATGTTCTTGCAAACTCATTGTCAAGTTTGGAATATCGTTTTTTGTTCAATTCTAAATGGCTGTCAATATTCCAATACTATTGAGTATTATCATCTTTTATTCATTCTCCTGGGAGCATACTCATGCATGTATGTTATATCTCTTTTATTCATTGTTGAATACCTATATCTCATTCATTTAGTGTTGAGAGCATGTTCATGCATATACCTTATACTCCATTTATGCGTAATGATACACTCGTATGACTTGCTCTGAATTCATAAGGTGATCCGTCTCTCATTGGTGTGGGTGACTATTATAATCCTCTTACTCTTCTTATTTTGAACTTCAACTCCCCCACATATATCTTACATGCTCATAAGTAAACTCCAGCTTTTCTGTTCAATCTTATTGCTGGACTTGAATTGGTTTCATATGACCAAAGGCCCGAGTTTCTAATGTCACTTGTTCAATCTATTTACTTATCCATTGGTACTTTGCTCGTCTAGTCTATTGATCTATCCATTACACTTTATCAGTCCAATCTATTAATCTATTTATTGCACTTGCAATTCTCACACCTATATTTTATATCCTCATAAATAAACTTCAATAATCCTTATTCAACCTTATTACCATACTTGACTTAACTCCATATAAGCAAAGGCATGTTCCCACTGCGGCCCATTCAATCCATTTATCTATTCATTAGACCTTGCTTGTTTAAGCTATTTATTTATCCATTGTACCTTGTTTATCCAATCTATTTGTCTATTTATTGTATTTTGTTTGGCCACTCTCTCGATTGCATTTATCCTCTCAATGGTATCTAGAAAGTCACCCTATTCGAACTTCGTTGCTGGCCATCTTGTTTTTAAATCATCAACTAACTCAAAGGTAATAAGGCCATCCATCTTCTTGGATAATTCTGTATTGGATCCTTTATAATCAATATTTATAAACCATGATTCTTTTGGTATTATAGTTCAAAATTTTGGATACACTCATGGTTATCTTTATTCTAACCACCCCATGATAATCTCTCCTTTATTAGCCTTTTCTAGTCTTGTTGTTCGTTTCTTTTGTATGCAATGATTCCCTTGGCTAACAATTCCATCGCTCTCATCCCTAATCATGGTCATTTCATCACCCATTATCGACCGGGGGCAGACCCCTGAGTAGTCTAATGAGGGGACATCATGTGATGCATTAAGAATATCAGATGGGGACTTTTTGATGAGGGCATAGTCTCAAGCACTGTCTAATTACATTGGAGTGAGCTAGAAAAACATTGAGTATAAGGTCAGAGCTAACCCTGGCGAGCCTTAAGAGTGAAAACTTCAAGTACAAGATGACGTGATACAAGGTCGACAAAAGAGTTGTGCTGGCAAAACAAGGAAACAACCAAAGTCTCATATGGGTTATAGAGTATTTCAAAAGGCTTTTCTAGACAAAGGTAGCACAAGACAGACTATCCAAGGACAACTAGGGACTAGTTACATTGGGCCTTATGATTCATTGAAAGGTTAAATCCTGGAGCTTGTTGACTGCACCTACCTCTTGAACCTAGACACGTATTTAACGTGTTTTATAACTCGTAATAGTATCAGAGTACTTATCAGGGTATACAACAGTTTTCATTAGTGGATAAGGTGATGAAATAGTAGTGAGCACGTCCTCACTAGTAACAAGGTTCTTTTCTTTCGAAGAGAAAATCAGTTTTGAGCCCAAGTAATTGAGTTCATTGAAGCTAGTGTGTGAGAAGTGTCTAGATCTGCTACTGAAACATGGGATTAAGCAGCTTGTCGACTAGGTCTGCTTATATAACTCAAACACATGCATAACGTGTTTCTTACCTCATAACTCAGGCAATACATTTCAGATGCTGACCATGCTCTCTTAACTAGACACATTACAGTCACTGAGGGTCTCGAGTTTGAAGAGCACCCAGTTCAGATATTAGATGATAGGAATAAGTAGCTACGCTTCAAGCAGATGCCCGTAATCAAAGTAGATTGGCAAATCATACCTCCTCATAATGCAGTTAGGGAAACTGAGGATGAGATGCAAGCCAAGCACCTACATCTATTTAAGATAAACTTGTATGTTTTGGAAAAGCTCATAAGTTTTGAGGACGGAAATCTTTAAGGGAGAAAGGATGAAATAGCCCCACCCTAAATCATATTTGTTTATTTAATTAAGTTATATTATTAATTTTTCACATTTATTTATGTCATTTTATCATCCCGCTTGGGAGAATTCGTTTCGGGCCCTATTTCATTTATGTAACAATTTCAGGTGAATCGATATTAGGCCGCAATAAATATGATTCGGTGATAAATTATCTTTCATAATGTAACAAAGATTTAATTTTTAACCATGCGAAATTTGGGCCCAAATTCATTTAGTTTGGTCCAATTCAGTTAGGCTCGGATTTCTGCGTTTTGTGGAAATAGTTATGGCTATTTTTCTAAGACTGCGCAGGATAGACCCGAGCTGTGCATAGTTGTGATTAAGCCCAATTTTAAGAACCGTGTTGTGCTAGTTGGGTTTTGCACTGTAAATAAAAGTGTTGTGGGACTTCTTGATCTTTTCATATTAGGGTTTTACAACTCAATTGAGGTTAGGGGTGACAATTATGAATTCCCTAAGGTGGACCTTGAATTCGTAACAATTTTGATTGCACTTAGAAGCTTATTTGGTTTGGAAAACTAAGCTGTATGGTATGTGCAATGAAGTTGAAGAAGTGGGGAGATTGATAACTCAAGATTAGTGTTTGTTGCTCCAAATCGTTGTGTTTAAAGTTATTCTGAACCTACTACCACTCCAATTGCCCTCAAACCTTTGTTACCCATCTCAAAAATATCAAAAATCTGTGATCAATTATAACCATCAAAGTCTTTCTTTTATGATCTCAATTATTCTATCTTGATCTGTTTTACTCCAGCATTATTTCACTTTGAGTTAAATTACAATAATTCATTTTATTTTCAAATCATGTCAGTAGAACTTATCTTCTATTGAATTATTTGAGTTATAGATGCCTTTTAATGAATTTCTAGTACAATCACAAATTATGAAAGTCATCGTTGTTTACTAATTACATACACCTATAATTACATTTCCTAAACAGAAATCGGGCCTAGTCTATCGTTTCCCATTGTGCATAAGTATTATCAAGTGAGATTGCATTTTAAAGACTTCAGGTACATTCATTGCTTGTATCTTTAGAAATCAGCACGTATTTATCAAAACTACAATATTTTGGTAAGTACATCAACGAATCAGTTTAATCAATGATTTGTCACATAATTAGTGACCCCATCAATTATCAGTTACAGGGCATTGCCCTTCAGTTACACGTGCGGCTTCAGGCTAGGTCCCCCGATCGGCTTGGCAGGTGTACACCTATCCGTAGATCGTAACGGGTATCAAGGGGGTTCACTATCATATAATAACTAGTAATTGCAGTTTACATTCATCTCATTCATTGTTTTGACTTAAAATGAATTGCAAAGCGGGAGCCCAACCAATTTATGCACTGATCATTTAGCAATACAGAAATGCATGTACTGAGCTTCGGCTCACAGTTCGAAATGTTTTCATGTTTTGTTTTAAGCAAAAGCTCCGTGAATTGCCCTCATGCTAGCAAGTCAGCCAAAAAACATGCTGGCGAGTCAGCCAAAGAGAATAACTAAGCAGGGGAAACTTGGATTAATCAACAGTTATATAGACCATGCATACTTTGGAGCTGTATTTTTTAATGTTCAGTATATGGAGGTGTAAGCTCTGTGGTGAATTGCTTTACTATAGTGTATAAACCGTATGTTGGTTAATTAGTGAATGCATATGGTTGAGGTTTTGCCTAACTATGTTATCTTTAGTGCACCTACAGCAAGCCTTGTCCTTTTGGGACGAAGGTAACCCCGATCATTAGGTTTATCAGTTGTAATTGAGGGAATCAGAATAGTAACTGCAAATAGTGAAACATGGTTAATTATGGGACGTTACAGTTTTGGTTTGTTTTGTTTATCAGTTGTAATTGAGGGAATCAGAATAGTAATTGCAAACTGTGAAACATGCTTAATGGCGTTACAACTTGAGTACTTGAGTTAGCTTGGTCCTTGAAAGCTAGTTCCTCACAAGAGTAAACCATACTTGCCAATTGCAAGCTATAGTTGCACTATGAACTAATGGAATTTAACTGTTAGAGAGCTACAAAGACATTGAACCTTGACTTGAATTAAACACAACTTGCCCAGAGAGGAAGTTATAATGGACGGGGTTACAAGAGATTACAGTTGAGGCCTATAAGAGTTCTAGGATGTGTAAGAAGAGAATAAAATTGTTTCATCATATACATCTCAATAGGAAGGAATTCTTGTCAGCGTAGAAGGTGTTACTTTATGGCTTTAGACTGCACTTTTTCCAGATATGTTGACATCTCACCGGACTGGTCCTTTTATTGCTTCTTATAATTTTCCAAAGATATAGGACCCTATGAAAGGTACACATTTTAAGGTGAACGAACAAAGTATAAAACCATTGCTAGAGCTAGCTGCTAGGCATAAAAGATTGGAGTGTCTAGTGCTCCACGAATCACAATATAGAGATTAAGTATGAGGGCATTTGCTTACATGCATCTATCCTTTAACTTGGCGCATTGTTCATTTATACAAAACCTTATTTTGTATCATTCACTTTTATTCTGTTTCCTTTATCTTTGATTTTTTTATTTTCTTTCTTATACTTCTGCCTGCAATATGGGCCTTACATAACTCAAATGAAGATGTAAGTACGTCGCAGATAAATTTAAAAAATAAAAATAGGAGGATTTTTTAACAGTATGGAAAAGACTTTTTTGTTTTCTCTAATCCTTCACATTGGGAACTAATTTTACCATTTTGACCTCTTATGACATAACTATTAGGTTGTATAATTAAGTAGGATGTGTATTATAAACCTTATTCCAAAGCGTATCATTCTAGGCTCCAGCCTAAACCCCGACATTGTATTGTCTATCTGACTCTTCCATGGTACGTGTCTTTTGAAAATTGCATTGTCTATCTGGAAACTGCACATGGCATGTGCATATGTAAAATGATTGGGGCATTATTTGTTTTTCTAGCAACATTAGCTAAACAACCACCTTGTGATACATGTTAACCCTATTCTTGCCCTTTAAGCCTTTACCTACTCTGCTATTGCGATCCCATCTACATCTCATTGCCAAAACACATTTTGTATGCATAAGCGAGGTCTACTGGAGCAATATGTTTTTCTTAATGTGGGTAATTCCTTAAGCTACATAAGTGCAGTGCTCTTATTAGTTTCTTAGTTTGAAGAGGGTAATGTATAACTAAATGAAACTCTCAAATGGTTTCAAGGGTTATGTTTAAAGGCTTTGTGGACTTGGGTTCTTGTTTCATTATTCCCATGCCATGTAGAAATTGATTCATTTACGAGAGAGAGAGATAGAGAGAGAAAGAGAGAGATAGAGAAAGACAGAGAGAGAGAGAGAGATGAGGAATAAATGTTTGACATAATAAGCTTCTAATGCTTTATCTTTCCAAACTCATTCAAAAGGTTCTTTGCTGGTTTGTGTACATTCTTACAAAAGTGAGAAGCACATATGAAGTTCAAGCTTTTGTTGGAGATTTGTGTTCTGTGCTCCGTGAGATTGTTCGCTTTCTAGATCCTTATTTTCAAAATAGTTTCCCTTTTCACCTTTAACCTAAGCCCCACTATAACCCTTGGAAAATTACTTGATTACATTTGTGTTTTGTTAAAGTGTGATAGAGAATTTAAAGCATAATCAAGCCTACTATAGATGATTCTTTAGAAGAACAATTGAGAGATCTGCAAATAAAATAAACACATGAGGCAAGGTGTTCACATATTTCCTAAGGTGAAGCTTTACTTGTTTGGTTTTCTAATCGTTTATTAAATAGATGGAAGTTGGTGTGTGAACATCATCAATGGGGATCATGAATCATGATGTGTATAACTTATATATATGTAGACTAATATCTAGCCTATAACGGTAATGCGTTTGGTTCGATGATGTAAATACCTCCCCTTGTACATTTGCCCATATATTGAGAAAACTCAAAAAGATTTTTTGTACTTTTTTCTTTTCTCTTTTCGTATTTATCATCAAGATTTTATAAGTATATCTTTTGCAAACCCTCGTAGTAGCTTACTCATTTATTAGGGGGAATCTAGGGGTTTAAAAGGCATGTTATATATGTCAAATGCAAGTTGTGATTCCTGTGAAGTGAGTTAGGTTTTTATTTGTGTTTTGTATAATAAAATTATCTATCCAAATTACTTGGAAAAGTTGGAGGATCTGAAGAAGCTCAAGACTTCCCTCTTTCCAGTACACAAACCCTAACCTCACATGACCTTCTCTACCTCTTTCTGATTTCATCATCACCATTAAGCTCCCAACACCACCATCATTTTCACCACCCACCATCTTTCATCATCATTAGCCACAATCCATTAATGGATTGAAGTAAATCACTCCTCTCTCTGGCCAGAATACCTGATAAATCATTCCCTGATTTACTCTAAGTTGACAGTTCAAATAAGATGGTGAGACTCAAGTTCGCTCAAATTCATAGCACCATAAAGTGGATGACAAAGAATCAACAACACATGCAGATTTTGTGGGAGTAAGAGATTGGATGTGGTTGAGAAATTGTATAATTAAAGGAATAGGGGAGCTAGGGAGCATTAAATTATAGTCTAGTTCTCTCTTTATCTTCTTGCTTTCTTCCCTTATTTTAAATTCCATATCTATATGTTGTCTTTCATTGCTGACTAAGAGTATAGAGTGACAAGAATTATTGGGTTTTGAATAGTTTATTTTCATTTCTCATTTAGTTCCATCAAAAACTTTGGTTATTAGATTAAGTCAATTTTAGCTTTAGTTGCAGTTCAGTTCATCTTTGTCTTTTAGTTATTTCATGCTCTAAGTTAAGAGCTCTCATCTAAGTTAAGTAGTAAATTGAAGTACTATGTTTATCAATTGTCCATTGAAACGTCTTTGTTATTTTTATAATTCTTATTTATTTAATTTGATTTACTTTTTATTTCCTTCCTGTCGATTTAGTTCTGTAGCAAAAATCCTTGTTGTTAGGTGTTGTTACCTTTTGACATATGGGTCTCTTACTTGTTTTTTCTTTTAGTCAATGAGCTTTTATACTAGTAAATGCACAAAACGACAAAATCAGCAATTTTGCCATGGTTATGGCTTCTATGGTGTGAAAAGCAAATATAGTTTTAATTAGCTTTCGTTAACTCGTGCTAACGAGCTCCATAATCATTATTACGCTCCTTTTCCATTCTTGTATCACTTGATTTGGTTCAATTAGTGTTTGATTAATTGTGAATCAATTTATGAGTCTTGCTTAATGGGTTAATTGTTATTAATAGTGAACATCACAAAATGGTCAAAATTGGAACTATCATATTCGTGGAAACAATACATATTCGTTGAATCACATTAAAGTTAGACGTTATGCATTTTGCAGTCTGTTTACCCCAACATAAACCATAAGACATTTGCTTGATAGTTGCTATAAGGCATTAACTTTCCCAGGGGTAAAAAATCAGATATTTCATTACCACTAACAAACCCTAAGAAAACAAGGGTATGTACAAAATTTCAGTACAAAATTGCATTGATGATAAACCCACTATCATCAAGGTAGTAAGTTCATGCATCCGTGGAATCTTTTTGCCAACTTTTACTAAGAAACCAAATCTAGTTATCATAGTCTCCTTGATGGTTTTAACAACATGGTCTACATCATGATCCATATTAGTATTGATTATGTTCAACATCATTGCACTTCTTTGAATCCATATTTCATATCATAAAGAAGTGCATTTCACTTGCATTTTTTTTTTTTGGGATTCATCAACCATCGTTTTATTATTTTAAGGCTCTTTGGTATAAAGTCAACAAATTTATGCCCCTGAACTCTTGGATAAATGGTCAGTCAAATAAGATATGCTCCTAAGGTTCTTCTTGAAGATTACAAACAAGGCATCCAGTAGACATATTGGGCTTGTGTATCCCTATTATCCTTAGCACCTGTAACCTATGATGTATAATAATCTCCATGAGTACTAGGTTCTTAGAAATTTGATGTATTCCAAACAAACTTGGCCCCATAGACCTTTAATTTGCTGCAAAACGTTCATTACAATGGCTATCAACAAAATGTTAGCCATTATAGTATCCTTCTAAGTGTTTTCATCAAAATCATATTTCATAATGTCACTAATATCTCTCCATCTAGACAACGTAAGTCACCTAACGAGGATGAATAAGTTGACAACGCAAAACTTTAGTACTTTAAAAGTTTCTTTGTTATGATTGAAAGTAAGTGTTAATTGAAATACAACTATAAATTTGACCAATCAAGAATGGATTGGAAAGAGACTTTAACTAACAAGGAGCAAATATAACTCATAATAAAATAAGTGCTGATAAAAAGACTAAAGACACAAGATTTTTCATAAGGTTAACCTAATTTAACCTTGGACTATGTCCCCACCTAAGGTCCTTCCTTGACCTAAGGAGTCAATCAATCCACTATCTTCTCCAAACAGTTCAACAAGAGCCCTCTTACTGCTTGCATACAATTAATTTTATCAATGCATTTTGACAAGTCCAACTTCTGGAGTTCCTTAACTCCCATAAGTATAATGGCCAACAAAAGCCTCATTTCTCCATATTGCTAAGAAATTTTTCACAAAGCACTTTGTAATAGCTCGTACACCACATAGCAGGAGCCCTAAGCTCCTTCCCAATAGACTGAGATCTCAAGGCACTCTGGTATGCCTAACTCTGAGAGTTTACAAGCTCCAAGGAAGACAACACTCATAACACAAAAGTGGTGGCTCTCACTCACTTTTGCTAGGCCATTAGTACAAAGAATTAAAGGAAGAATAACTATATTGGTTATAAGCTTATGTCATACTGATTACTTTTCTTCGCTCAAGTGTTGTAACACTCAATCTTCATATGGTTCTTCTATTTATAGATCTTCCTTGCAACTCTTGAATCATTAGATGGCAATGATATCGATATTGTGTGCTTTTTTAAATCTCAACCCTAGATCTTCAATTGTGGACATGTGTGCAGAAGACTTTGACAACTACTTTAGGGAGTCCGACTCTTTCCCTATTTGGTAAATCTCTTGGCCTTGTACCTAACCATCTTTTCCTCAAAATGAATAATCATGTTAGCTTCTCTCCCATGAAGATTGCCAATGATGTTGTTGTTGGTTCTTAATCCATTTGTTAATCATCTTTGTTTGTTTGCTTAACAGAGAGTTTGATGGAGAACACACTCGTAGCATTTAATGCTTGATGTTGACAACTACTCATTTCAAGATAGTTTTGAATTTCAATTTGTTTGCCTACTTTTGGCTAATTTACACCCTTTTCCTTAATTAAATACTACTCCTAAAATAAGCTATAATTAAGTGAATAATCATAATAATTAATGAAATACTACTCCTAAAATACTTTTGGCTTATTTACACCCTTTTCCTTAATGAATAATATTTTTTTCTTAATCAATGATGTCCACATAGAGATCCTTATTGATAACAATATGTCAAAGAATATTTTTGTTTAAGAATAATGCATTATATGATATTCAATAAGGGCTAAAGTGCGCCATAAAAATTATGGTGTGTTTGGCAAGGTTGAAAACCATTTTCCTAGAAAATGATTTTCCATGTAAAATGAATTTTAGCTCATATTTTCAATTGTTTGGTAAAAGAAAAAATAAACTTTCTAGATAATGAGTTTGATTAGCAAACAATAAACAAAAAAGTTAAAAATAATTTTCCTTAATTTTCGAACCATATGTCGAGGAAGTAGATACGGAATAAAGAAAGAGTGTGAGAGCCTTAGAAACATAAAATCAACTTACACTCTATTCAAAGTGAAAATATTTTCCTTTATTCTAGGGAAAATGATTTTCCCCTGAAAACGAATTTTCCCTCCTTGTTTTACCAAACACCATAAAATGAAAAAATCATTTTTCAGGAAAATGATTTTCACCCCTACCAAACACACCCTTAATATGAATAACTTGCTTTGATAATAAATATTCCAAGCGTTGTATATGATGGCAATGTTTTGATTAGATTAACATAAGCAAGATTCTTTAATGAGCTTGCATATAAGGGACTCTAACGAAGGCAAGACTCTAATTGTTTGGTTAGTCTCTTTGACTTCATATCTACTTAAGGAGACTCTAACTGGGGCATTACTAGCTTCTAATATTTTTCTTTTAGCTTTTTATCAAAACCATTATGTAGTTATGTTGATTGTTAAACTGATTGGGTTAAGTAAACTTGGTTTCGTTCACAAACTTTGACTTATAAGTGGACTGTAGGGGGTCCTAATAATCTCCCACTTTTGGATGAAAGGCAAATGGTCAGTCTTATCAAAATGTATGCAACATAGTAAAGTAGCCTAAGAGAATGCAAAGTAGACAGGGTCTTTATCCTTTAGAGCTCACTTTGAGTAGATGTCCTCGATTTCTATAGTGAATCTTACTATTCTATTTTGATAGCATATTTGCTTCTCCTTCTTTGAATTTTAGCAAATTGCAATAGGAAGGAAATTATTTTAGGTGAAATTTTGATAGGCATTTTCCATAAACTAAAGTAATTTTCATTTAGAAACATTAAAACATAGTACTTATTGCATTTCCTATGATGGTTCCAAAGGTACCTAAGGGAAAAATGCTAACCAAAATATTCACTAGGATATGTAGGCCTAATGTCTAGCAGAAAACTAAAAATTTATCATTCAAGGAGCAAATGATTTATGTAGGATGCTTTCAAACATTCCAAGGGCTTAAGGCCAAAACACTGTGACAATCAAACAACAAACTAAAACTAGCTATTTAATTGGATTATTGCATGCCAGAGTTAGAGGTTTGAATCGAAGGATTTTATAGAATAGAGAAAAGAAGTTTCAGAGAGAGAGAGATAGAAATAGAGATAGAGACAGACACAGAGACAGGGAGAGACAAAGAGAAAAGCAACAACGTCATTTCTTAGAGGAGGCAAGTGTAGGATTGGAGTTTGACTTAGCAGGCCTTAAAGCAAGAAGATTAGTAGGTGCGCTTGAGTAGACATAGGACTATATAATGGCTTCTCTGATGGTTTAAAGTAAACCTCCTAATAGTGCTTGTCAAGGTTTATGGTTCTGGTCCTTTGATTATTATGTTACCTCTATAAAAAAACACTTTATTGTTCTTCGAGCCCCTAGATATTCTTACCCAAAGACCCAATGCTCTTCCCTTTTGTTATCAGATCATTAGATTAAACCAACTTATCATCAATCCATTTATACTTCAAGTTGGTTAGAGTGGATTCGTTTGTGACGTTGATAGGCTCCTTGATACATTCCTCCTCGCTTAAAGGGACGTTGAAACATTTAAAGAACAGGGTGACCAAGTCATAGTAAAGTGGAGGTGAGTTCCTTTAACTAGTGTCTGTTGGTATCCTTCCCATATATGAGAGGATCATACTAGAGAGATTGACATCATTTGGCTCAAGGATTTCATATAGGAGGGTTAGAACTTAGTCATTGGGTTTCCTCAAAGAATTTGTCACAAAGCAAGGTTCTCATAGCTATATTCAAGCATCCCTGCCTCTGAATCAAAGTTGGTGTAGAAAATGTCATGTTCCTTGTTTTTGATTTGGCCATATTTGTCAAGGAATTTTGCAAGGACTTAGGACTTAGAGCACAAGCTTGACCTTTTGTGTACATATATCCCCAGCCATTCTCTCAATTCATCAATAGCGAACTCAACCTTTACCCCTTTGACCATAGACACGTAATAAGCCTTATCCTTAAGAAATTCCTTTTTGATGTTCACATAAAACAACATGATGCTATTAGCGTAGACTTCACCTTCAGATAGGAATATTGTCTTACAACCCAAGGACTCCAATTTAGACCAAAAATGAAATCCACTATCCTTGAAGAATCTGCTACCCACACTCTTATAAGCTTTGAGATTATGACTCTCCAAAGAGGGACATTTTCCTATCTAAATTGGGTGAATCAAATGGGAGGGTATTTCATAGGAATGTAAGCATATGCACCTTTTTTTCACCTTTATCATACTTGTATAAGATCTAAATAGAGTTCTTAACTTTCCTTCTATTAGATCTACACTCTTAAGCAGATATACACGTGTGCCTTTACCACTCTTGTTTTCTTTGAAATGGGGTTAGAGGCTTCCATACCAGCTGGCCTTTTAGAAGTGCTCTGCTTCTTGGCCATTGTGAGGAGTTGCTCGATGTGCATTTTCCCTTCTTACTCTCCTTGAAATAAAGTTGGAGGTTCCCCAGAGCCTTTTGAATGTGCTTTGCTTCTTAACCCTTACAGAGAAATGCATAGCTTAAGTGGAAGAGGGGGTCAAAGAGTGATAGAGAGACAGAGATAAGGAAGCTATGGTTGGGGTTAGGAGAATTTTTTTGCATAGTAAAAGGGGAAATTTAGTTTGGTGAAGAGATAAAAGATAAGGTAGATATAATGAGGGTCGATTGTGATAGTTGCCATGATAGATCAATGGATGGGCAACTAATAACAATCTAATGGTTATAAGTGTCAATTTACCTTTTTAATTCCAAAATTCATTTTATTAAATGTAATTATGAAAGTTTCAAGATCTAAAGAATTGAAGTTCAAATTTTTCACCTCAGAAATAAGTTAAAGTTTGCGAGAAATTCCAGTCATTTATTGACTAGAACTATGACATAACACCCAAAATGCTATACTTTACCAGTTTTTACAGAAACAAAAATGTTTGTGTCTCTAACCTTGGTCAGAATGTCTTTATATCAGAGTCTCCAATTTATCTCAAAGTATCTTTCTGCTTGGATTGTTTTCCCTACAGTTTACTCAGAAAACTTATTAGCGACTAAGAAAGGGCCTGCTCTCAATTCAAGCCTCATGTTCTAACAAGCTCTCTTTGATAAAACTAAATTATTCTTCATTTAAAGGCTTTGTGAAGATATAAGTTAAGTACCCTTCTATCGGCCTAAATTGAAGAATCATATTAGCTTTCTCTATATGGTCTTCGATGAAGTGATGCCTTCTTGATTGCTAGATAGGATTCTTAGTTATGCTAATGGTACTCATGTTGTCACACCTGAGGGTTACATATTTGTAGTTTATTCCAAGGTCTCTAAGTTATTGAGTCATCTACAAGAGTTAGGCATGGCAAGCATATGCTGCAATGTACTCTGTTTTTGCTTTTAACATGGCCATTGAGTTTAGTTTCATGCAATACCATAATATGGTATTGACCAAGAAATTGGCAAGACCCTAAGGTGCTCTTTTATATCCACTGTGCACCCAACATAATTAGCATCAAACTATCCTACAGGCTTACCTCTTTTTCAATACTAAAGATCGAGAAGCAAGATGTCTGACATATTTCAAAGTATTCTCTAGATGACATTGAGGTGTGATCCCTTGGGTCATTAACTTAAATCTTGCAAAATGATAAACATTGAACATAATATCTAGTTTCTTGGTCATTAGATATAGCACGAATCCAATCACCCCTGCCTGCATCTTTTCATGGACTATTTCTAGACCCTGATCTTTCTCAATGCCGCATGTTGTTGAAATAGGAGTTTTGGCAGTCGTACAACTTAAAATGTTAAACCTTTTGAGCTGCACTATGATGTAATTTGGTAATTAATGAAGATGCCTTGTTGAAATTGCTTTATTTGCAATACTAGGAAGAAGTTAAATTCCCCTAAAAAGCTCTTTTCAAAACTTTTGCTTATAAGATTTGACACCCCCTTGCACAAATCATAGTCAGTGGCTCCAAATATAATATCATCGTAACACCTCCTAACTTAAGCATACAGTTAAGTCACTTCCGTAGATGTCTAGATCAGACATCTAGAAGGCTATCTAAGACATGCATATATGTTACATTATATAACGGTCATACAAATTTGAACAACATACAATTGTTCAGATCTTACAAACCATGCAGATAATTAACAAAAATTGGGGAGAATGTGTGCTAACCGTAGCTTATCTAATTAATGGGACACCTTCTGCAATGCTCCATGGGAAAACCCCACATGAGGTCCTCTTTGGTGCTAAGCTTACATATGATCATATCAAAATCTTTGGATGCCTACGTTATGCACACAACTTACAAAGACAAAAGGACAAGTTTGGTATAAGGAGAAGAAAGTGTGTCCTTATTGGATATCCTTGTGGCAAAAACGGGTGGAGAGTATATGATATTGAAAGTTGTGATATTTTTGTTAGTTGAGATATAACTTTTTGTGAAGAAGTTTTTCCCTTTGCCAAGGAAATTAGAGCACAAGACGAAAATCACATTGAACAACAAGCGTTGCCTATGAATGATTGTGTGGAAGTTGTCGAAATCGAAAGCCACGACACAAGAATTCCTGCTAAGGCCTTGGGTAAAGATCAGCCACGACCAAACCAAAATGAATCAATTGGGCCGAACAACCTAGGAATGCAACAGTCTGAAGGTCCATGTGAGAAAGACCTTCACAGGACTGATGAACCAGGCCCACCTTACACTTCGGAAGGTCAACCGAGGGACTCCACCGAAAGGGGGAGTGGGCCGCCAAGCCTAGCGCCAAGCTCACCATTAAATTGAGCTGGGGTAGTAGTAACAGATCCCATAGCAGCACCTGGGCTAGCAGCTTTGAATCATGCCTCCACAACAGAACCCGGGGACACCGGTAGAGAAAAGCGAAGTAGAAGGAAGCCAAGCTATCTAACGGACTACATATGCTACTCGATGCATTCCAAGAACCCATCTTCATCAGAACAACCACCTCAAACGGTTTCCTCAAGTAAGCCTTATCCAATAGCTAATTATGTTACATGTGATCTTGCTACTATAACCAAGGCTGTGGAGCCCAGGTATTTTCATAGGCAGTCAAAAATCCTAGGTGGAGAGAAGCGATGTATAAAGAAATTGAAGCCCTAGAATTGACTAAGCCTTGGACAATAGAAGAGCTGCCTCCATGCAAGAAACCCATCAATTGCAAATGGGTCTAAAAAGTTAAATACAAATCTGATGGGATTATCGAGAGATAAAAATCTTGCTTAGTGATTCAAGGGGATCAACAAATAGAAGGGTTTGATTATGCTGAGACTTTTGCTCCTGTAGCAAAAATGACAAGTGTGAGATGCTTTCTAGCAGTTGCAGCCGCAAAAAGTTGGGTCTTGCCTCAGATGGACATAAACAATGCATTCCTACATGGGGACCTGGATGAAGAGGTATATATGACCATACCTCTAGCCTTTTGGACACATAAGTCCAAAAAGGTAAACCGGTTACAAAAATCTCTTTATGGGTTGAAACAAGCCCCACGTCAGTGGTTTGCAAAATTATCCTCTAAACTAGTTGAGTATGGATTTATAAGATCCTATGCGGATTATTCGTTGTTTACCTACAGGAAGGGTCACACATTCATGGCTCTTCTAGTTTATGTCGATGATCTCGTACTCATAGGAAGTGACGATGAAGCTTGCAAAAAGTTCAAGACATATCTTAATGATTGTTTTCAAATTAAGGACCTAGGACCTCTCAAATATTTCCTAGGCATTGAAGTCGCCAAAAACTCACAAGGGCTATTCCTAAGTCAAATGAAACACTGTAACACCCTCAGCCCCTAGGGCCGGAAGCATTACGTTTTCCTAACTTCTTACTTAAATTCTGGGATGAAACGAACAAAGTTTCCCCTGAAAACTGACCGTTTCCAGGCTAAACGTCTTACAATAAGTCCCTGTAAATCAACGGAAGCGTAAATATTTAAAACATAACTCAACGGCCACATGCCGGAGTTCATAACTCGATGAGCCACCCGCTCGGAGTACACCAAACATAATAGTTCATTAATACAGAAAAAGTAAAAGATACAACTCAACGGTTCACACAACTGGAGTATGGGGTTTACATCCCAAAACATAACTAACTTTGACCAAAAAGGCATCTAGCTCATTGGATGGTTGGCTCATATGGCCATACAGAGCGACTCATAAACAATATGCATTACATGAACTTAGAATACTTGTTTACAATCATTTCAGAGTAAGAACACATGACATGACTTCAATAAAGACATAAGTAGGCACACATGACACCTTGCAAGCGAGATTAGATTCCATCTTGACATAGCGGACTCATCTTGTTCCTTGCATAAAGAAAACCTGGGGGAAAAGGGGAAAGAGTAGTGGGATGAGCAACCACGCGCTCAATGAGTGTCCCCCAACCCCCTTAAAACCAAAACCGTTTCAGGCAATAATATCTTTACTAGTCACATATCACGTATCCATACTTTACCATCATATTAGGCATTCATAAAATTGCTATGGAAACATTACTGACCATAAACTTGGCTTTAAGCACTCAAACACATTTCTAGGTCTCTAAATGACCAAACTTCTTTACTAACAAGCAGTCAAACACTTACTCGTTAGGCAATACTGTGGCTATAATAAGCTACATGTCACAGATCGTGGACTCTTGGCTAGACATTCAAACATGATGAGTTCTTAGTTTCGATTAACGGTGGTATGCTAGGAACTTGCTTACACCACATGTGATTCTAAAACATAACATTGGATACACTATCACTTATATACTCAATACGCACTTTAAAAAGTCATTACGTGATGCACTATGAAAAACATGGCCACATGCCACCTTGAAATCACATACATCTAACTATATTGCTTGTAAACTCACTTTGAAGTCACATATTCTTTAAAGTCACATGCTTTGAAGTTACGAGTGTAGACACTTTCTTTTCCTTCTTTGCAAGCATTGCTTAAAAGTTCTGAAGGTTAACCTCCTTTCAAGAAATCTATTCGTATTGCCCTTTCAGGACCCTCAAGACTTTCTTTTCATATTCGTATCTTAATTAGCATCTCATTCACAAGTTATACTTGGAACATGCACATAACACTTTTGATACTTTACTTAAATCTCATTCATATGGTATGCACAGTCATACATAGTACACTTTCTTTCTTTTCTTTGAAAACACTTCATTTAGCCTCTTGAGGCTCATAAAAACTCTTCTCTTAGCCTCTTGAGGCTCATATATCTTTTGAAAGAGTCTCTTTCATCTTGGTCTCATAATGACCCTTAAAAATTTTCTTTCTGAAATACTTAAAAAGGCAAAATGCCTACTTCTTTTCTCATTTGATAAGAAACTACTCTGGGCATAAGATCATAAAGTGCTGGTTCGGAGAGATCTACACTCAATCCCCTAAGCTCTTACTCCCGGGATGACAACTAACTTTTGGACCTTAACCCTCGTCAGGGTCTCTAGGGACTACTCCCTAGGCTATAGGGATTCCCCCGTTCAAGCAGGTTCACTCTCCCTATCTATTGTCCCTATGCACTTATCTTAGCCATTTAAACTGGTCTTAACGACTAATAAGTTTGTTGCCTCTCACAGCGAAATCCTTTATCGTGCAACTCATGCTTTTGTAAAACTCTTTAGGGATTCCCCCGTTTAAGCGAGTTCACTCCCAAAACTGTTTTCATTTAATTAAAATAGGCCATCATGCATTAATAGTTATGGCTACTATCATTTCAAAACATGAAATCTTTCTTTGAAAAACTCGCTCTTATGCACATAATACAATTTGAGCATTTAAGCACATATATCACATATATCACATTGATAGGGGGTCCATATATATCACATTTAAGCACTTCATATCAATTCAACGCAATGAGCCACACATGGCCTCGCAATCCACACGATTGCGGTTAATTCACAACCCAGTCTCCCTCCTCACTTGCACCGTACCACAAGGCCTCGAACGCTCATAATGTTGTCCTCAAACCATCCAACTACTAGCTCGATTCATCAAGTTATTAATCACAATATATTATCCTATTGGCTTATATAAAAGAGAATGACTTACCTGAGCAACAGCACCATTCAGCCACATATAACCACATTTGTTTATAATCGACAACACTTTATTCAGTACATCAAACATTCTAATCATATACAATGCATTTCGAAGTAACTTTCCTAAGCATGAACGTACTAAGAAGGGGTTCAAATGAAAGCTAACATATTTCAATAGCTTCGAATTTAATTCGATTACATGCATTAGCTAGTTTTAATTCGAATCGAAGCTAAACACGTTTAAACAACTTCGAAATTAATTCTTTTTCACATGTTAGCTAATTAAGTTGAGTCGAAGCTAAACATGTTCATATAACTTTGAAATTAATCCCCTTTCATGCATTAACTCATTACTTGAATCGAAGCTAAACATGTCAAACTAACTTCATTTTTAATTCTTTTTATACATTAGCTAACTTTAATCGAATTCAAGCTGAACACGTTCATATAACTTCGAAATTAATCCCTTTTCATGCATTAACTCATTACTTGAATCGAAGCTAAACATGTTAAACTAACTTCGCTTTCAATTAGAAACTTAGGCATGAATTAGCTATATGCATTCGAATTAACACTAAACATATTTGAATTGAAGCTAAACATATATAAACCCCTTCGAATTAACATATCATGCATAATTTACCTAAATTGATTCGAATCGATTCTAAACATGCATGATTCATTCCAATGCTACTTTTCAGGCCTTAGTTAACTAAACTAACATACAACACAACTTAAAGGTTAAAACGATTTCGAACCTACTAATACTTAGGAGGTGAGAAACACCCACCTCGATCCAAGCTAAGGACCCAACTCCTGGGCTAATTGGGCTCGATTTGTAAGTTCCAAAACCCGGAATTCGTCCCTCCTCGCTGCTACTCTCAGACCCGAAGCAAGTTAGGCCAATCCGCGATTTCCCTCTTTTTCGCTGCTGCTGAGGTTGCTACTGGTTGCTGCTTCCCATCCCCCATTTCCCGCCTTTAAGCCTCCTAGACCGTCGTTGGTGGCAAAGGAGGCGGCGTCTGGGGGCCGCGGCGGTTAGGGTTTGACCCAAGCCCCTGTTTCTCACACTCTACTCGAGCCTGCCTCCTCTCCCTCACTCTCTGTCGCTCTCTGATCGCCGGCGACGTATCGATGTCGCCGCCAGCACCGGCCCTCTTCTACCTCTCTCTCTTGGTCTGGGTCGCAGGGAAGGGAGCAGTTGTGAGAAAACCCAGAGAAACCAACCCCCTCCCCTTTTGTGCGTGCTGTGAAAAATGAGGGGCTTCGGCCCCTTATACTCCCTCTGTTTTTTTTTTTTTTGTGTTTCTTGGTCACCTACCCATTCAACTAAAATCGCTTATCCAATCTCGCAACCTCCTATTTTGAGCCCAATCGTTAGTAGGGCCTTCTATCGACTATTCGTTCCCAAATACGTCAAGGTCCGACTTTAATAAACTTCAAAACTAATTCTAAGGTTGAAAACCTAATCGTATTCGGGAAACGATTAAATAAATCGAATAACAACTAAATTAAACTATCGATATAATTTAGAAGCACAAATAGCACGAATGAACTTTAAAATCAATAATAGCAATAATAATCCCTTTTTATAAAATTATAGCTCCCATAAGCACATTTATAATAATTTAACTCATACAGTTACTAAAAATACGATTTTATAACGTAAAAAGGTAATACAGTTAGCTTAACAGAAAACACAAAAACACGGGTCTTACACTCTTCCCCCCTTAAAAGAATTTCGCCCTCGAAATTCTAAATCTAAGTTCGGTCTTTCCTAGAATGCATGCACACAACTAGGGTCTACGCGATAGGTTTTCAAAAGGTTTCATTTTGGAAACACTACTTCTTCTAAATCGAAAGAAAATGGTTTATGGTTTTCAGTCTCCTCCTTGCCAGTCCTCTTCAAGCGTCTACTCACTCTATTTAGGCGCCGAGGCCAAATCGCATCGAAGAGGGGGAAATGAGTTAGCATGGACAACCATATTGAGTTGTTTTGAAAATGAAACATAGATTTTCGATAACCAAGACTGAATTCACCGAGTAAGCAACAATTCTATGTACATGCAATGCTACGAACTGAAGTTTAAAGGGAGGAAAGTTGGCAGTTGACTCCTTAAGGTCATATGCTAGTAGTCTCATTCTAAAAACACGAATTCAAATCACCTTTTGGATCACAATAGTTCACATGAAGACTCCTATAATACATTAGAACAATAATAGTGTCACATAACATCCTTTAAGTATAATAGCATGACATAGTATTGCATAGTATGAGTAATTCAACATTCTCAAGTTTAGGAATTGGAGATAACATGAAACCGGCTGATATACATATAGCAAGCAATTCACAAAATGGAAGCATGTATGATTGACAATCCTATGTTCTTACATCAATTCCAGCTAACTTATGGGCCTTACATGCTTCCCCTGCGCTATTCTGATCAAACACATAAGAGCAAGGAGATGTGAATTCAAGTCACTAGGGTCACCTTACCATGCTTCAATATGTGTGTAGGCGGTTATTCAACTATTATGTGGAATCAAAGTACTCACAGAATGCAAGCAACAGTCAGAGGTCATGCCATGTCATGAATCACAAAACTTAGATAATTGGAACAATCAAGTCACATAGCAATTCGACTCTCATTCACTAGCATACAAACTCAAAGCATTTCAAAACTGAGTTACTTAACCAGGGGGGTTTCATTTCATAGCAAGGCAATAGAGACTTCACACAACATCATTTAGTGTCATAATAAATCCTTAAGACATGCCGACTCGCGGGTTCGTCACTATGTATAATTCCAAAGTCTGCTAGGTTCTTTCTCCCTTGAGCTTTCTAGGTGTATTTGGGTTCGTTCGGGCCAAAACATTGTCGCCCCATTCACGAATAACAATCCATATAATAAAAAGAACAAGTAATGCATGGTTTAGTCAATAATGGCAAAAAAAAGAACGATAGGTACACTTATGTAATGTTCAACAAGCTCCTGCCATTAGCACATAGTCTTCAAGCATGCATACAAAAGTAGCCTCTAATATGCTAAGGGAATTCGACATTCAAAAGAAAAGAGGGAAAATATCACTTAGTAGGATTACTGATTATAGCAACCGATCTCGACACGTATGGTATAATGGAATGTACTTGGAAACCTAAGCTCGCTCATCATAGCTAAAGAATGTAAAGTAAATCTTAAAGCGACAACGAAAAGATATTAACATTTCGAAACTTTGGATTTCAAAGGTGAAAATAGCTTATCTGCTTTGAACTTCTTCTCTACCATCCTTTGAGTACGTCTGCTCACTCCATTATGGGGCCCGAGGAGCAAATCGTACTTCAGGGGCAAAGACGGGCTTACAGAAAGACTTTTCAATGGTTCGAGTTTAAAACGACATGCTTAAACTATCGATTGTCTTATTAGAGTGCACGAAAAAGACATTTACCATTCAAAACATAACTTAGCGCACACAAGAACACAGGAATGGATTAGGCTCACATACATCCAATTGGCTCATCCGGATCACCTAAAGGTCAATCAATGAAGTCAATTGGCATGTTAGGAGCATATTGCACCAATGAAGTACGCACAACGTCACCTGAAGGTGTGGGGAGAGCTATTTGACTCCTATACTAACGCACAACTCGCCACTTTCACTTAATCGACCTACTCGAGTCTCACATAACTCAAAGATGGTCGTACTACAAAGCACACTTGCACACGAAGTAGGCATATGTCACATAACCAGAAAGTGTTCCTAGGCACCTATATGCGGTGCAATACTCAGGTCGCGGCCTATGGTCGCAGGACCATGCTCTGATACCATCAATGTAACACCCCCAACCCCTAGGGCCGGAAGCATTACGTTTTCCTAACTTCTTACTTAAATTCGGGGATGAAACGGACAAAGTTTCCCCTGAAAACTGACCGTTTCTAGGCTAAACGCCTTACAATATGTCCCTATAAATCAACGGAAGCGTAAACATTTAAAACATAACTCAACGGCCACACGCCGGAGTTCATAACTCGACGAGCCACCCGCTCGGAGTACACCAAATAGAATAGTTCATTAATACAAAAAAAGTAAAAGATACAACTCAACGGTTCACACAACCGGAGTATGGGGTTTACATCCCAAAACATTACTAACTTTGACCAAAAAGGCATCTAGCTAACTGGATGGTTGGCTCATATGACCATACAGAGCGACTCATAAACAATATGCATTACATGAACTTAGAATACTTGTTTACAATCATTTCAGAGTAAGAACACATGACATGACTTCAATAAAGACATAAGTAGGTACACATGACACCTTGCAAGCGAGATTAGATTCCATCTTGACATAGCGGACTCAACTTGTTCCTTGCATAAAGAAAACCTGGGGGAAAAGGGGAAAGAGTAGTGGGATGAGCAACCACACGCTCAGTGAGTGTCCCCCAACCCCCTTAAAACCAAAACCGTTTCAGGCAATAATATCTTTACTAGGCACATATCACGTATCCATACTTTACCATCATATTAGGCATTCATAAAATTGCTATGGAAACATTACTGACCATAAACTTGGCTTTAAGCACTCAAACACATTTCTAGGTCTCTAAATGACCAAATGTCTTTACTAACAGGCAGTCAAACACTTACTCGTTAGGCAATACTGTGGCTATAATTATTTGTCCTCAAACCAAGTTAGGCAATTACTTCCTCTTCTTCCTTCAATTCTTCTTGAAATAAAATCAACCATGAAAATAAGTCTCTCTTGAACCTAGAGACTCTTTTCTTCTCTTTCCCCTTGCTGATTTGAATGGTGAATGTAGGGGACTTGGTGAACATGCTTCGAACCACTTTTTCAAAGTCTCTTAATTCAGAATTAGGAGCTTTTGGTAAGGGTTCTAAAATGGATTGACAGAAATTTTAGGGGAGTGTTTTGGCTTTGGGGTGAGTGGGTGATGGGTTTGGTGAAGGGTTAGATGGTTTATCTTGTACTTTCTTTTTTGGGCTTAGAACTTCTTGCAGAACCAAGAGTTCTTATTCTCTAGTCTCTTCCATGATCTCGTCTTGAGTTTCCTCAATTTTATGATCACTTTTATCTTCATTTTCTTTCTCATTCTCTTCCTCCATGGCTGCTTCCAATTGGGCCAAAGTGAATACTTCTTCATTGGGGCAGACTGATGTGGCTTTTATATGTAGTTTTAAAACCCTTTTTACTTGCAAGTGCACAAGGTTAATTGTAGACTAGCGAGTATAGGGTGTCGATCCCACGAGGAATAATAGCGATTTTTAAAATTTACCTTTCCGATTATAAAGAATAATTTAATTTCAGAGTTGGATTATGAATATAAATTGACCAACAAAATGAAGAGCAAATAAGTAGTAAAGTAGAGAGAAATCAAATAGGAGAAAGTTCTAGGACTTTAGATTTCACCTTTGATGCCAATATTGATTTACTAATTCGAATGGGGATTCAATTTGTCTCTTGTTCAACCTAAGCTACAAGCATTAGGCTATGAATTAAAAAGATGATTATAATTATAAAGTGACATAATTTATCTAGTGGTTTAGCATGAATTATTCTTTTTAGACATAACTCATCTAATTTCTAGCATAAATTATTCAATTTAAACAATTATAATTTTAAGCCCAAATTGCATAATCATCATATTAGCCTACAAGGTCTAATATTCATTTGAGATAGCAAATTAAACTAATGTCATCAACATGATTAAACATTAGTGTTAAGATGCATAGGTAGATGATGATCAAATATAAACTCAAGATTAATGCAAAAGAGACAAAAATAACCCCATAAGAAATTAGCAAAAGAATATTATTACCAGGGATCCATCATAGTCCTAGAAATGAGTATTTTAGCCGGCCATAGTTAGGGAAAACACCATTGAAATTGGTATATTTTACTTCCTATGTCCAAACCTTATACTCAATTACATAAAATTATGAAATTTAGTGTAAACTCTCAAATTTGACTCACAAATGAGATGAGAAGATAAGAGGAAAAATAGCTAACAAATCTTATTTTCTTCTTAACCCCTCAACCCAAATGATCTTGTCTTACAAAAACTCTCTCTAAAAAAAATGGAAGATGAAAGGACAAGAAGATGCTTGAGTGAGTGGATGGAAGAATGAGAGTGGATATGAGTGTGTGTGTACCTATGGCCCCTTTTATAGTGGAAAATCCACCCTTTAGGATACCCCCAAAATTAATGAAAATTAATTCCAATTAATTTGGGATGTTACATGCATGGTTATAGCTAGTCATAAGTATAATATTAATTTACTTAATTGCTTTGACTAGGTAAACAATTGATCATGTGGAGAATAGAGATGAAGAGTAGATGGGTTGATGTTAGCTTGGAGTTGATAGGAGGTATGATTGGGCTGCAGCATTGGCCCAAACCGAGGGAGAGAAGAAGTGTGGGAATGAGGAGAAGAAAGCTGGTGCTGGGCTTCTGTAGTCGGGCCGAACTAGGACCTTTGTTTCTTCTTTCTTTCTTTTCTTTTCTTTTTTCTTTTCTTTTGGGCTTGCTTTGCTCTTGTGGCAAATCAGAGCAGAATTGATCATCTTCATCCAAATTCTTCTACTTTATTTTTTTACCTGAAAATCACATAAATTATACATTATTTACTCATAAAATATATTTCAAAGACTTAAAAGTTGGTAAAATGAAGGAGAAAATTATATATAAAAATATGAATTATCACAGACCGAGGTTTTGTGACCAAGACCTTGACACTTAGAACATCTTCTCATGCTCTTAGGAGCAAGGATAGGTTTCTTTGGAGGGACTAGGCTTACTCCGAACATCAACTCATGTTGTCTCATGAGTGCATCAAATCTTTCTTCTAGCTCATGTTGAAACTCATGGTAGTACTAGATGTGTATGGGGGATGTGTTTGGATTTGTGTTTTGGGGAGCGTGTGGGGGGTGGTTTCAGGCAAAGATGAAACCTGCTCGGACACCAAAACTGATTTATTCACCGAGGCCTGAAGCTAAGACTCAAATTAAGTGAGTTACCTTACAAATCAAAGGTAGATACAATCAAGGGAAACCAAGGAAAATGGGCACATAATATGATGGTTGTGAGGCATCAAACATGTGAGGGAGGAATGGAACCTAGAATCAAGTGATTCTAAGTGAGAAAGCAAAGGATATTGACGTGAATTGATGTATATCACAAGGTATAAATGGAACCAAGTAGCAAGCTACCAAGTACACGAAACAACAAGTGAAAACTCATGGCTTAGGGGGTGGCACGGTCGTACTCTATGGCATGGTGTGGCCGTGCCAACTTGCTGCCATGCACGCCTAGCTTAGTGTTGTTTCATGGTTTGAGATGAGCTTTGTGTTTGGGTTGCAAGCTAAACCAAATGGGATACCTTTAGCCTTGGACAAGCATGGAAATGGATGTAAGAAGGGTTATGGATGTGTGGAATGGAAAGAAGAATCAAAGTTAAGAATTACTAACTCAAAATTAAGCTAGCAAACTAACTTTAACTCTCTTTGAACACTTGATGATAAAACACCAAATTGGATAGAACTAAACTTGAAGAATGGATATAGAAACACCACCAACCTCAAGTTTAGGGCCCTTAAACAATGATTAAGATATAGATATCACCACTTAATTATGCTTAACACTTCACTTGAACACCACTTAGTTCGGCCTAAACTAAGATAAGCAAGTTAAGTATTTGAAATGTGCCTAAGCATCGAAAGCACAAAGCTCTCAAAGGTTTGTTTGATTCAAATCTGAGTTATGTCTATTACAAGGGGCGTGCAAGCCTTTATATAGGCCTAGGCTAGCAAGCAAGCAAGCACTTCTACCTTTCTTACTAGTTAGGAAAGGTATTAAGGCTAATACAAACTGATTTGTGCTAAACTAAATTACAAGCTTGCTTAAACTAATCTAATACATCCTAAACATGAAACAAACCAATACCAAAGCTTATTATACATTAATAGACTCTTAACTAAGCTTAATATATGCTGAAATCTTTGCTGAAATCTCATTGGCCAGCCCAAAAGCAAGTGTTACTTTATGGCTAGCCAATTAGAAGCAAGAGACCAAAGTTTGCTGCTTGTTTCTTTATTGGTTGGTTTCTTTTCTAGATATCCTTCTTTTTCAGCCTCATAATGGAGTCTCTAGAGGCCTTGGTTCGTGTTCCTATCAGCACTGAAAGGAGAAAACCCTTTGGAGAAGGCAAAAACCAACCAAGCTGCTAAACTGATTTTTGGACAGTTTTCTGGCTCTGATTGGAGGCCACGTTTCTCATGGAAAATGTGGTTATACCCTAGCTTTCCACATATGTTTGGAAATCCTTGGAAGTATTCTAACTCGTCCAAGTGGAATTACTCAATTTGGAGCTCATTTGCCTAGTGAAAAGATCAAAATGGCCAGACTAGTCTGAACTGGGCTGAATCTGCACGGTTTTGAAGGTTAGTCTCGTTCTTCATCTTTCACTTGATATAAATTAATTTTATCACTTGGACCCCGTAGCTAACATATTGAGGACCCAAAATATGTAAAAATACAAGACTTAAGCCTTAATATAGCTCAAGTTATAAGATAAACAAAACCGAGTACATTCTGACCCTGCTAGGCAGTTTTGACGCCTTAGGTTTAATTGCTAATTTGAATGACCAAATGAAGTTCAAATTGGATGAAACTTGATTTTTTGGAAATCTGACATCTTGAACTTCAAATCCATCAAAAAAAATATCAGACTTAAACCTTGGGGATGCTTGTTGAATTAAGCACACAAAAGTGGGTTAGTGCTGGAACGAACCCTTGCCCTGCAGTTTTGAAGCTTAAACAAAACTTGGATGAATTGTTCATCCTTTAACCAGCATAATAAACTTACCTAATTGATTTGATTCATTTTAAAACATAGGGGATGGAGGGATATCCATCAGCTTTATTAGACTGTCAACGGAGTGGCACCTTCAAGAGCTCATTTATATGTCGACACTCATAACGATCGCAAGACTCAACCTATACCAATGGATGAAAAATCCAAGCAAGATGTGGTAAGTGATTAAGGAGGAAGCTGAATATTTTCTTAAACAGATCGGATGTCCTATATATGATGCACCAATGGATGAAAAATCCAAGCAACCTGCACCAATGTCCTAATGCCTAATATAAAATCGAAGCAAGTTACCCCAATGTATTGATGCCCTGATATTTTTTATTTTGTACTGGTAGAAATGTTCAACATTCTGGTTCGTGCTATAGGGTATATTATGTTGCTAGGTAGTACTGTTTAGGTTGTATGGGCAGCGCTATAGGGCATATTACATGCCATATGGTGTTTTTGTAGGGTATATTGAATGTGGTAGTGTATATTGAATGTTGCAGGTGGTATATTCAATGTTCTGGGTAGTGTTGTGTGGAGTAACTGCAGTAATATTTTATTTTTTTTATATCTTTATTTTGTTGTATTAGCTTCCAGGTGGTAAACAGGTTACAAATGAGAGTGTTTCCTGGGAAGATGATGTTTACTCTCAAGTTATGAAGGAAGTTGTAGAAGAGTAAAGAAGAGGTTGAGTTCATGGTTTAGGACTTGGTCCATCATCTTTTGCATCCCTTTCATCAACTTAATGTGAAGAACAACTAGATGATGATCATGATCAATACAGTGAAAGAATGGAGTTCTTAGAAGCTAAGAATAAGAGATTGCAAGATAAAGTAGCACATCTTAAAGGGCAACAAAATGAAGTTTTAGCTAAGCTAGCAAAGCTAAGAGCCCTTGTTGATGATGGCATGGCGGATGATACCACACCGTATAATTCAATCGAGACATAAAATGGCCTGGAAATGTAAGTTTGTTTGAGTTTAAAGTTTCTTATATTTAGACACTAAAGTATGATTATGAATCTTTCTAAGTTTTCTCATTTTATTCTCCTTCATTTAAAAATTTTCCCTACGTAAATTAGTCAGAGATCGCATACATAGCTATGTTTGTGGCCTGAAAATGTTGAGGTATAAACCTTATAGCTGTCTTTTACATTGTTAGAATTTTATCATTCTATGATTTCACTTCTTCCCACCCCCTTCTATCAATAAGGAATTGATACCTTTAAATTAAATTTGAGTGCACTCTGATGAGAAATTGTGTAAATTGGAATCATATGCTATGTTGCGAGTGATTTTTTATGGTATTGAGTATGTCTAAAGGTAATCATGTGTAAATTGGAACTGTATGCTGCATTGGGATTGATCATGTGTCTAAGAATGATTATTGTTACATCTGTATGCTGCATTGTGTAAATATTGTTGTAATGGTTGACTATCCTATAGTTTAAGAAAAATTGAGCAAGTGAAACTGAGTAGCTAATTACATAGTGTGGCTACCTCCTTCGAAATACATAGCTAAGCTACCTCCTTCGAAACACCTCAGCTGAGCTAAAGGGATGAATTTGTAGATTATCTCTCTTTCGCTCTCTCTCTCTCTCTCTCTCTTTTCTCTTTTTATTTTTGATGTGGAGTTTCTGGGTTATTTCTCTTACTCCAACTAGCTAACTTGGCAGGCTTGAATTACGTGTTTGAAGCTTTCATGCATTGAAAAGATTTATCCCAAAAGCAACATGATCAATGGCTGTCACATTATGGCCTTGAGATTTTAATAGCAGAAATAGATCAATGGTTGTCATATTGTGGCCACTTCCTCTTTCTCACTCCTCTGAGCTTAAGCTCTAATTGATCCTGAGCTTAAAGTTCGACCCCAGCAGTGGTTGTTAGTGCCCCCGCAAGCGCATAGTTGGTGTAGTTCTAGCTCGGTATAACTTTTCTTAGATTCCTCCTTCTCTATTTGAGATTTTTTTCATGTCTGTATGGCTTGGAGGGAAATTTTTGAAGTTCCATGTTACCTTATGGGTCAATGTTTTTGGGCAAGAGTAAAAAGAGAACATGAAGGATAGGCCAAACCACGAAGGGTCATATAGAGCTACCAAACCTTCCTGTTGATGTGAAGTCCTATGAAGATAAGCCTGTTATCCCTAGAGCAGTATAGTTTTAATATCGATCCCACAGAGTCCAAATGTAATCTACTGAGTTTTAGCCATTATAAAAGGCTAAGCAGCTAAATTTTCAACGGGTTATCTCAACTATCACTATTTAAATATCGGAAATTCAATTAGATTAAAAGCATTGAAGGAAAAATTTAGCCTAGTAAAGAGTTGGATCGTTGGGTTTAAATATGGACTTCCCGTAGAACTGGATTATTCAAAGGAGCGCAATCGAACTAAGAATTTAAAATTTTTCTTTCGAAACAAACTGAATTTCCTAAACTAATTCAATTAACATTCTTTTAAATATCCTTGGTTTTAGTCTTGGTTATAGATTTTTGATTGCTAGGATTTTCTCTCAACAAACAACTCTCTTTCAAGAAGTCGTTAATCTAAGTTTTGACTTGTTGTTCTGATAGTGAGTTTCTCCTTTCAGTACTTCACTCAACCCTCTAGTACATGCAAGCAAATCTGACCAAAATTTACTAACAATAGTTCATCCACAGGATAGAATTCAATCACACCAATTTTGATAAAGCACAAATATTGAAAATTAGAGATCTAACATCAATGCTTTAGATAACAAGTCCCTAGATTAAGAAAAGCTACTCACACATAATTGAAATAAACGACATCTAAAGAAAAGTTTAAGAAGAGATTAGAAGGGGAAGAAAACTTAGCAACTATGGTGGTCTTCAATGGCTTCCCAAATTCCAAGCCTCCAAGTGCCAATCATCTACTCCAATTCCCTCTCTTGCTTAAAGAAAACTTGAAAATCCTAAAACTAATGATAAAAGTGAGATAAAAGTGAGTGTTAAACGTTTTGGCTCTCTATGCTCTCCTCCTTCTACAGTTGAAAAAGCCCTATTTGAGCATGAACTCGGCCATCCTCAGCCACAAGATGGAGGAAGACGAAGAGGCAAACAGTTTCAAGCTCACCACGGACCGTGGCCTTCACCACGAACGGTCCGTGGTTGGTTCTGTCTCAACATTCACTGGTTCTTCTTTCTTCTCCACGGGCATGGTGACTTGGGGGCGTCCGTAGGGGTTTCAAAACATACTCAATTGTGGCAAAGTAGGAGAAAAAAGCTCTAAAAACCTACAAAACACAGAAAAGAACCATACTCAAGCGTAACATAGGAAAAAGAGTGTAGATTATAACATAGAGTTCATAATTCTCTCAAATGTTGTAAAGCTTGTCGAGGGCTACAAATTTAACCACTACTTCGGTTATTAAATAATTTTTATAACGTAGGGAAGTAGGGATCGATCCACGAGGAAAGATTGTTGTAAATCGCTAGCTTAATCCTAAATGATTTTACTAATTCAACTTGTTAAGTCTAATTTTAATAATTCTAAACAATTAAAATCTAATGAATAAAAATCTAGAAAATAATTATGCTCCTAAATATTATGAATCATATTCTGGAAATAAAACAGTAAAAATATTTCATGAATAATCCAAAAAAAAATAAAATCAGAATAGTAACTGAAATTTTAATAAAAATAC
>JACYFF010031955.1:59146876-59169327 GCA_017589665.1 Selenicereus undatus
AGGTTGCCGTGATTATGGTGCTAGGCGTGGTGGTGAACTGGAGATGGTTTGAAGCTATGATGTCGTGGATAAGGGACTTGTGAGGTTTGATGAGATGATTAATAGGAGGAGAAGATGATGGTGAGGAGATTGAAGATGGCGTGGGGGTGCTGATGAGTATGATACGTGAAGAGGGGATGGTGATCAGGATTTTTGGGTTAGGCGTGGTGGGGGTGAATTAATAGGGTGGGGGTTTAGCTTCTAGGGTTTTCTTCTCCCTCTTTGCTTAGGTTTCTTCTTCATCAAAACTTGTAGTTTTTTACCAATTCTTGAAACCCTAGCCCAAAATAATAATTCTGAAAATAATAATTTCCATAATTATTATTTTTGGACCGTCTTGTAGCCAAGCGTATAAAACTCGTACTTCGACATCATATCTTCTACTCTTTATTTAATTAATGTTATTCCTGAAAATATATAAAACAAAACAAATTAAACGAAATAATATATATAACAGACTCGAAATAATTGTAAAATAATGCATGATTTTTTACTTAACAAATGTCATTCAAAAGAATCAAATCTACCATAAGCTTGACAAGACTCTCAAATTTACCACCACTAAAATGTAACACATGCTAGGCAATCATGAGGAATTTGATAGGATTATAATGGGGCTATGGGTAAAGGTAAGAGGGGAACAAATATATTGGTATTTGTGGAGCTCAAAGCCAAAGACGATGACTATAATGCATCTTCGCCCAACTTTTCACATAAACACTCCTCACACCAAACACCAATACATCTCAAATATACAAAATTACCCCAAGTTGGTCGATTATGTGAAAGTGTTAAAGCATATGTAATATGAAATCTATATCAAATCCTTGTATTATTTTGCTTCTTTTTTCTAACATTCTTTCTCTTTTTGTTTTTTTTTCCCTTTGATTTTGATTGATTTTTTTTTCTTTTTCCTTTCGTTTTAGAGAAGAATTATGGCCAGCGAAATTGTGAGCATTTCAACACTGCTTTCTTACAACTCGCAAAATTCAACCTAAATGACACCAAGGGAAATATCACATGAATCCGTTATTGCATACAAATAAACCACACCAAATAGCAATGTCATTATCCACAAACTACTCCCAATCACTAATGAAACTCTATTCTTGGCTAAAAAGTTAGCATATGTATTTGGCCAAGGTCCATATTATAGGTTCGCATCAAGAAAAGATACCAAGGCTCAAAAGGGGTAGCAATGGATAAATCATAATAAGGGTGGCTATTTGGTCAATGTAGGTCATAAATTCAAAGAATGCCTCAATCATATTGCCTAAACATGCATGCTAAATGTGATCTTGAATAAGAGTCAAAGCAAGTTCTAGAGATTTGAAATCTAGGAAGAGCACAAATGAAAAACAATATGAGACTAAAATGATGAATTATTCCAAATAAGGCTCAAAGTCTCACGGGACAACTACCAAAGCTTAACTAGCTCATTAGATCACACGACCCAAATATTCATGCAAAGAATAAGTGAGTAATCAAATCGCAGTCAACATGATGGACAAAACATGAAGCACATTTCGAACACTTATAATCAAACATTTTATTCACAAATTTGCATAACAAAAAGGGTCATAATAAGCCAAAGAAAACTACTTCGTCTAAGACTCATCATTAGAGGATTTTATTGCCTTTATCTTTTTTTTCATGCTCTTTTTTTTTAACTCTAAAATGTAACTAAAAATTGAAAATACCAAAATAAAGCTAAAACTAAGAAAAAAAAACATAAAATAGAAAGAAAACGAAATGATCAGCTAAAAATGCAAACTACACCTAAACAAACACTTAAAATGCAAACCACTCACACATCCACATCAGATACACATATTCACACATATCTATAACTCCCCCATGCTTGGACATAGGCGTGTTCATCGGTCCAAGACCGGACCGGCTGGATCGAGGACCGAAAATTTGCCAGACCTTGGACTGAGGACCGAACCGGTCAGAACCCAGATCGAACCGGACCGACTCTAGACCGGTCCTTTGACAGCATTGCGCCACAAACCTGCTGATTTTTACTGTATTTAATCAAGGTTGTTTTGGCCCCAAAATTCTTTAGAAATATGATGCTCTTATGTCTGATTGCCTATTTTGCCAAGCGATTTAATTGATTTGCATGCTTTTGTTTAATTCATCTCATTGATTTACTTACTACCAAACCCCTATTTCTATTGGTAATATGTTGATCAAGCCAAGTTCTACGGTATTTTAATTTGTCATGCATCCACAAAACCCTTTTTGTTGATTTTACAAAAAGTCGAACGAAATGAATGAAGAAGAAGGGCAGTCTGGTGGAAATTGCAAAACATAAGTCAGCCAAACCCACAAAAAAAAAAACCCAACTCAGCTCAGTCCACGGTCCGGTTCCGATCCAACCGGTCCTGGACCGGACTGGACCGAAGACCAAAACTGGAAAGGGACCGGACCGAATAGCCTCGGTCCGGACCGGTCCAGCTCGGTCTTCTGTCTGGTCCGGTCCAAGACTGTTTAATGAACACCCCTACTTGGACAAAGCATTTTCCTCAATACAAGGACATAGGAATCTATGGGGAAGAAAAGTAAGAATTAAAAAGGAGGAGACGAAGTAGGGTGGGGATGAGAAATATGCTAGTCGCGCCAAGTTTCTAAATAAGCCCTAAAACCTTTGAAGTATTGGTTTTGGGAACCAATCATCTCACAAAGCTCATCATGCTGCTCAGTTTGAATATTAGCCAAGAATGAATCAGGTTTAATTCGGTCACCTTGGAGCATGCTATACAAGAAATACAATTTAGATAGGCTAGGCACATTCAAACTATCCTCTTCTGCAAACAAACTACAGGCAAGCAATCTTTAGGCCACTCGAATATAGGGGTTTCTAATAACGGTGTCTTTTGAGTTTCTTATATCATACCGATAGTCCCCAGAAATTTCATGCCAAAAACCATTCGGGTTAAATTCTTTAGCGAGATGTTAATAGGGCAATTCCATAATTGGTGGAAAACCAAATATGCCGTTAAAGGCACTCAAGTTTAATTCATAAAACGCCCCACTTAGAGAGAAGGAAATGTATCCTTCTTCCCACTCATAACCTCCACGTGCAACGTACACAAAACTTCAATGGTGAGGTCACGATAAGTGTGGTCTCTAATATCTAAAAATTGCCCCATACCTCCTCTAGCAAACAACCAATGTATATCATCCAACAAACACAATCTCGTTAACAAATCCTCATCATAGTAATAAGTAGCAACAACTAACTTACTACTCAAAGTATTGCATCTAGCAATATGTTCAAGATGTATTAAACTAAAGGGGTTAGGAATATTACCTCGATTTCGTGCATTGGTTGAGGTTCGGGAAGTTCCGTGTGCTTGTTGAGGTCCTTGATTGGATTTCCCACCTATTGGGCGGTTCTTGCCTTCTTCTTGGGTGCCATGGTAATGGTGAATGGATAGGTGTAAGCTTTAAATTCTAACTCAAGTGAAAATGGAAAAGAAAATGACAAAAAATGCAAAAGTTACAAACATTAAGGTGAAATGGGAAGAAATATGGAGGAAAAAGAGAGAATTTGAAAGAATGGAAAGTGAAGTGGAGTTGTGTAGTTTTAGGGTACGAAGATGGGTAGAAATTGACAGAAAGAGGGCAACAAAAGAGAAATTTCAAAGGAGATTTGGAGTAAAAATGAAGAAAATAAGAAGGGAATAAATTTGATGAAAAATGAGTACAATTGAAGGTTTAGAGGTGGGTGGTTATGGACGTTTTAGAGAGAGAATGAGAGTTTAGAGAGAGAAGGATGAAAGGTAGAAGAAAGTGAAGGGGTGTCTTAGGTTAAAGGGCTTGAGAAACCCTTGATCGTGGACAGATACCCTCACCATGGACTGTAGGGTCCACCATGGAGGGTCTGTGGTGAGCGTTGTTTCTGTGTTACTTCAGTTTTCCTGGCAGTAACTCCACTGACCAGATGGGGCACCATTAGTGGTCCATTATGGCCTGCTGGTAGAGCTTCTAAGACTCTCTTATTTTTGTTCGATGATTTTTCGCTCTTCTTTCTACTGCTTTTGCTTCTTTTTCTCTCTTTTTTGCTTCTTTTTCCCTTTTTAATTGCTGCTTTTTTGCTTTTTTTCTATCTTTCACTAGAAAAACAAAAATTATACACCATATGCAATCAATGAAAAGAAAGACTAGTAAATGGAAAAAAACTTGAGTTGCCTCCCAAGAAGCGCTATTTTGGGGTCGAGAGCTCGACCATTTCTTCTAGGAGGGCTCAAGATTCGAAAGGTGGTGGACAGCATGCTTGTCAATGGGTTCCCCTACATGCCCCAATTTTTCTTTATCACGGACCTCAAAATCAAGCTCTTGCATAAGAAGGTACCATCTCAAAAGCTTGACACGGAGGTCCTTCTTTACCATGAAGTCACTCAATTTAACATGATCCATGCACAAAATGAATTTGCAGTGCTCTCCATCAGACGCGCCACTACTCTACTCCTAAGTCACAATCACACTCTATATCATTAATAGGATGCATGGACTGCACTACGTGAGCAAAACTGCAATAATCGCCCATGGAAACCCCATTAGTAGTATAAGGCTCGTTCTTAATTATGCTAGGTGGTGTAAGCGCATTGAATACCACCCTAACATAATCTAGGCCGAGGCCATGAGATATAACACATTCAAACACAAAAGGGTTAACATGCTACCAATCATCAAATGATCCAATTTCATGAAAATCCATGTCTTCCTCTAAAGTAGATGAATGAGAGGGGACATTCTGGTTTTCAAACAAGACAAATTCAACATGACATTCTCCTACATCAAATCTTAGTCATCATCCTGTTACATCAACCTTGTAACCAGAAGTGGCCAAGAAGGGTATCCTTAAAATAATCTGGGCATGCGCGTCTACAGCCATGTCTAAGACGATAAAGTCAGCAAGCAGATAAAAATCACCTATTTTTACAGGAGTATTCTCTAAAATACCTAAAGGGCACTTCATGGAACCATCCGCGAAATAACATTAAATAGATGTTGGTTGCAAAAATCAAGCTTTTGGAAACTAGAATAAGGCATAAGACTAACACTTGCACACAAGGAATAGAGAAGCTACTAGGGTCTTTAAGTTTAGGGGAAAACTCTTTAGGTACCACCACATTACGCGCCCCTCCAAAGGGTGGGGTCTCAAACTCAGCATGTTTCACCTGACTCTCGGCTCTAGGCACCTCTCCATCTTCCTTGAGCTCTATACTCGTAGAATCCTCTACCCCACCTTTCAAGGTAACACAATTACACCGTTCACGGGGATTTTGCTCTGGTTTACTAGGAAGTCTACCCGGGGGTGTAGATGAAGAGATAGCATGTTGAGCGATTTGAGCTTCTAACATCTTATTATGAGTAGTAATCACATCAACATTAAAGGATAATTGCTTAATATACTCATCTTGCTTTTGTTGCACCAAAAGCATACTCTCCATCATGGTCTCTAAATTGGATTTTTAAGGTGATTGTTAAGGATAAGGTGGTCTTTGAAATCCAGGGGGTGATCTAAAATTCATTTAAGGCATAGAAGGGGCCTTAGACCTATAGGAGACATTGGAGTGAATCCTCTAACCAGGATTATAAGTGTTAAAGAATGGGTCATTGGTTGGTCTAGGATTGAAATTATTAACGTAGTTGACTGAGTCACTGCATCTTGAGCAAATGGACTCCCGACTTTATAATTTATAGTTAAATGATCAACAAACCCACAGATTTCACACGATGGGGAATGGGTGCTTGAACTAATAGAATTAACATTCAATCGTTCTATCCTTTAAGACATAGCATCTACCTTAGTAGAAAGCATAGAGATAGCATCAAGTTCTAACTTACCTCCAACCTTCTTGGGTTGGCACTCTCATTAGACCATTGGTAGCTATTTAGTGCCATCTCTTCAATAAGATTGTACGCCTGGTCTTTAGTTTTGTTCATAAGTGTACCGCCCGCTACTACGTCTATAGTAGACATCACCGGTTGGGTGACTTCATTATAGAAGGTTTGCACTACATCCACCATTGAAGGCCATGATGTGGGCATAGCCTCAATAGGTCTTTAAAACGCTCTCAGGATTTATATAGCAATTCATCCTCCTTTTGAGTGAAAGTGGTGATTTAGTTTCTCAAACTTGCCGTCTTGCTAGGAGGAGAGAATTTCATAACAAAGACTTTGGTGAGGCCATCCGATATTGTGATGCATCCCGAAGGTAAGGAATGTAGCCATGCTCTCGCCTTGTCCCTAAGAGAAAAGGAAAATAATCGCAATCGTATAGCATCGGTAGAAACATCGTTGAGCTTCAACGTGTTGCACACCTCTAAGAATACCGAGAGGTGTAAGTTGGGATCTTCTAGTGAGGTACCTCCAAATTGGGATTGTTGCATCCTGAAAATAAGAGCTGGCTTGAGTTCAATGTTGTGGGCCTCCACGTTGGGTCCAACAATGTTAGAGGTAATGCCTTGGACCCTTGGGATGACAAAATCTCGAAGCGTCCTGCTTTGGTCATCTCCTCCTCCCGCCATCTTTGAAAAGGCCTTTTGAGCTTTGGCTCTTTGCTCTCTAACTTAAACTTCTTCCTCCTAGAGCGAAACTTCCTTTCTATTTCTGGATCAAATTCAAATGGAAGGAGACTTCGCATATAAGTGGAGAAATCCCGCAAAAATCATCACAAAACACTACCAACGGAGATCAAGAAAATACAATGAAAAATAAAATTGCAAAAATACTTACTCAATCTAAATAGGCGAACTCAATATCCACAAATTGGTCCTCGGTAATGGCAACAAAAACTTGACGCTACCGCAAGCGCACGGTTGTTGTAGTATAGTTTTATTATTAATCCCATAAAGAACAATTATAATCTACTAAGATTTAACCTATTATAAAAGACTAAGCAACCAAATTCTCATCTGGTTATCTCAACTATTGGCACTTAGCTATCGAAAATTCAATCAGATTAAAAGCATATAGGGAATTATTTAGCCTAGTAAAGACTTGGATCATTGAGTTTAAATATGAACTTTAGCTAGAACTAGATGATTCAAAGGAGCACAATTGAACTAAGAATTAATCTTTTCTTTCAAAATAAATTGAATTTCCTAAACTAATCCAATTAACATTCTTTCGAATATCCTTGGTTTTAGTCTTGGTTATGGATTTTTAATTGTTAGGATTTCCTCTCAACAAACAACTCTCTTTCAAGAAGTCATTAAATTGAGTTCTAACTTGTTGTTCTAATAGTGAGTTTGTCCTTGCTGTACTTCACTCAACTATCTAGTATATGCAAGCAAATTTGGCAAAAATTTACTCACGACAGTTCATCCAGAAGATAGAATTCAATCAAACCAATTTTGTAAAGAATAAATATTAAAAATTAGAGATCTAACATCAATACTTTGGCTAACAAGTCCCTAGTTTAAGAAAAACTACTCACACCTAATTCAAATAATCAACATGTAAACAAAAGTTTAAAGGACATTAGAAGGGGAAAAAAACTTAGCAACTATGGTGGTCTTTAATGGATTCCCAAACTCCAAGCCTCTAAGTGTCAATCTTTCACTCTAATTCCCTCTCTTACTCTGAAGAAAACTTAAAAATCCTAAAACTAATGATAAAAGTGACATAAAAGTGAGTGTTAGATGTCTTGGCTCTCCATGCTCTCCCCCTTCAACAGCCAAAAAAACCCTATTTAAGCATGAAGTCGGCCGTCCTCATCCACAAGATGGAGGAAGACAAAGAGGCAAGCAATTTTAAGCTCACCATGGACCATAGCCTTCACCACGGAGAGTCCATGGTTGGGTCTGTCCTAACATTCTCTGGTTCTTCTTTCTTCTCCACGAGTATGGTGACTTGGGGGCATCTGTGGGGGGGTCAAAACAAACTCAATTGGGGTCAAAGCAAGGGTAAAAAGGTCTAAAAGCATGCAAAACAAAGAAAAGAACCATACCTAAGTGTAAAACAGGAAAGGGAGTGTAGATTATAACATAGAGTTCATAATTCTCCCTAAAAATGCTGCAAAACAAATTGAATTGGATATGTGTTCGATTGTATTACTTTGCTAATAGCGACACAGCCAGATGGAGTTTGATACGTGAGGGGGGAACGAGGAGAGATAAAGGGAGAGGAAATAGGGGACTTCTAAGCTATGTGGTTGATGTCATTTTTGGATGTTTTTTATTATTAACAAATCTGGTGCACATGTTAGAGATGGTGCAATAAGGAAGTTACTCATGCTTAATTGTTGCATTAGCTAGGAAAATCCATTAAGGGTCCAGTAAGTGGTACATGTAGTAGTTTAAGTCAAATTGAGCACGTTTTAGTTCTTTTCAATTTTCAAATCAGAAACATTATCTGATTTAGAATGCAGCAGACCAATAGGTACAATAAGTGGAAATTCCTACTGGGTAATACCTACTAAGCAATAACAGGGTCTAATAATGTGGCAAAAATGTCCGATGTTTCCTCCATCCATTGTGCGTGGAGTATTAATCAGTCTTTTTCTTTTTATGAGCTGAGCCCAATGCAGCCAACCCCTTTGCAGCTTGCTTATGTAGTATTTGACTATTTGCTATATTTATTTGGTTTGGGTTCGCCATGGTTCCCAGCACAAAATGCTCACTTGAGGATGCATAAACACCAACTAAGAAAAGAGATATGACGATCACGGAAAACAAGTTTTAGGATTTCTCATCTTTTACTCCATGGAGTTGATGTTTTGTTTTTCTGCGTGGACTTGTTTATCAATTTATAGAAGAACAAATTGGTAGATTTAATTGTTTTCATTTAATGCACATAGTTAAAACTAAACCTATTGCCTTTTTTTATCCCTTTTCACTCCTTCAAAATCAATTTGTTTCTTAGCATGTATTTAGCACTTAAAACAAAGTAGCTTGTTCTCTTTTTGTTTATACTACTGATAATGACAATAGGGATGTCAAACATTCTGGCACTAATGAATTCCTTATTGGTTTGAATTTATATGCAAGTGATCATGTCAAAAGGAAACTTTTTCATTGAATGCATGACATCACTCAAATTCAGCTTGTCGCGTAGTTACTTCGACACTAGTTACTATAAGATGGATGTGAAGTAGTTGTATGATGGATGGTGTTGTTTATTTTGTATCTAGGTTCATTGAAACCTCCTTATTGTTGCTATACTGTGTCATGGTGGCTACTTATATTTTAGATTATGAATATTTGATTGTACATGGTACAGTACAGTCATGTGTAAACACTCTTTCATGATATATCAAATGTCATTTTAGAAAATTTGTGGCTTGAATTTGTTATTTTATGTAAATTTATAAACAGAGAAATAGTTGACAAATGAATATTTACAGGGGCAACAAAGTGAACTGTGAAACGATTACACTCTTACAACAATGTCCTATGGTAGCATTTATTTTGGCCTTTAACAACAAAGTTTATAAATGCCATGCAAACCTTTGGCGACATGCCTCTAACGGCAAATAAATAAATGCTGCTATAAAATATGTTGGCATTTACAAATGCCGCCGAAGTTAAAAATAAAGCTGCCAAAGCCCCTTTCTGTTGTAGTGGGCTAGATATATGACATCTAATATCCACCAAGAGATCTATTCCACTACAAGTATTCATTGGTCTCTATTCGCTCTCAATGAAATAACCATGAGGCAGTTTTTCTTGTCTAGTTCTTCAAGGTTAATGTGCTTTTCTTACACTCGTGATTTTAGCAGAAACTACACTCTTAATCAAAGAAATGATGGGAAGTAATACAAAATACAAGTAATAAGAAGGAGGTAGGCTCGGTAGAAGTGTGAAGAGAAGCCCCCAAGTGCATGATATTTATAACCAAAGGCAAGAGGAAAAAAAAAAAAGAGGGCCAAACAAAAGGGAGACCCAGCTGGGTTCCCATGCAAGTGCATGCATATACTACATATACATTAGGCTAAGTGTAAAGAAACAACGAAAGAGAAAGATGTCAAAAAGGGAGGGACCCAGTCGAGTTCTCTCAGGCAAAATACATTCATACACTCCACACACATGGAACAAATAGCAAGAGAACAAAAGGCAAGAAAGCAAGAGAAAGGTGCCAGTGGGACCCGACCTAGTTTTTTTATACCAAGGCACATGCAAGCCTTGCAATTACATTAAACAATCACAAGAGGGCAAAAGAAAAAGCCAAAGAAAAGTATAGCCCGGTCGAGATTCTAGACATGCAAATCAATAGGAAAAATCCAAGCTTGTCAATTTATCATGCAGGCAAATAAACAAGAAAAGAGAGAGCATGGGGACCTGATCAAGATCTGTTGAGAAAAGAGCTTCACATGCACTAACATTATCATTATCTTTAGTAAGAACAAGATGTAAAAAAAAAAAATACAAATGCGTAAGCCTACATATGGACCTGGCCGAAATTCTCAAGTGCATGAAGCCAAAATCTTCTATTAAATTTTACAATGATTGAGAGAATAAACAAAGAAATCAAAAGGACGAAACCAAGAGGGAGACCTGGCCGCGTTCTTAATTAAATACATAGAAATCGAAAAAGAACACAACAGCAAGCATGAATCAAGTGGGAGCAAGCAAACAAAGGAAAAGAATCCACTTGTAAGGGGGTTAAAATATTCAATCAATTCAAAAAAGGGAAAACAGACAAATTCAAAAAATGCTAGACCAACGAAAGGTCAACTTCAGAATTAGAGCAGCAAAAGAACTGCTAGATTGACAAATGGTTAAATTTATAATCCACTAGACCGACGAAAGGTCGAATTCAGAATCCACTAGACCACAAAATGTCTGCTAGGCCAGCAAAAGGTCAAATTCAGAATATGCTAAACCGTTGAAGGGTAGGCCAAACCAATGAAAGGTTAATATTAAAGTCCATTAGACCGGTAAAAGGTCAAACTTAAATCCTTTAGACTGGTGAAAGTCAGCTAAACCAGCAAAATGTTAACACTCAAATCCGCTAGACCAGTTAAACATCCACTAAACCAGCGAAAGGTTAACACCAAAATTTGCTATACCGATGAAAGGTTTGTTAGACTAGCAAAAGGTTTGCTAAACCAGCGCAATATTAACATCCGGATCCGCTAGACTGGCGAAAGTTCGACTAGACCGGTGAAAGGTCAACATCAAGATCAGCTAGATCGGCAAAAGGTCCACCAGATTGGTGAAAGGTCGAATTCAACCAAAATAGGTAAGCATAAATGTCATCTTCTTTGATCTTCACCTTACTTAAGCTCAATTAAAGTGGTGGCTAACTGTAGACGGTTAAAAATAGTGTCTTTATTTTTATAAAACTAGGCCAATATCTAGCGCAGGAACCCAGTTAGGTTCTTAGATCAGGCTGCTACCCAATTCTCTAAATCAGACAACCAGTGTTGTCTGGGACCTGACTAGGAAGCTAGACCAGGTTCTGTCAAAATCTAATCAAGAAAAATTAATTAAATTTAAAAATCAATTTTAAATACGAATACCAAACAAGCAAGTCAAACCACTCGTGGGGGAGCCACCCTGGGGGATGAACGTCAAGATGTGGTCTTTACAAGTACTTTGCATATCTTTCCCTTAAATAGCAAGACCTCAACTCTTTGGGTGTAGGTTTTTATCGATAATTTAAGTGAATTTGGGTAAACTTTGGTTCATATGTAAAGGTGCCTAGTTGATGCAAATCTTGGTTTATTTACTTCCTTAAGATGTCTGTTTCAGCCCTATGTGCTGAAAAATGGCATTGGATTCGAATTCAGAGAGAAATGGCCCAAATTATGTGAAATATATGAAAATTCAATTTGCTTACAACCAAGCTTTTACTTATGGTACATATCACTTTTTTTTTAAGCTTGTTATGGACTCAATCGTCTTCCTCCTACATAGCTTTTTCCTCTTCCCATAGAGCATGAGGTTAACTTTGAGACAGAAGAAGGTGCTCATGAAATAAAGAAGCTCCATAAGCAAATTAAAGCCCAAATAAAGAAGGTTAATGCCTCTTCCAAGGCTAAAAAAAAAAGCATAGGAAGCCTTTGGTTTTCAATCCCAGTCAGTTAGCATGGTTACACCTAAGGAAGTAGATGTTCCATCTAGAAGAGAAAATAAACTCATGGCTTGAGGAGCGGGTCCCTTCAAGGTGCTTGAACAATTTGGAGATGTTACCTACAACTTGGAGCTACCGATTAACATGACGTCAGCACTACATTCAATGTGAGTGATATTTGTCCTTATATGGGAGATGACATTAAGGATTTGAGGGGAAATCCTTCTCAAAGGGAGAGGTCGTTAAATATCGAACTTCATCACAATTATTGACTCCTACGTTGCCCTCAATAATGTCCAATCCTAATTCCCTTCATCAAGAATTCAAGAATGGATCTTCACCCACCAAACGAAGCCTAATATGGGTGTTTCGTGCTTTGTTAAGATGCACAAGGAGTCTACTTTAGGAATATGGAATAAATTTTGATACACTTCGCATTTCCTTTGCATAAGATGGAAAAATCTCAACTCCTATGCGCTACCATGCAAGTTTTTGTTGATAATTTTAATAAATTTGTGTAAAATTTTGTTCTTAAATGAAGGTAACCAATTGATGCAAGTCTTAGTTTATTTACTTCCTAAGGATGTCTATTATAGCCACATTTACTAAAAATTTGGATTGGATCCATAAGGAGAAGAATGGTCAAGATTATATGAAATGTGTACAGAATTTAATTTTAGAGCAATTGGGATTTCAGCCTAATTTGGGGGGGGGGGGAGGCAACTGTAAACCTTAGAATTTTCATACACAAAATGAATCTACACCTATATGTGAAGAAGGTTCAAGTGGTGGCACTCCCATTGGTCGAGCACAACTCTTTAAAACCTTCCTAAATGATGCATGTTAAGTACGCAAGCTTGGAATTAACCAAACCTAGCAACTCAACATGGAAGATATGTACTGGAATAAAGGTTGAGAAACACCAAACAAGACTGAAAGGAGCTCACCACCAACCTTCCTAAATCTTAATCACTAGAAAATCAGCTAAAGGGCTCACTACTAAACAACACTAAAGCCGGATAAAGTTTAGAGAGATTTAAAGGAGTTTTGCGTAAACCAGCAACTAAGGTTTTCATTTAATGATAATCTGATGCTTACAATGAAAAACTGGGCTTTTATGCTTAGCCTGACTTATACAACCAATGACTAAAACTTAAAATGTAAAGAACTAAAACAGCAAAAACTGTTTGAATCAAAATAACCTAAAACAACAGCTAAGCCTTGATCTTTAATACCTAATGGCCTTGCTAACCTCATTTACTGAGGTGTTGAGCTAAAACAACTTCAAGGACTACTCATGATGGCTTTGGAAGTGATTTGCAGTAGCTTATCTTGAGATTAGGTTGGCTGGCAGCAAGGTACAAACAGAATGAAATCCATTGGTCCGAAGGAATTTCAAGGGAGTTTGTGGCAGATAAAAGCTTATGCTTTCATGATCTGATTCTGCCACTTCAGAGCCTTGCTTGATAATATTTTTGACACATTTTCACGTCCTAAAACGAGCCAAATGAATGGCCAAGTTAGAGCTAAAAATAACCCCTTGAAACAGCTACTGTTAGAACTTGATCTGCTGGAACGCCCGGGATGAATGAAAGCAACCTTTATCATTTTGCAGCTAGTTTAGAAGCTAACAAATGAGCTAGGTTAGTTTCCAAAAGGGACTGGTGCTCTTTGACCCAAAGTAGTTCACCAATAGCTGTTGAAGTAACTAAGGAATACAGTGAACTTCAGCTAATCTTATTGATGATGTAATGACCAGGGCTACTGGCTAGCCTCAAAAATGACTTCTGTTTGCTTGCAAAGGTACTCAGGGAATCCAATAAAGCAAGGATCTCCCTAAGCAAGCTTCAAGATTGCATTGTTTTCCCTCAAAGAACAGATCATTAGGGTGATTAGTGAACATTGACTTCCCATTCTCTAGCTAATGGTCTTGAATTGAGTCTTGACCTGCATCATCCTCCCCTCCTTTGAGAGGATTTTCCCTCAAATCATAATTATCAATCTTTTCCTCCACATAGGGACTTAAGTCTCCTACATTGAAGGTGGCTGAAACAGTCATGTCTCCAGGGAGTTCTAACTTGTATGCATTGGCCCCTACCTTAGCGAAGACTCTAAAAGGACCATCACCTCTAGCCATAAAATTGCTCTTTCTTCTTATGGGGAGTCTTTCCTTCCTGAGATGGAGCCAAAGAAGGTCAGTAGCTTAACATTCAACCTCTCTTTTGTTTATGCTGGCCTTAACCTTATATGCCTCATTGACCCTCTCTATGTGAGCTTTGATCTGCTTATTTAGCTTCTTCATTTCCTTTCATCTTTGCTCAGCACCATAGCTAACTTTGCACTCAAAAGGCAGTGGAATAAGGTTAATGGGAGTAACTCGACTGATCACAAATAATGCCTCAAATGGGGAATAACAAGTAGCTCTAGTGAGTGTTCTGTTGTAGGCAAATTCAGCATGTGGGAGCTTGAGATCCGACTCTTTTAAGTTCTTCTAGATCACGATTCTAAGGAGTGTAGACAAGGTCATGTTCATGACCTCAGTTTGGCTATCAATCCGGGGATGGCAAGTGGTGCTATATGACAACTTGGTTCACAGCAAATGATATAGACTCCTCTAAAAGTCGGACAAAAACTTTGTGTCTCTATCACTCACAATGGTCGTTGTTACCCCATGTAGCCTGATTATCTCCTTGATGTATAAGTCAGCACCATGAGAGGCATCATTAGCTTTGTGACAGGCTATAAAGTCAGCCATTTTGGAGAACATGTCAACAATCACCATTACTAAATCTTTGCCCCTTTGTGTCCTCGGTGAGGCCACTATAAAATCCATGCTGACATTTTCCCAAGGTGTTTAGGGAACTGGAAGTGGGGTGCAAAGGTCTTGATTGAGCTGGCTCTTGGCCGTGTGGAAGATGGAGCATCTAGATATAACCTTGTGAACATCTTCTCCTATTTTAGGCCAAAAAAAGTACTCACTGAGGATGTCCAAGGTCTCATTCAATCCAAAGTGACCTCCAAGGGATCCTCCATAGGCCTCCCTAGCTAACAACTCTCTTAGAGGGTAAGCTGGCACACAGTTTATTTCCCTTAAACAGAAACCCTTCTTGCATCATATAAGGTCCTTGAGCTAGAGTATTCTTTACCAAGTCTTGAAATAAAGAGTCTTTGGAATAGTAGGCTTGCATAGCTTGCAATCCCAAGAGTTTTGCTCCCAAAATTGGGATAAGAGCATACCTTTTGGAAAGTTCATCAGCTGTCACATTTTCAGTGCCCTTTTTGTGCAGTGGAGAAGGTGAAAGCTTATAGAAATGCAACCCACTTAGCATGCCTGACATTGTGTTTAGACTGGCCATTAAGAAACTTTAGGGCCTGATGATCCAAGTGAATAACAAAGGCCTTAGGCTTGAGATAGTAGCTCTAGTGGTTCAATGCCCTTACTATTATATAGAACTCTTTGTCATAGGTTTAATAGTTGAGCTTGGGGCCACTGAGTTTCTCATTGAAATGGGCCAAGGGTTTTCTGAGTTGAGTCAGAACAGCCCCAATGCCTACCCCACTGGCATCACATTCGACCTCAAATAACTCTTCAAAGTTAGGTAATTCTAGAATAGGTGCCTCACATAGCTTATGTTTGATGGTTTCAAAGGCCTTTGAGCTGCTGGAGGCCAAGAAAAGTTGCCTTTCTTTATGCATTCTGTGATCGAAGCCATGATTGAGCTGAAATCCTTGATAAATCTTCTATAAAAGGAAGCAAGGCCATGAAAACTCTTGCTACCGTGACTACGTTTGGAAATGACAAAGATCTGATTGCTTCAACTTTGGCTTCATCCACCTATATGCCATCACAGGAGACCACATATCCAAGGAAAACAACCCTCGGAATAAAGAACTTACACTTTTCACGCTTCCCATACAAGTTCTAATATTTAAGGGTAGAAAAGACTTGTCTCAAATGCTGGACATGATCTTGCTCAATCTTGCTATACACAAGAATATCATTGAAGTATACTACTATAAACAAACCAATGTAGGGTCTGAGCACTTCATTCATCAAACTCATGAAGGTGCTTAGGGCATTAGACAATCCAAATGGCATGACAAGCCATTCATAGAGACCTTATCTGGTTTTGAAGGTAGTTTTCCACTTATCTCCTTCCCTCATTCTGATATGATGATACCCACTCCTTAAATCAATCTTGGAGAATACTTTGGAGTCATGAAGCTCATCCAACATGTCATCAAGTCTAAAAATAGGATACCTATACTTGACAGTAATGTTGTTGATGGCCCTATTGTCTAAAAATAGGATACCTATACACATTCTCTAACTTCTATCTTTCTTAGGCACCACGAGAGCAAGCACTGAGTATGGACTCATGTTCTCCCTCACACAGCCTCTATCAATCAATTCCTAAACCTGTCTTTGTAATTCTTTGGATTCAGTTGGATTGCATGTGTAAGCAGGTTGGTTAGGTAAGGGGGCTCCAAGAATCAAGTCTATTTGGTGCTCAATTCCTCTATTGTAGTAAGGCTAGGAGGAAGGCCAGGAGGAAGGTCTTGAGGAAAGACATCCTCAAACTCTTGTAGTAAAGGCTGAACTGAGGAATGAATGGTTGTGGGATCTGAACCAGGGGCAAATTCAACCCTAAGAATCGCTTGTTTAGAAAACGTTATCTCATTCCCCATTTGATCCATTACAAGGTATAAGGCTTGGGATGCTCAATGATGGCCAGATTGAGCTTGCTGACCATTTCAGTGAAGGCTACATTTATATAGCTTCTTGCATCTATGATCAGATTGCATGTCTTGTTAGCTACCTTGCATCTAGAGTGGAAAATTTGTTCCCTCTGATTGGCTTCTTGTGGAGCTTCAGTAGCATGAAGCACTCTCTTGATCATAAGCATTTCTCCTTCTTCAGGTGGCAGGTAGGAGGTCTCTCGTTCTTCATCAGATTCTTCCTCTTGTTCCTCTACCTCCATTTGGTCCAAGTCTTCAATTTCTTTGATTGTAAGGACTCTTTTGTTTCGACAGTCTACTTAAAAGTGCCCATAGTCGTGGAATTTAAAGCAATTCATTTGATTTTTAGGAGCTTCTTTAGCCAACTGATATGGCCGCAAGCGCACGGTGGCTTTATAGCAATCAAGGTTGATCCCACAGAGACTAGGTCGATCTATTTAGGCTATGTTCCCACAAGATATGCTAAGCAAAATTCTAATTCAAGTGATTTTGATTAACAACTGCAAATAAACTTTTCTAAATCAAATACGGGAAAAACGCCTAGGAATTTTGGTAGTTATGAAAGGGAATTGAATCAAAATAGTAAACATGTGCCTTTCTCTAATTGGTTAATTTTGAGGAATTGCAATCTATACAGAAATTCAGTCTATTCTTTCGAAATCAACTGAATTTGCCTAAACTAAGCAAATGTCGCTCTTTCAAGCTAATTTGACTTAATCTAAGTTTAATATTATCGATTACTTAATTCAAGTCCTCCCAACTTGACAATCTCTCTTTTGAGACGATGCAACGATAGGTTCTAACAAGCAGTCCAACAACCAAATTTCGTCTTTCGAATGTACATTCGATTGTTTCAAGTGTGCAAGTAAATTTTGGCCAAAAATCCACTCACAATATAACAATCACTTGATAGAACGAAATCAAACAAATAATGAAAATAAGCACAATTGAATAAACTAAAACATGATCCAATACACTTCCAAAAACTACTAAATTCCTAGACAAAAATTAACTACTCACACATAATCAAAGATTAAACAATCAACTACTCTAAAATGATAAATCTAAAGAGTAAAAGAGAAGGGAAGAGAGAATAATTGCTCAGTCAAAAATCGCGCTTGAACCGTTGTGCAAACCCGGGATGGAATCTTTGCAAATCTTCACTTCAACTCTATCTCACTCTCTCTCTCTCTAATCTAAACTAAGCTTAATCTACTTGAAGAGAGGAAAGGAGTATACGATGAGATGATTGTGTGTGTGAGGATGAGAGCCCCCCTTTTTATAGTAAAATTCTAGAAGACAAACAGCCACGCGTAATAATGGAATAATAACCGCTAGGAAGTCGAAGAGCTTGCGAGAAAACGAAAAGTCTCGCAGGAAATGAAGACACCACAGTCCGTGGCCAACACCATGGGCAGACCGTGGCCAACACTACCTCGTATTCTTCTGTTCTTGTTTCTTTCCTGGAGCATGGCAACTCTGGGGCGTCTGTGAGGAGTCAAAATACACTCATTTAGGGTCGAAGCAAAGGCAAAAAGGCCCAGAATCCTGCAAAATATAGAAAAGAACCATACCCGAGTGTAAAACAAAAAAAAGAATATAAATTATCACATAAAGCATATAATTTTCCCTAAAAATGTAGCAAAAATGACCCTAAAATGATGTATGCATTAAGCACTTATCAAACTCCCCCATGCTTAAACAGTTGCTTGTTCTCAAGCAAACACTAGAGAAAACCAACAAGGAACACGCATCTAGGACTTAAAACATTAACAACCTCTCTAAAGTAGGCTAGCCATAGCATATCATAAGCAAGAATAGCAATCAACAGCAACCCCAAATAGCGCTCAATACATTTTAAAATTAGAAGGACGAGAAGGTTTTCGAAGAAGTATAAGACTATAAGCTTGATATCAAACTTAATCACCCCTAAAGAACCACAAAGCATGTCATGCAAGGACATGAGATTGAGTAGAGCCAAATGGACTGGTAGAACCTCAGTTTTGGAAATTGTGGAGCACTCCCGCTCATGTGTTTGAAATATATCACAGGCTCACTCAAGACTCATTCCAAAGGTGTAATCTACCATATGCTTGACAAGACTCTCAAATTCTCCACCACTAAAATGCAATGTGCACAAGACAATCAAGAGGTCTTTACTTGGATTGTAATGTGGGCTATAAGGGTTAAGGGAAAGGAGTGGACAAATGAATTTAGGCAATGTGGAGCTACTTAGCCAATTGACTATGGAGCAACCAACAAACCACCAAGAAGCCTTGAAGTTCACTAACACTCCAAACCTCAAAATACAATGAACATACCCAACTCAATTAAGTAGGAAATGAGTTAACAAAGAAGGAACACAAGCTATGTACATATCCCATGCCAAACACTTTGTTTTTTTTTTGCCTTTTTTTTCTACAATTTTCTCTTTTGTCCTCTTTTTTTCTTTGTTTTTTTTTTGCAACATGATTTTTTTTTCTTCTTTTACTTTTTCTTCTTCTACTTTTTTTTTGTTTTTTTTCCTTTTTAGGGAAATGAAAGGAAAATTGCATTACTAAAAGGCATAGGATCACTAACTATCAACTCACAACCGAATTTTTATGTATACAACCCAAAAAAGAGGAAACCAAAACAAATGCTCAATGTTATCAATCCCTAACCAAACCAACATACCAAAGTCACCTTAAACTCAATTATCCCTAAAACCACCCACTACATAGATGAAGCGATGCTCCATAGACTTGGCTTAAAGACTAGGAATAGGTGTTTCGCCAATGGCTAATATGAAGGGATCACAACAAAAATGAAAATAAGCTCAAAGGGGCAAGCGGGAATAAACATTTAATACAAGGGTAGACTATTTGGCTATACGGCTAAAATGATCACAGAAAGAAATGGCTCTATCATATCATCAACCATACACATGCTAATGTGGTTTTGAATAAGAATCTAGGAAAGTTCTAGAGATGCAACATGGAAGAGTCACACGCATGAAAGAAACATGAGACTAAATGTAATGAATTAGTCCAAATAAGGCTCAAAATCTCACGGGATACCTACCAAAGTCTTATTAAGCTCATAAAATGACTCCATGTACCAACATTAATGCTAATGACTCTAGGGGGTAACAAAGTTCTCAATCAAGATAAAGGTCAAAACAAGAAATACTTACAAAACCTTCAAAAATTTTAGCACCAAAAGGGATTACGCATCAAAAGCTACTCAAACTCTTGAATGCTATTTTGCCTAACAAAAACATCATTAAAGGTTATTTCAAAACAATCCACACCATCCATTCATGCAATCCTACATGTAAACCTAAATTGCAACTAAATGCGAAACACTAATGCAAACAAAAAGAAACCTAAAACTAATAACCAAAATAAAAACACAGAAACTACCCTTCCCCTATGCTTAGATAAAGCATTATTATTCAAAGGAAAGAAAGTAAAAGAAGGGAAAGGAAACGAAACATAACGATCTCACCAAGTTAGGTGCAAAGTGCACCTAAGCTAAGGCCTCCACGCAAATGGGGCAAATAGAGTATCAGCCACTCCATCATATCTTCAAGACTTAGCTTATGAAAGTAGACACTATTAAAGCACGCAGGAGCTTATCAAACTCCTAGGACCACAATTAATAAAATAAAAGGTAAGAGGCAATAACCAAAATTACACCAAAGACAACAAGTATCCTCTTAACCTTATCAATAGTTTTAGAAAAATCATAGGAAGGATTAAAGAATGTAGACCACATGATTTTCCTAGGTAGGCCCTCTAGGCATACATAATAAGGGTCAATGGGGGGATCATACCCTCTAAAGTAACCTAAGGATGCATAATTGTCGACATTCCCACCAAGCACATTAAAATCGTTATCCCTATACCCCAAATCAACATTAGAATCACAAATCTTAGGATTATCAATGGGCGCATCTAAAGAATACTCAGGGGAAATAGAGGGTTGTTGTAACGCCCCAATAATAAATAAATCGTAGCTGAACATCAAGAACTCCATGGATGGGTGTTACCACCGTCCGCAAGGATAAGGCATCTCTAAAATATGAAATTTGAACCATAGAATCAAAGTACAACCTTAGAGGTCATTCACGAGCATTTGAAACCTTTAATAACAACACGGGATCGATTCTAAAATCCTAGGGTTACATCAAACATAGCACAACTTAAGCTTACAAATATAACATTAAAATACATATTGCAGTTCAGATGTACAGCTGGGGCTCCAAAAAACACCACAAAAAGGCATGAAAACGTCTTAGCGCTTCTATCCGCCAATCAAAGGGACGATCCTGATTTAATTATCACCTTCCGCCTCCCTGCCCGCCTGTGAGCGGTTTACTGAGCATCTTCCTAAAACAAAACATAAAAGCATTTCGAACTGTGAGCCAAAGCTCAATACGTGCATCCCTGTACTGATAAAGATTCAATGGGGAAAGAAAGTATGAGGGCCCGCTTTGTAATTCATTTTGATTTTAAAACAGGGAATGAGATGTATATAAAACTAACTTGTCAATTATTATTTGTTAGTGAACCCCTTAGTAACTGTTACGATCTATGTATAGGTGTACACCTGCCAAGCCGACCGGAAGACCTGACCTGAAGCCGCGCGGGTAACTGAAGGGCAAACCTCTGTAACTGATAACTGATGGGGTCACTAATTATGTGATAAATCACTGGTTCAATTGATTCATTGATGTACTTACCAAAACATTATAATTTCGATAAATACGTGCTGATTTCTAAAGATACAGTCAATGAACGTACCTGGGGTCTTTAAAAGTTAGTACACAGATTAAATAGATGACTAAAATGGAGAGGATGAGAGCTTAGGCCTTGATGCTGTTAAAAAATCATTATAGGCATAAAATTAGTACAATGAATACTCTTAAATGGAAAAGACTTATAAAGAATTTGTGTGAATCAGTTAAAAGAAAAGGCTTATGAAACTGGTAAAGTTAAATAAAGTATGAAAATGCTAAGTTAAAGCACGGCGGCGAGTGTAGAGGGTAGGGCTTATGACAAGGTACGGAATGAATAATCCACAACTTATGCTCCCGACCTCCAACCGAGACGTAAGACCCCAATATAAATATCTTAGGAAGTCCTCTAAAACTTTACTGAAGGGCACATAACCAGATTCCTATGACAGGTTTCATAAAATAGGGTCAGAACAGCAACATGTCAGGTTTTGGTAAAAAAAACAACCATTCTGTCCACCCTGCACAGGTTCCAGTAAAATAGCCATAACTTCCTCCACAGACCTCGGATTAAGGCGATTCAAGAGTCATTTTAAAGCTAACATCTAGACCTATCTACCCACCAAAAATCCGAATTTTTGGCCCTGCCGATCATTACCAGTTTTGTTTCAAAGCTCGTCCTGTTTCACTGAAAATTCCAGCAGCACTTCTTTTAGTTGATACTTCCCTTTTTAACACCAAACCTCAACTCAAACTCTTTCTCAAGAGTGTATAACACACTTTGGTACATCCCAACCACATACAACATCACCACACTCAACTTCAATTCATATATATATATCCAACAAGGCTTACTTTCAAGGCACATAAACACATACCTCAAAGTTAACACAACTTTGGTCCAAACCATGCATTT